>OY992885.1:45570166-45604788 GCA_963921405.1 Cepaea hortensis
ATGCAAAGAGTGAGGAAGAAAATACAACCTGAAATAGGGGAAGAACAATGTGGTTTTGTAGAAGGAAAGGGTACAGTAAATGCTGTGTATATGCTGCGAACAGTTATTGAACGTGCTTTAGAAGTAAACAAGGATATACATCTTTGCTTTATTGACTACACAAAGGCTTTTGATAGAGTAAGACATGTCAACATTGTGGATATGCTGGCAGATCTACAAATTGATGGGAAAGACATTAGACTTATAAAAAACATATATTGGAAACAACAAGCTGCCATAAGAATTGATAATGAAGTAGGACAATACCAACCTATTAAGAGAGGTGTTAGGCAGGGATGTGTAATGTCTCCAGATCTTTTTTCCTTATACAGTGAAAATATTTTCAGAAATGTAGAAGACCTAAATGGAATCAGCATTGGAGGACGAAACATAAATAACATTAGATATGCAGATGATACAGTATTGATTGCAGACAATGCACGGGATCTGCAACAATTAGTAGACGCTGTGGTTGTACACAGTGAGCAGCTGGGGTTGGAATTAAATTGTAGGAAGACACAGGTTATGGTCGTCACTAGGAAGAACGAAGTACCACAATGTAATATACAAGTAAATGGGAATATTCTTCAGCAAGTGAATCGGTTCAATTATCTCGGAACAGTCATAACATCTGATGGCAGATGCCTTGAAGAGATTAGAACAAGAATCGCCATTGCGAAGGTAGCCTTTAGCAAGATGAAAAACATTCTGACCAATAAAATGATGTCAATTGAAACGAGAAAAAGAGTGTTGAGGGGATACATAGAGCCTGTTCTTTTGTATGGATGTGAAACTTGGACAATGTGCAGTCAAGCTGAAAAAACATCTGATGGCTGCAGAAATGTGGTTTCTGAGGAAAATGCAAAGAATACCATGGACAGATAGAAAAACCAATGACCAAGTACTACAAGAGACAAATGAAAATCGTAGATTGATTAGAGAAATTAGACGTAGACAGTCAAAATGTTATGAGAAGAAATGGACTGGAGAACTTGGTGACAGCTGGCAAGATCGAGGGGAACAGACCAAGAGGAAGACCGAGAGGAAAATACCTGGATGGCTTGGCCACATGGCATGGACGAGACAGGAACACTGAGCTGATCCACGACTCTGGTTATCGAGTGAAATGGCGAATCATGACCGCCCACGCTTTCCGGCATGGCACATGATTGATTGATTGAGTAGTAGTAGTAGTAGTAGTAGTAGTAGTAGTAGTAGTAGTAGTAGTAGTAGTAGTAGTAGTAGTAGTAGTAGTAGTAGTAGTAGTATAATTAGTAGTTATGGCACATGATGATGATGATGATGATGATGATGATGATGATGATGATGATGATGATGATGATGATGATGATGATGATGATGATGATGATGATGATGATGATGATGATGATGATGATGATGATGATGATGATGATGAGCGTCCTGGTCCACCCAGCTTATAATTAGACCAGGAAATATTATGAAATGTGAAGATGCCCTGCCTGTATTGACCACACCACATATCGAGTGTCGATTAGTCGATAAAAACATGGAGCTAGCATCATATACCCAATATGGTTTCCTGAACCGCTGCCCTCATACCATTGTATGAAAATCATTACAAGGCGATCATCTTCAACAAAATCGCTCGCAGCTGTGTTTCGAACGAGGTGTGCAGGATTGCTAATTGTGTCCTAACTCCTTCGCTATCATGAACAAATCTGCATAATATAACAATTGTCAGCGCAGAATGGGTTAGTAGAGGCTGTAATTCTAATGACTGTGCAGTGTTTGAAAATATTGCCGGTCCAAGTTTTGTATTCACTTTCTGTAAAGTTCATGCAACATAACAGGTAAATTCAAAACTTGGACCGGCAATATTTTCAAACACTGCACAGTCATAAAAAAAAACTCCCTATATGTGTGCGCTATAAGGTGCGCATTCCACGTTGTTCATGGGGATGTATGTACTCTTGGCCGCAACCCAACTGAGCCCGTCTGGCTGGTTGCAGGCGCGTCTGTGCCTGTGTCCCTCTTCTAACCGTGCAACTAACAGGTAGCAGGACCGTTTGCTGCCAGCTCTACGCCAATCAGCTCAATGAACACAAGCTGTCACGACAAACAGACAGACTGACTGACTGACTGACTGACTGACTGACTGACTGACAGGTAGGTAGGTCGGTAGATCGGTAGGTAGGTTGGTAGGTACATAGGTAGGTAGGTAGGTAGGTAGGTAGGTAGGTAGGTAGGTAGGTAGGTAGGTAGGTAGGTAGGCTGGCTGGCGGGCAGAGTATGTGAGTGGATGGATTGATGGATGGATGGATACAGGCAGGCAGACAGAGAAAGCAACAGACAGAAAGAAAAAGACCGACCGACCGATCGATCGATAGACAGACAGACAGACAGACAGACAGACAGACAGACAGACAGACAGACAGACAGACAGACAGACAGACAGACAGACAGACGTGCGGGCGGACAGACAGACAGACAGACAGACAGACAGACAGACAGACAGACAGACAGACAGACAGACAGATGGTGCCACAGAAATAATGAGCACACGTAGAAGACAACTATGGAACCGCGAAGGTAATCTAAAGGTAAACCCAGAATATACACACCGAGATAGATAACAAGGGAGATAACGCATGCAGAAGCCGCTGAATCAATGATATAAGTCCCAATAGTTATCTCCACCTGTCTCTGATCAGTGTAGTGTAATGGATAACATCGAACTTAAGACCTGAAATTAACTCTGAAAATGTATTTTGTTTCGTAAAAGGTTTCGTCCAGTGTTTGCATGGGTGTGCGGAAATGAGGCGCTCAGAAAACCCGACACACCACATTGTGCCAACTGCGGAGGAATGGAATTGGGGGGATACAAGCCTCATCCTTATGCAAAGAAATGCAACATAAAGACTAAGTGTCATGGCAGGGCAGCACCGGACCCTAAGCTTTGGTCATCAACTCGTCTAGAATCGAAACTTAGACGGATAGTTAGAATAGAGCATTGCTTTGCTGATCCGGCAGCTTCTGTAGCTTGTCTTATTCCAGATGTGTTGGTGTTACCTTTCCGCTAGGTTAGAGTAAACTAGACAGGCTGAGAGAGGGATCATTCTGCATGCTACATGCTACTAATTTTCAGTGCACTAGAGTGATTTTTGCGTATGAACTAGCTTTCCCTGTTACCAGTGTCCCTCGCCATCAAGCGAACACACTCCGACTTCTGAGTTACTTGTAAACTTACCTTCCCAAGACAAGAACGAGAAGTAAACATTTTAGTTCATCTGACCGGTGTAGAGGTTTAACCCGCTACCTCGAAATCAGCACACCAGAAGTATATGAGCGAGCGCTCCTGTCACTTCGGCCATGCTAACCTCCGATATAAATGGACAAACTTAAATCAGCCGGTCTCCCTAGGGGTTAGCGACTTTCTCCGTAATCCCGTATGCTCTCGTAAGTAACGTGACGTGCTCGAGAATTGGTAGCGGTTCTCTCCGCGTCGGTAACTTAGGGGGGTATGTGAGCCAGTCGCTCAGAAAGCAATGGCAAACTACTGAGCGTAATATTGCCAAGAAATCAACAATCAACTGAAAGATGCTGATGCTGAAAGCGATGTCCTGTAAAGGATATGCGAACAAACAAAAAAAAAAACCAAAATAAAGGTATAGTTAAAACAAGTTGTCTGCACTATCTGCTTAACCTACTCTGTACTAAGCTGCCCGCCATACGTGTATTTGCCTCTATAGTCTATACGCGATATGTCAGCCACGCTTTGTCTGTTGGACTGGCGATCATGTGCAAACACCATCGAGGCGGAATGGTTAAATTGATCTGTGCTCCCAGGCCGACCCAGCTTAAATGAGCACCTGGAAATGTCATAGGAAATAAAGGTTATCGGTGATATTGACAATATCACCCATGAGGTGTCCATAAGTCCTATAATAGGCTAGCACCTGGTCAAAAACACCTCCAGGCGTGTTAAAGTGTCTTTTGCTTATTTTTTTTTTTTTTGCTTTTCTCAACTTCTTCTATCCATGAAAGTGTTACTAATGACCAGTATGTTACAATTGTTCCCTTTAACCCTCAAGTCCCATAGTTCTGAATTGTATTATTCACGGTTGAATGAATTGTATGGTTGTATGATTTAAAGTAACCGTTCATAGTGATAGTTTAAAAAGGTAGTTGCATATCTTTTAAGGACGCAGCCGTCAAATTCAGCATGCTTTGAATGTGATTCCTGGGCAAATTTACGCCAACCAGCTTGCCATTAGTTCGAAACACAGCTGCGACCGATTAGGCAGCAGACCGCGTCACGCTGGGTATTAACATGTTGGTATGGGAGCCGGTCGTTCAGAAAGCAACGGCAAACTACTGAACGTAAAATTGCCGAGACATCAACACCAGCAGTAAAATGTTGGTGTTGACAGCGATATCCTGTAAATAGGATTGCAAAAAAAAGAAAAAAGTTTGCCATTGCTTTCTGAACTACATGCACTCATACCATTGTATGGAAACCAACGCAAGGCGGGCTGCTTCTAAATCACCCGCAGCTTTGCTTCGAACGCAGTATGCGGGATCACGAATTACGTCCGTAACTCCTTCGCCACAGAGCGGGCTCATAGGATAGGGAGAGTTAAAATAACAGCTGACTGCTACTGAACTAGTCAATATTGAATGTGGAGTTTTTAACATGCTAGAGGCTTGAGCAATTAACCTAAAAGTAATTAAGTATGGCAGTGGTGAACCGTCACAAACTTGTTTGGTTTGGGCATATTTAGAAACTCTCTCAACGTAATCATCCAGGGAACAGTTGAAGGCAAGCGGGAAAGATGAAAGCAGAGACCATCCTGGACTGATAACATTAAAGAGTTGACAGGGTTATAAATTATAATATGTTCACTTCACATTTGTGGCCATTGCTGAGGTCAGAGGGCAGTTGGGGGGAGGGGGGGGGGATTATTGATGCTTCCTTCATGAGATCCCTGGAATTCACGTCCGGGGTTATGGGATGAGACAATGGTGATGAAAAAAAAAAGTATAACAATAGTATGCAATAAGAGTGTACTAAAGTATTAAATTCGAACCTGTTCTGTTGTATCGCAGAAGATCTTGGAATGTGAACGAAAAAAATTAAATCTTGGAGGCAGCAGTGATGTGGGTTGTTTTTTTTTAAAACTAATATTGCAAATACCTTGGACGGTCAGAGTAACTAACAACAATCGCTGGAAGAGGATAATTTAATGAAAGTATATTATACAGTTACTTGACAGCATCGCTGATGACTGTATAGTCCGATGTGAGAGTGACAATCTCTGTCACAATTTCCGCATCTGTAAGACGAGGCAGGTCCCGCAGTAAGTGACTGCATTTTATGCGTGTGCCTCTATTCCTCAGTTTGTTGGATTAGATTGCGCCCAAAGTTCACCAGTCCGTTTCGTACGTCTGTTCTCCAGGAATGGAAAACATATTGATCAATTAAAAAACAATATGTTATTTGCAACGACAGAAGGAGTATTGAAATGCTACATGGAACCTGCACTTTTGTGTGAACGTTAAACGAGGAAAATTAGCAGACAAACTGAAAAACTTTTAATGGCAGTGGAAATGTGCTTTCTGAAGAAAATGCAAAGAATACCACTGACAGACAGAAAACCCAATGACCAAGTCCTACAAGAAGCAAATGAGAATCGTAAACTGATTAGAGACATTATACTTAGGCAGTCAAAATTATTGGAGACATTATAAGAAGAGAAATAAATTGGAGAACTTGGTGACAAGTGGCAAGATTGGGGGGAAATAACAAGAGGAAGGCAGAGAAGTGAATATCTGGATGGTTTGGCCACCCGGTATGGTCAACTCAAGAACACAGAGATGATCCACGCCATCTTGATTATGCGAGATGGCGAAACATGACCACCTGTCAAAGACTGAAACAGGAGGCAGGAAGCCTGCCTCATGATAGAACACCACCGGGACGTGGGGTCAACCTCAGATAGTGTAGAGGGAACACAGTGCCCGGGATCAGGGCAGGATAGATGATAGAAAAGGGGGACTATTAACTAGTCCTCACACGGAGGCGTTGACCAGATAGTTAGCACTACTGGTCACGACAGAATCACGCCTGCGTGACAGCCACGATTGCCACTCAACCAAAGACAGCTAATAGAAGCGTGCTAACTGACCTAGCACGCAAAGAGCCGAAGGACGCATGAAGGTCCTTCCGCGTGGCGTGTAGCGACGCGAGTGAAGGAAGTCAGACTGGGGACTGACTTTGTAGTGTTCACATCGTATAGAATAGATATGTGTTTTCGTATAGCCTAGTAGATAGAGATTAGCTATAGGGTTTAGGAAAACTAGTGATAGAGAATATTGTGACTTTATGTGTGATTAGATAGCGACTGTTTTGCAATTGTAAAGAGCCAACGGCAATACAATGTACCATTTCATTCCTCGCACACGACTTGCAAGTTTCTTGTATGGTGTGGGAGAAGTAATCCGATGATGCCTGAAACATGAGTTGTTGACAGGCAATAGGATTAAATGTGGTGTCAGAAGTGTGGCTTGAACCTGAGTTCAAGCTATAACACTTACCCACGGCTCTAGACTAGGTTTACGGATAGGATATTACAAAGATTAAATGTTTAATTTGTGTCAGTGACGATGACGTATGCAGACTAGATCGAGTTGCCAGCAGAATTGTGCCTATCGTGATGAAATAATGTTTATTTGTGCTTATTAGAATATTATATATTTAAATAATGTGTTCTTCAAAGTTGTAAGTATTAATATTATGTTCTTCTTTCATTTATTTATGTAATTAATTATTTGTTTATGAACAATTATCAAAAATGATTCATGGCGGAGCAATACAGAGGTCAGCGACAGTATTGATTTTTGCAAGCTAAAAATAGCGCTGCGCCTGTGACGTGGCACGATTGACAAGCAGTTGGGCCTCGCCATTTGGAATCAGCATTTCAGTGTTTACAAGCTGCTGCCTGCCTGAATATTTACGATGTATTAACTATTATTTGTTTATTTAAGTTAGAGAATGAATATATTTATTTATTTACACATTATTATTATATTTATAT
The DNA here is from genome assembly GCA_963921405.1 of Cepaea hortensis. Taxonomy (NCBI): domain Eukaryota; kingdom Metazoa; phylum Mollusca; class Gastropoda; order Stylommatophora; family Helicidae; genus Cepaea; species Cepaea hortensis. The sequence continues at coordinate 45,577,282 of OY992885.1, forward strand.
TTATTTAAAAGCAGTTATTGAATTTCTTTTCGTACTTGTCTATTTGTTTACCGTCACGAGGGCACTACTTTCGGCTATGCAAATTAGATTTGGTCTGCACCATACTTCCATAGATTAAACTAGGTTAGTAACGAAAGACATATTACTGTAAAACGAAGACAGGACATTGACATTAAATATTAATTAATCGATATTCTGTTTGTTCGTGGGCATGTCAGTGTCATTGTACCAATTTGTCAAAAATCTATTTTTCGTTTACGAGTTGTTAATTGTTGCTGCTCTGTAAACCAGGGCGAACAACAGCTGATAGATAACGTGAGTGTATGCCGATGTGCCAAACAAGGTGACCTGAGTAGAAAACTCTTGTGTATTCCGGGGTGCCAAACAACGGGACCGGTGTTGCTGACGTGTTGTTCCTTGTTCTTGGGAACATTAAGATGAGTAAAACCTACGTTTTTGGCATGCATTGTGATTAATAGTGCATCTCTTTTTCAGCGTGTATTGTATGAACAGACTTTGTGCTCTAATTTTTTGGAGAATACAATTTTCCAGATTGTAAACAAAGAGTACAATTTGTAGTGCTCAGATATTAAATAACATAGCATATTAAAGAAAAATAACTGAGTGAAGCAGTCAGTTCAGGTCAGCGCGAGCCAATTACCCAACAACATGGCTACTCTAGCTGACTTCATTAAAGCAGGCAAAGAATTGCAATACACAGGTAAAGAGCTAGAACAATATGCGGATCAAAAATTTAAAGAAGCAAAGGATGCAGAGAGAGATGAACGCGCACAGGAAAGACAACACCAGATACAACTAGCTGAGATAACAAAACAAAAAGAAGTGCAAATTAAGCAACAACAATTAGAACATGATAAGAATGTTAAGCAACAACAATTAGAACAAGATAAAGAATTAAAACAAAGAGAATTAGATCTAAAGCAAAAGGAGATAGATGAAATGGCAAGAGTTAAGGAAAAACAAATACAAGTAGAATCAGAGACACAGTTAAAGATGAAAGAGATGGATGTAGACTCACACGCAGAGATCTCTGCCACTAAACTTAAAAGTCAACAAGAAGAAAATAAGTTCAACAAATACAAAAATATTATCAAACCATATTGTAAAGACGATTCAATATCTGCTTGGACAGAAAATGTCGAGTATCAGTTTAAATATCACCAAGTTCCTTTAGAGATGTGGGCTATGATTTATATGAAGAACCTGAGTGGTGAGCCCCTTAAAGTGATAGAATCTATACCAACCGATCTTAGATCTGACTACCAATACATCCGTGATAGGATTATGCAACACTTTTTACTTGATGCCCCTGGGTATCAGGTTCAGTTCTCAAATTTAAAACCTAAACCTACTGAGACTTTCATTGACTACGTCTCAAATGTTCAAAGTGTACTAAATAGGTGGCTTAAAGCAGCTAACATAGGAAAAGACTTTGATAGATTGAAAAATTTAATAACTATGGATAAAGTAATATCCACGATACCATCCTCTTTTGCTAAATTTTTGCAGCAGTCAGACATTGAAACCATAGAACAGTTTGAAAAGAAAGGGTCTGCATATTTTTCTTCAAACAGAAATATTTTTAAGACTTCAAATGACTCTGAAATAGTTTCCTTTGTAAAAGATCAATCTAAAAACTATCAGAGCAATAGAAAACCATTTAATAAATTTGACAAGAAAGATAGAAAAATTTCAAAATGTATCCACTGTCAACTTTTACATGACACTTATTCAATGTGTGACAAATCGCCAAGTTATCCGGCACATCTTGAAAATGTTATTAAGAAGCAACAGAACAAAAGATCTGCATACCGGCGTGCCATCAAATGTTTTTTTTTGTTCCAGCTACGGCCATTATTCAAATAAGTGCCTGGGACGCCAACGTATGAAAGCCAACAATGCTATTTTACTTGATACATCTTCTGATAGTGGTAGTGATACTGAATGTGATGTTGAAAATGAATTACCTGTTAACCAAACGGAAGAGGTGTGTTGTGTAAACGATATGTTAAGTTTTGACAGTTGTGAGCGATGTCACCAATTTCATGCTGACGGAAAATTAGAATGTGGACATACAGTTCCATTCTCATCTGAGAGTGTGAATGCAGCCTTAGCCTCCAGAGGCAATTTAGAGTTCCACAATGCAATGGTCAATGATAGACCATGCCAATGTTTGCTGGACAGCGGTAGTACCCTTATTGGTCTCAGAAAGGAACTGGTGAGTCAAGAGGATTATACAGGTGACTCTGTCAAATGCCGAACCTTTTCGGGTAACATTGAAATTTACCCTTTGGCCAAAGCCCGTATTAACACTCCCTTCCTCTCGGGTACATTTACTTGTGCTGTACTTAACAACCCTTGTACTGATTTAATTCTGGGTTGCTTACCCCAACTAAAACAATGTACTAGCGATGAAATAACTGCATGGAACCAACTGAATGCAGTTAATGCAACAACCAGAGCAGACACTATAAAACATCAAGACACGCTACAAGATGAGAGACTACTGGTGCTTTCTCCATCTAGCACTGATGATACCAACAGACAAAAATTCATAGAACAGCAGAAAGCTGATCCTAGTTTGTCTCCTTATTTAAAAGTATTGAAAGAACGAGCCAAAGTGACAAAGAACGCATCATGGTTCTTCAGATTAAATAATGGCATCCTTACTGGATATTATACTACTGGTAACCATGAGATTCAGCAAACGGTGTTACCTGTACAACATCGCCTAACTGTGCTAAAGATTGCACACGAGTCACCGTTTGCTGGCCATCTTGCATATGACAAAACCAGGGCCAGAATTCAGGCTCATTTTTATTGGCCAGGTTTTTGCAATGATATTAAATTATTTTGTCGTTCGTGTAATGTCTGTCAACAGTTAGTACGAAAGGGTAAACATGCTACAGCTGAAGTACAACCTTCTACACTGGCTTCTAGGCCATTTGAGAGTGTGGCGGTAGATATTGTTGGACCCCTGAATCAGGTGTCCAGCAAAGGAAATCGCTTCATATTAACGATGGTCGACCTATGTACAAGGTGGGTTGAGGCAGTAGCTTTGAAGTACATCACCTCCAAAGATGTTGCCAATGTATTTCTACACCTGTTCTCACGATTCGGATTTCCACGGACCATTTTATCCGATCGTGGAACTCAATTCATATCGGCTGCAACGCAAGCCCTTACAAAAATGTTAGGGATTAAACAACATTTCACGACAGCGTACCATCCAGCCAGCAATGGGATAGTAGAAAAAATTAATGGAGATCTTAAGCATATGCTGGCTAAGGTAACAGCTGAAAACCCAGCTGATTGGGATACACTGTTACCAACAGTGCTGTTCGCCTATCGGGAGATTCCCCATTCAAGCATGGGTTTCTCACCGTTTGAATTAGTGTACGGGGCTAACCCACGTGGACCCCTAACCATTTATCATCAGGCAATAACGAATTCTATTCAAATTCCCGAACCAAAAACACCTTATGAAATGGTGACTGAAACACGAGATAAAATCATGAAATCGTGTATTATAGCTAAGGCAGCTTTGGAGAGGAAGGGTCAAATCTACCGCCAATATGCCAACAAAGGGGCGAGAACAATTGAACTTGAACCAGATCAAGACATACTTCTCTTGCTTCCTGACAAACGAAATTTATTATTGACTTCATGGCAAGGGCCATTCAAGGTGGTACGTAAAATTTCAGATGTTGACTATGAAATATCAATAAACGGACACTTAAAGATATTCCATGTCAACATGTTGAAACCTTACTATTCACGACAAGAGACAGAAGTAGAGACAGACGAACACAGTGCACCCACACCTAGTGATCAGACGACAGACATACACAACGCAACTACACTAGTTAGCGAGACTGGCATATCCGACGAGCATACACTTAGCGAGAATACAGAATACACACTTAGCACCACCACCGTACTGAATCAGGTAGACGACGACGGAATGGAACTACCAGTTCCTATTGTAGACAAGACTGCTACATTAGATAGCATACATATAGAACAGGGACTAACAGACAGTCAACGACGACAATTAGTAGAATTAGTGACGGAATACAAAGACATATTCTCTGACATTCCAGGTAGGACGGACAGAATCGAACACTCCATTCTTCTTACGGACTCTAAGCCTATTAAATGCAGGCCGTACTCAATCCCACTAAGCTATAGGGAAAATCTAAATAAGGAAAATCTGAATTTAGAGGCTAGTGGGATCATCCAGAAATCCACCTCTGAGTACTCCTTTCCAATTGTTCTAGTTAAGAAGAAAGATTCTACAATTCGTCTGTGCGTGGACTATCGAAAGCTCAACAACGTCACCAAGATCGACGCAGAGCCAATTCCTTCCTGCGAAGATCTTATTCTTGACATGTCCACCTCCAAAATCTTTTCTAAATTAGATCTCACTAAGGGATATTGGCAGGTCCCTATGCAGTCTCAATCCATCCATCTTACTGCTTTTTCAACACCTTTAGGACTTTACGAGTGGCGTTTTCTTCCTTTCGGACTTCGAAACGCTCCTGCCACTTTCGTATGCTTAACTAGAGATCTACTTCATGGAGTGACGAATACAGTGACCTATATAGATGATATATGTGTCCATACTGATGACTGGACAACACACCTACTGAAACTGAGACATGTCTTTAATAGGTTGCGACTCTTCGGGCTCACTGTCAAACCGAGCAAAGTCGAATTGGGCCTAAAAGAAATTGATTTTTTGGGTCATGTCATTTCTCAAGGTCAACTAAAGACTGACCAGAAAATTATTACCAAAATTATGAATCTGACCATGCCTACCACCAAGAAACAGGTCAGAAGCCTTTTGGGGTTAGTGAATTACTATAGTAAATTTATTCCAAATTTAGCGGAGATTACAAGTGTATTTTCCAATGTTTTAAAAGCTTCTGTAAAATTGGATGTCAAAGATGCATTATTAATTTCTGCATTGTCAAAATTGAAAATCTTGTTTAGTAATGTTCCAATCCTCCGCTTGCCTAATCCGAGGCTCGTTTATTATCTTAGGACAGATGCCAGCAGGATCTCCATCGCTGCAGTACTAGGCCAATTTTATGAGGGCATCTTCCATCCGATTTGCTACGTGAGCCGTAAGATCACACCCACCGAGTCCAGATATTCCATATCCGAGTTGGAAGCCTTAAGCGTCATCTATGCGGTGAGAAAGCTGCATCGATTTCTGGCGGGTGTGCACTTCATTGTCCAGACTGACAACTCCCCAATAACGGTCATACAGAGTGGTGTACATCGAAATGACCGAATATACAGGTGGTCGCTAATACTACAAAATTACACCTTTAGTATAGAGCATATTAAGGGGAAAGATAACATCTTGGCTGATACCCTTAGTCGACCATCTGATGTAGCAATACCAGAAATTTCCACATAAGAGTGTAGAGTAATAGATGTTAATTTAGTACAGTCAAATATTCTATGTGAAATATGTTAGAAATACATGGATATTATGTGCTGAACTAAGTACCAAAAACACTGACCTGCTATGTGTCCGTAGACATCAAAAGTAAGAACTTTACTCTGGGAACAAATATATCACCTTGTGAACTAGGACAGCTTATTACTTGCTAAGCTCCATATATGTTCCAGTGAATTAGTTGTGTTAAACAGAGAAAAACAGTGTCAGATGATTATATACATACAGACACGAAAACAGTGGTCTACTTGACAAACGAACTCTACAGGTGCAATACCCATAGAACAAATATGACTGTGTAATGGATTTCAAATACCCAGAACAATTGTATAGATATTATGCCAATGAAAGCATGTTTCTGAACATTAATGGCAACGACTAACCTGAGGTATTTAAAAACCATGTATATAAAACTTAATGTGATATGTATCATAATGTTTTAAGATAGTGATAAAATATAGATAGATTATGTCATTTTAATTTATAGTTAGATTTAGATAATATAATACTTTTTCATTTTAGTTTAGATAGATTATTAATTTGCCCATTTATTTAGCTTTAAAAGTAGATTAGGATAGTAATTTAAACATGACAACTAATTATAAGAAGTTTAGACAGAAATAGTATCATTCAGTTTATTATATTTCACGTTGTTTCATTTCATTTGATTTCATTCCATCTTAACCAATCCATTTAACAAACGTTATCATTTAGTAGCATGATTAGGTTACACCATAATAGAATAGAAATATTATACACTTAAAGATACATCATTTACACCATATAGAATAAGAATATCAATCATATAGTTTTTTTCATTTAAAAACATTAGTTAGAATATCACCCATTTTAGAAAGGGACGTAACTTATTACATTTCACATTACCCATTTCACAAAGGGACATAACTCATCTCACATCAATTTCATTTCACATAGGTAAATTACATCCCTTAAATTAGATAAATATTAGGAGTAATGTAAGCTTATTTTAGGATTAATGTGACAGATAGATTAAAATAGGCAACGCATTAAATGTATATTTATATAACTAGTATTAGTATGACAGTATTTAGAGTAATATTTCTGTAGAATACAGTGGTTAAGAATACCAGGGTACAAACCATTAACCCTTTTTTCTTACATGTAAATATGTTGTAAATACTTGACGTGTGCAACGGTTGATGCACAGTCATTAGGCTCAACTCTGTCAAACTGAGCCAAACTTGTACAGTGTCACTCCAAGGTTTTTAAATAACTATGAGGGTAAAAGATGCGTGACAAAAATGAGAGTGAAAGTTATGTGACAGAAATGAAGGTAAAAGATGTGTGACAAAGGTGAGTGTGAAAGATGTGTGACAAAAGTGAGGGTAAAAGAGGTGTGACAGAAATGAGGGTAACAGATGTGTGCCAATAGTGAGGGTAAAAGAAGTGTGACAGAAATGAGGATGAAAGATGTGTGACAGAAATGAGGGTAAAAGATGTGTGCCAATAGTGAGGGTAAAAGAAGTGTGACATAAGGGAAGGTTAAAGATGTGTGACAGAAGTGTGAAAGTGAGAGCGAATGTAAAATATACAAGAGAGAGTGAGAACAGTCAGCAGATTTTTTCTGCCACTCAACAAGACTTTTGATTTTTGTTGCCGTCAAATGTTGGTTTCAATGTTGGAAATGTGTTGTAATGAGTGTAATTTGTGTAGTTTAGTTTAGGATCTTAGTGAAAGTATTTTGAGTCTCATAAGACAGAAACGTAGTCACAGATTTGTATTATACACATGTTTGTGACAACAGTTAAATTAATTATGGCACTTGAAAAACTAACTTACATACACATGATAGTTAGATACACATGTTAGAGGGTAGATTATACGTTTAATTCCATCCAAACACACAAACAACCAGAAAAACAAACATATAAATTGCATACACTTTTATTAGATCAAAGGGAGATAACTCCGGGTCAGGGGACATAATAGACAACGAAACACTAACTTAACAGTGAAATATGACTTTACACGCGGAAGCGAGATAGGTAAAGCCTGTCGCTCACTGCTTGTGTAATGGTTGTTTAATATTATATGGGGGACATGAAGCAATTCATGTGTTGACCTTCAGAAAGTCAACTTTGTATGGGTAGTGAGTTAATTTACTATTTGAGGGCAGTTCTTATAAGACAACGGTCCGGTTCAGACATACCTCTAATTAATATAATATTGCGATTGAGAAGAGGGCTCACGCCAACCAGACAAGTTTGTGGCGATTGCCAGTAGCCAAGTAAAGTGATGCTACATTGTGACATTAGTCAGTACGTCTATTGAGTAGCCCAAAGCCAGGTTATCTACAGTCTTTGACAAAAATTAGACACACTAATTTTTTAGAAACCTCTTGCGTCACAACCAATGAGTCAAAGTTGATGACGCAACACAGGAGGGGAGGGTGTGTGTCAAAGACTGAAACAGGAGGCAGGAAGCCTGCCTCATGATAGAACACCACCAGGACGTGGGGTCAACCTCAGATAGTGTAGAGGGAACACAGTGCCCGGGATCAGGGCAGGATAGATGATAGAAAAGGGGGACTATTAACTAGTCCTCACACGGAGGCGTTGACCAGATAGTTAGCACTACTGGTCACGACAGAATCACGCCTGCGTGACAGCCACGATTGCCACTCAACCAAAGACAGCTAATAGAAGCGTGCTAACTGACCTAGCACGCAAAGAGCCGAAGGACGCATGAAGGTCCTTCCGCGTGGCGTGTAGCGACGCGAGTGAAGGAAGTCAGACTGGGGACTGACTTTGTAGTGTTCACATCGTATAGAATAGATATGTGTTTTCGTATAGCCTAGTAGATAGAGATTAGCTATAGGGTTTAGGAAAACTAGTGATAGAGAATATTGTGACTTTATGTGTGATTAGATAGCGACTGTTTTGCAATTGTAAAGAGCCAACGGCAATACAATGTACCATTTCATTCCTCGCACACGACTTGCAAGTTTCTTGTATGGTGTGGGAGAAGTAATCCGATGATGCCTGAAACATGAGTTGTTGACACCACCTATCCTGTCACGTGGCAATGATGATGATGATGATGTTGATGATGATGATGATGATGATGATGATGATGATGATGATGATGATGATGATGATGATGATAATGATGATGATGATGATGATGATGATGATGATGATGATGATACGAAAAGGGACAGCGTTTTGGGATCATGTAGCAAGAAGAGGGGCATTGGAAAACATCGTGACGACTGGAAGGATCAGCAAATTAAGAGGCAGATTCGGACTGAGGGAAACGATGCTTGCACATTGAAGGCCTAAGACACTCTAAGACAGTGGTTCTCAATCGGTGGGGAAATCCCCCCCCCGGGTAATTTTAGGGTTTCCAAGGGGGGGGGGGGGATTAAGATTATTTCAAGATCGTGTTAATACTAGAACCGATTACATGATATTGATTTTTCCTTCATTATCATACTTTACGGTTCTGTACTCCTCGCCCTTCTGAAATTCGATTTATAACGTAAGTAGACCCGCAAATCATGTTTTATGTAGACGTCTAGACTGATTCTAGTATGTGTTATTAAATTTAGCTTCCAGTTTTACATATACTGTGTAGGGGCAGGCGGAATTTATAGGGAGGAAATACTTTAAAAAAAAGGGGGGGGGGTGAAGTTCTGAACATATGGTGAAGGGGTGCATGGCCCAAAAAGGTTGAGAACCACTGCTCTATGACGTTCGAATGTCGAAAGAGACACGAACGACTTCGCCTTTTGGCAGGGCACATGATGATGATGAATATAGATGTGCATACGATACAGTCGCACGCGTGCAAGAATTGTAATTACGCCGCCTGTAATACTTGCAGCCTGTTATTTAAGATGAACAGAACGGTTGCCCTTTATGTGCGCGTTCACATTAACAATATATGATATGTATGTATGTATACCTTCAGGTTGAACGTCCTAGGGTTTCCATATTAAACACCCTCACTTACGTCTACGTAGCAGGAACAGCAGCAGACGCAATATAAAATGGCAGCCTCTGTATTAATTTCGAACTTTTCCCGGTTTGGAAAAGATAATTTCAGAAGTTCGGCCCGTCTTTTGCGCCTCTCAAGAGTAAGCATTATAATTTGCAAAGGTTATTTGTTCATTACGACTGCTATGTCAATATGTTTCAGTTTCACTACAGGTGTTTTGGAGTAATTTGTCTTCCCTATTTACGTTATACAATGGTTGTATGGCGGCCGCTGTGTTAAGGCCGCTACTGACTAGTGTCTGTACTGAACTGTTCTGACTGACTGAACTGAACGCTTGCCTAGTTTCGCCCTGGAAGTTTGTACATTCAATGTTAATTCAACTCGCACACCGATTCCAACTGGAGGTTTATATCAGAAAGGACTTTGTTTAAGGTCAAAGTCTCTGAGTACAAAGTCTGCTGTTTGTGAACAGTCGAAGATAATCACAGTAGTTATAAAATATAAGTTAGATATTGGCTGTTGATGTCTTATCATTTCACCGACCCATCTTGCCTATATATATAATAAATTGCAGCGCTGTTTATATCAAACATAAAATACGAATCTACATAAAACTGGCACACTAGAAAATGTCATCTACTGTGTTTATTACAACGTGCAGTCAAGCCAGGAGACAAATTTCAAGGAATTCAAGCCTATACTTGTCATTTATAAGGGTATATTACTAATATTATTATATTGATATTATATACATTTTGTGTGTGTTTGCGTTTTCAATGTTTTTTTTAGAGATATGCAATACATATTATTCTAAACAGCATTGTTTTTGGAGGATCAGGTCTAAATTTATTGGAAATCATACTTTAATTGTTGGGTTGCGAAGTATATATGGTTATTTCTGTGATTATTTTATACTTTAGAAAATGAAGTAATATTTACAATAAAATGTACATTGAGCAGGGGAAGACAGAGAAGTAAATATCTGTATGGCTTGGCCACATGATATGGTCGAGACAAAAAGACTGAGCTGATCCACGACTGGTGATTGTGTGAGATGGTGAAACATGACTGCCCACTCTTATCGGCATGGCACATGATGATGATGTACATTGAGCATATCTGTCTATAGCATTTGACATCCATCTATAAGATACTGAGCTTTATCACAGGTGAAATTTACTCTAATCCACTTTCTGTTTCATAAAAATCTGCATGAATAGTTCAGCTTTATTTTTCACACGGTGACCATATGATAGCCTCACTAGGGACATTCTTAGAATGTATCTGATTGTGTACATTTTAAACTTTGTACACAGAAGGTTAAGAGGCCAAAGTTTGTTTTGTATTTGCCTTGAACTTTGTTCTCATGATTGGTATACTAGATAATGTTTTTAAATACCTACACTCAAATAGGTATAACAAACTGGATTTCTTCAGTTGTATCCAGTTTTATTTCTTAGGTTTGGTAAAACTGAAGAAATTAAAGAGAGTTCCAAGAAATATCAAACTATATTTTGCAAATGAGTGATAAATATGCCATTACTTTATAGAATAGGTTTAATTCTATAGAAAAATTAGGCAGCACAGAGGAATAAAGGCAAATACTATACAACAGATATGAGAGGAAATAATACCAGAATAAAGAAGAGTGAAGAAAAAAATAGATGACTGATGAAATTCTACAAATGAGGGACAGAAAAAAAAGTAAACTACATCAAGATAAATATAAAAGAATAAATAGAGAAATGTTGTGTTGTTGTCCATCAAGAATGATGATGACCATTCATTTCATCCAGTGGGGTTAAAAGTATGGAGCCGTGAGTTCTAAGATGTCTGATAAGGCCTATTTTGACTCGAAATGTTCTTGGACAATGTGGACAAAGAATCGACCGCAGTTTAGGGTACCCACCAACCGCGGCTAGCTGGTTAGGTAGTGATGGAGCAGACAATGTTTAGTGCACCTTTTCTAGCCCCTTCTTCATACTATGGAGGTGAGCAGTGTGTTCCTATAGAGGGCTGCTCAGTCGTTCAGGGGGCTGCCAAATCCCACTGCTGCTATGGTCAGTAGAAGACGACCATATGGCCTGAGCCGCCTGTGTGCAGGTCTGCGACTACGGTTGCCAGCGTACCAATGCCTGCCACTCGCCCATCGCCACAGGGCTTGAAGGTGATATATGACGGATGAAGAATGACTTGCGCGGTGAATTTGATTAAAGTGAGGAAGAGTTGCGCAATTCGTCGACTTCACTCTCTCGCCTGAGTCTATCTGAATCCAGTGGCAAGACAAGTCAAGACAACTGGAGACGAATACAGGTGCAGTGGATGACCAGGGTGCTCTACGTGCCTTGCCGTGCTCATTACGTTCCACAACGCTTTGCAGATAAACGCCGTCTTGCCCGTTGAATCAGGAATGATTTCTTCCGCGCAGTCTGCCGAATCCTGTCTTCACATGCTGGGTAGGCATACCCTAGTTCACCGCTTGGTTTGACACCAAATCGGATACCCACGCCTGGTTTAGCCAGCCTCTCTCAGCTGTCACCCGGGGAGTGGCCGCTGTCACATGCTGACAGCTACTAGGAGCCACAGGCGTGAGCTGGGTGTCAGGCTTGGACCAGTGGGGGATGGGTCCTGAAAAGGACATGAGAGTCATCCTTACCAAAGGTAAATAGAGAAATAGTACAGAAATGTAGGACAGCAAAAGAAGTCTTGGCTAAATAGTCAGTGCAAGGATATTGAAGAACAACGAGGAGACAAACAATGTATGTATAAAAGATACAGAAAAGCATTTTTAGAAAGAATACATTGATTCAGAATATGTTCTTTCTTCCACTGCAGGTACCAGCAGCCAGTTTCTCATCAACTCGAAAGCGAGATGTACAGTTTTACAATTCAGCACTGGAGGCCATTCATGATGTTAAAGACGGTTCAAAACTTCTTGTTGGAGGTAAGTTAATCCAGATTAATTGTGTACTTTGAAGTTCACCAAGATCTATGGACTAGGATCCCTTCATTTAAATATTGAGCACAACCCACTACTGGCAACGCCGATCGCATTCTGGTATGAACCTAAGGCCTATCCACGTCAATATGGAAGCACTATACTCGAGTTTTGCCCTCATTTGAGCTCGTCAGTAGTGCATATCCCTGACCAGATCCGGAAACAGTCCCGGATCACGCGTGTGAAGCGGGTGTGTAACCACGCGGCACACACTGGACACACCAAATTATCACAACAGAACATCACAACGCTACCCATCGTAGGCTATGCTCAAGATGCTCCCTTCATTTAGTTAAAAATGACAAAATTTTCAACATTCAGATGACATACATTGTTATGCTCACCAGGTCCTGAAGGTGGTGGGGGGAGGTGGGAAGGGGGGAATGATCTAGAACAGTAGTTCTCGACCAATCGGGAATTCCCCTCCAGGGAGGAATTTTAGGGTTTCCAGGGGGTATTTAAGATTATTTCAAGATCGCATTAATACAAGAACTATTTACTTGATATTGTTTTTCCCTCCATACTTTACTGTTCTGTACTTCTCTCCCTTCTTAAATTTGTTTTGTAACGTAAGTAGACCCGCAAATCATGTTTTATGTAGACGTCTAGACTTGTTCTAGTATGTGTTATTAAATTTAGCTTCCATGTTTACGTATACTGTGTAGGGGCAGGGGGGAATTTATAGGAAGGATATATTAAAGGAAGGAGGGGTATGATGTTCTGAACATATGATGAAGGGGTGCATGGGCCAAAAAAGGTTGAGAACCACTGATCTAGGAGCAATGACTCTTGAAAGAACACAATTCAAATTTTAATGCTAATTTATTTCCAGAATAAAAAATTTAAACAATTTTTCCTGTGATGTTATCAGGCCATCACATTTTGTAGCCCTGAAAGCACAGAGGGCCAATCTTTCTCTCACTTAGCAGGTGACAAAACCAGATGTCGAACCCTTGTCCAACTGTGCTCATGTAATTATCAGCAGAGTTCCCTATCAACTTCAGTAACACACCTGCTATACTCACAATACTTGTACATTTTTCTTTTGGCATCACAAGTAACCTGAATTTACTCACACATCTTCCATTCATTGCAAAGCTGTCCCTGCAACATGACGGTTGCTGTTATAATCTAGGCTGTAACCTTTAAAAAGCTGGCTATTAAAATAAAAAAGTCTTGAAGCAAGCCCCTGCTGTGAGTATGTGAAGTGTTAAGACCATCTCATTTTGTAGTCTTCAGTGCACGCAGAAATAGATAGCCAGTCTTTCCCTCCTGTAGCGAATGTCGAATGCAGGCATCAAACCCCCTTACAACTGAATTCATGCACTTGTCAGCGTAACGTTTTAATTGCTACGCCAGCATGTCTGCTTTAATAAAGCTATCTATGCTGTATTTCAAAAGGTATCTTGACAATAGTCTTTGAAGAGCTATCTTTTCTATACTCTGCAAAACTATAATTGCTGTAGTCTTTGAAAATCTATCTTCACTCCAATTATTGCAAAGGTATATTTGGTATCATGTGATATTCTGGGCAGTGCAGCAGATCATGTTCCTCCAAAATGATCTGTACTCTATGTTCTTGATGTGTTTCACAACTAGTCATCTTCCACGTCACTCTGCCAAACCAGCCAGTTTTCTCCCTCTGCCAACCCATTACTCTAATACCACTAATCTTTCAGGTTGTCACAACATTCTTTAAACCTCATTATCTTACAATGTCACCAAACATATATTGACTTATCCTAATGTGGGTAAGCATCTGAACTTGTGAATTAGCTTACTGCAGTACTTGGATTAGTGGATCATGTTACGGATCGCGTCACAGATCGCATCACGTTGGTTACTTACGGGGTATTGAGCCGGTCACTCAGAAAGCAATGGCAAACTACTGAGCGTAATCTTACTAAGAACATCAACAACAGCTGAAAAATGCTGGTGTTGACTGCAATGTCCTGTAAGGGATATGCAACTTTAAAAAAAGAGTACTTAGATATTTATCTTTGTAAATGTTCATAGGATTCTTAAAATTCAACAGCAACAACAACAAAATCTCTTTTCTGTAGCCTCCAGTTTCTTTCTAATCTCATTAGTCGGTGTCAGTGATTCACAGACATGTAGAAGTATGGGCAGTACGCAACATCGTACAACTAATTTGCTGACTTTCATGGACAGGGATCTGGTACACAGAATGTGCTTCATTTAATAGAGTGCTGTCTTTCTGCGTGTTATCTTTGTGTTGTTTTCCCCCACCTGTTATCATCATTGACCCCCAGGCAACTGAATCTCTCAACTTGCTTCCTGTATGCTGTCACTGCACACTCTGGTTTACCTTATTTTGTTATGTGTGACCATTTTTCTTCCTCTTTCTCCTTCTCCTTCTCTTCTTCTTCCTCCCCTTTCTGTTCTTCATCTTCTCCTGCTGGCACCTTGCTTCTTCCAGTGGAATATAGTCCCTAAACCAACTCATGCTAAACCCTTTGTAAACTTGGTCATGAGGAGGGCATTCTGGTTGGATTGTGCATCTAAAGTTTTCTATGGATAAGGTAGCTTGTCACACTCCCACCTTCTTACTTCCCTCATACAAAATACATGGTAGGTTATTGTGTTACTATTCTTTGCTTCATTTAAGAGCCCTGGTAACACATGGACAGGTCTGGGACCACAACTTTTTATTTGTTATTTATATTTGGTAAACTAAAACCTGCGTGGCCATCGTTCTAATTGCCACATAGTTTATGAAACCAGTAACCTGAGAATGGAAAGTACATTTGTCATTGTTCTGTGTTGAACATTAACACTAGAGAACTCGGTGACAACTGGCAAGATTGAGGGGAAATGAATAAAGAGAAGGCAGAGAAGTAAATACCTGGATGGCTTGGCCATGCAGCATGGTCGAGACAAGAACACAGAGCTGATCCATCACTCTGGTGATCGTGTGAGATGGCAAAACATGACTGCCCACGCTTATTGGCATGGCACATGATGATGATGAAAACCTGTGTGGCCATCGTTCTAATTGGCAGATAGTTTATGAAACCAGTAACCTGAGAATGGAAAGTACACTTGCCATTGTTCTGTGGTGAAATATAACAGATTTTAATGGCACTTTTGTTTTGTATTCAAAGGAGACCAGTTGTCTGCGTAGTGAAAGATGTATTTAGTTCTTCTGTTATATTAGCTGTTATATGCATTTGTTAGGTCGCAAGTGTTGTTAATTTTGCAACACTTTCTATCTCTGAGACGTCAGCATCTGTAGCTTAGGGGCAGTGAAGACAGTTTCACAATCCTGACATACTGGGGTCAAAGTCAGCCATAGGCAATTTGGGAGCAGATGGTTTCTGTTGATTTTCCCAATGGTATGTTGGTCATTCGGAAAGCAATGGCAAAACAATTGAATGTAAAAGTGTCTTGAAAATCACAAACAGCCATTAAATGCTGGGGTTGATTACAACATCATGTAAAATACATGCAACTTACTGATCTGCCTGGCCATGTCTTTATTTGTTACTCTAATGAAACTAATTTTCATCCCTGTTGTATCTCCTCTTGTAACTATCAGGCATTTGCCTTCCTTTTATGATTTTTATGCCAGTTTTTTTTTTTTTTAATTTGTAAGTGTGCATTAAGTGCTTTGTAGATGAATTAGTTTAATGTGTTTAATCATTTTGTATTTTATGTGCATTATTTTAATGTTATTTGTGCATTAGACTTTGCAAACAAGTTCTGTTTTATTTTCACTTGTACTGTTCACTTCATATAAACTTGTGTGCATTCATAAGTTGTTTGCAACTTGCACTTACTTCATGTGTCAATGTTTATGTTTGTGTTCAGGTTTTGGATTGTGTGGTATTCCTGAGAATCTCATTTCTGCCCTGCTACAGAAGCAGACCAAGGGCCTGACTGTAGTCAGCAACAACGCTGGCGTAGATGACTTTGGCCTCGGCCTGCTTCTTAAAGAGAGACAGGTATTTATGTTATATATATATTTCCATTAATCTTCCTTTTTGTACAGCTTCAGGCGTCAACCTGAGTATATAAAGATAACAGCAGTCAACTTGGGGTTGTTGGCATTACCATAGAGTTTATCCACAAATGGAGTGGGTGTAGGCCAAAATAATCTTTTTGTCATTAATCTTATAGTATCGAATTTAACCTGGATGAGCCATGGCTCAGAGGTTACAGTGTCCTCCTCAGACTCAAACGGTATAGGGTTCAATCTCAGTATAGTGCTGGGAATCTTTCCATGAACACTTGGTATCCAATATCACAGGCTCCCCTGATTTCTTGGATAGTGAGATCTCAGTATAGTGCTGGGAATCTTTCCAAGAACACTTGGTATCCAGTATCACATGCTTCCCCGATTTCTTGAATAGTGAGATCTCAGTATAGTGCTGGGAACCTTTTCGAGAACACCTGGTATCCAATATCACATGTTCCTCCGATTTCTTGAATAGTGAGATCTCAGTATAGTGCTGGGAACCTTTTCGAGAACACCTGGTATCCAATATCACATGTTCCTCCGATTTCTTGAATAGTGAGATCTCAGTATAGTGCTGGGAACCTTTTCGAGAACACCTGGTATCCAATATCACATGTTCCTCCGATTTCTTGAATAGTGAGATCTCAGTATAGTGCTGGGAACCTTTTCGAGAACACCTGGTATCCAATATCACATGTTCCTCCGATTTCTTGAATAGTGAGATCTCAGTATAGTGCTGGGAACCTTTTCGAGAACACCTGGTATCCAATATCACATGTTCCTCCGATTTCTTGAATAGTGAGATCTCAGTATAGTGCTGGGAACCTTTTCGAGAACACCTGGTATCCAATATCACATGTTCCTCCGATTTCTTGAATAGTGAGATCTCAGTATAGTGCTGGGAACCTTTTCGAGAACACCTGGTATCCAATATCACATGTTCCTCCGATTTCTTGAATAGTGAGATCTCAGTATAGTGCTGGGAACCTTTCCAAGAACACCTGGTATCCAATATCACATGTTCCTCAGATCTCTTGAGTCGTGAGATCAGATTTCAAGCCTTCTCATATAAGGGTGAGAAACAGGAGGTTCCCATTAAAATCCCCAAGGCAATCACAAAGAGTAGGCTGTAAGGTAACTGCCCTGGCAAATTGTTAGGAAAGAAAATTGCCACAGGTAGATAGAACATGTTACCTTGGATTCAATCTAACCAGAGTAAGGAAACCTTAAATAAATGCATGTTGAGGCGCATAACTAGGTGTAACCCATTCCCCTAGAAAAAGGAATGAAGAAGAAGAATAAGTAGAAGAAATTGGCCATATATTTCATTTTAAATAATTATTTTCGACTTCTAGCAAAAGACGTCAACGAAAACTGACACTATATTTGTATTTCATTTGCATCAATATTACTTGTCATAAAATACTTTAACCTATTAAATCTGTTATTTTTCATTTGCAATATTGGTTTGTTGGTTGTGAAACCTTTAGAAAACTGAGTTTTAACTATTAAGTTAGATGCATTGATATTCAGGTCATATGAGCCTGGAAAAGGACTTACACCTGTCATAATGAGATTGGTATAGAGATTTTCTTCCTGACATGGTACCAACTACCATCAGCACAGGCAGTGTGCTACAGAACTCTACTTTCTCTCACCCAGTTCAGTAGCTAGTGAGAGGTGCAAAACCAGTAATGAAACTTCTCATTGGTGGAGAGGTATGGTGATCCATGGACCAATGGCTAGACTGGGTTCCCAGTCTGTGGGTAGGTCACACCACAAAAGGATTTAAAAAGCAAGAGGGTCAACTGCATTGCACCTAGTTTTATCCCATATGACTCTATATCTTTCCACAAGGTGGCCTTTCAAAAGAGTCGCACAAAGCTTGAGCTCCGTACTTCCAAGGTTGACAATATAATATTTATAGTAACATATGTGTGATACCATCCTTTATTGAATGTCTTCAGATAAAACGAATGATCTCCTCATATGTAGGAGAAAATGCAGAATTTGAACGGCAGTATTTGTCAGGAGAATTAGAAGTGGAACTAACACCGCAGGTCTGTATTATATTGTCTGTGTGTGTTTATTGAACTTTTTGTCTTTTGTTTCACAGTTGCATTTAGTTTTATCTTTATGTGATTTTTAAAAAACTTATTTAACAAAGAGTCATTTTAAAGAAACAAAGATTCCTAACATTATGTAACATCAATATTTAACTGCAGAAGCAATTAATCACTATGCACATCGGCTTGTAAGGAACTGAATTAGCCTTTATGCTTATCTGCCAGCTTGAAGGTCATGTATTTGAATCCCCATTGAGGCAGAGATTATTTTAATAATTGACCTGGGATCTCATGATGACCCAGCTTAAATTGGTTACCAGGAAATGTTCTCAGAAGTAAAGGTTGACCACATCACCCATCCAGTGCTAATTGTCTATTGAAAAAATGTGGCCCAGCATTATATACTTACTTCATGGGGTTTTGTTTCATGTTTGTCCAGGATGCATGTTCTTACGTTAAAATTGGTTCTGTTTAACTAATTCAGTAGATATATATATCATCAGATGTGACCTTCCATTTGGACAGTAGGACGATACATCGCCATACTAGATTCTTCATGTTATCTGGTTTGTTTGCGGTATCTTCCGCAATTTCAGTGCTCAGTGAATGAACATTTTACATAATAATACGTGTTCATTTTATTGTGTACCATGTTTGGCCCAAACCTACTTTTTTTGTTTGGCACTGTATCAGTTCACATGAAAGCCAACAACACTAATAATAAATAACTCAGTGAAAATAATGATTGTCTGAGTTTTTGAAGGGAAGGCCTCAAAGCAGGTTTTATAAAGGAATACATACAGTATTTTTTGTAAAAACATAAGTTAGTCAGTACACTACTTACGATTCTTTATCTTAAATATCTTCTATTACAGGGCACTTTGGCAGAAAGAATTCGAGCAGGTGGAGCAGGCATCCCAGCATTCTACACTCCAACAGGATATGGGACGCTCATTCACATAGGGGGAGTCCCCATAAAATATTCTTCTGATGGAAAAGTTGAAATTGCAAGTAAAGAGAGGGAGGTAAGTACATACGCTTTTTGTTGTATTCTGAAAAGTAAGGGGACATCATCACATTAGGCAGCCACAAAGCTAGATTTATGGTGGAGAGACATGTTCAGGGTTCATGGAACTAACAAAGGCTGGTGATGCTGAACACTAGTAGCTGCAGTATCCACAATGTTAGCCTCATAAAATAGTTATTTTTAAAAGAGAGTGCAATCAAAACTTCACTATAAATTAGAAACAAACAAAATCAATTTATTATAACCAAGGCAACATTAGCAGGTTGAACAAGGTCCAAGTTTTTTTTTCCTGCAAGTCAACTCACACACTTTAAAAAAAACCTACAATTAATTCCCTAAACAACAACTTCACTTGGCTTGCCTCATTCAATCTAGCGGGAAATGACATATCAGGATGTCTTGCTTTTCAAGTATTCAAGCAGTGTATAAAGTGTATATATATATATATATATATATATATATATATATATATATATATATATATATATATATATATATATATATTTTTTTTTTTTTTTTTGCTTATCCCTTATAAGGACATTGCAGTCAACACCAGCATTTTTCAGCTGCTGTTGATGTACTAGGCAAGTTTTACGTCCAGTAGTCCAGTAGTTTGCCATTGCTTTCTGAATGACTGGCTCACATACCCCTGTAAGTTACCAGTGCGGCGCGACCACTGCCAATTCTCACAGCTGCTGTTTTCCCCACGTGGATATACGGGATTACGAACAATGTCGTTAACTCCTTGGCCAGGGAGACCGGCATATATATATATATATATATATATATATATATATATATATATATATATATATATATATATATATATATATATATATATACTAGCTGACCCGGCCCGGCTTCGCCCATTCCTTGGTGGGGAGCATCTCATTTAATTCATATAAGTAGTCATATAAGTTCCCGTTCCCGTTACCGACTGTCTGTCTGTCTGTCTGTCTGTCTGTCTGTCTGTCTGTCTGTCTGACCCGGCCCGGCTTCGCCCAGCCCCTGATGGGGAGCATCTCATTTAATTCATATGAGTAGTCATATAAGTTCCCGTTCCCGACTGACTGTCTGTCTGTCTGTCTGTCTGTCTGTCTGTCTGTCTGTCTGTCTAATCATTTATTGGTTGCAGTTAGAACAACCTTAGATAAACGAAGACCAACTTGGTAATATATTAACTTGGGTAAATGGAGCAGCGGCAGCAGCAGCAGAAGAAGAAGAAAAAGGAGGAGTAGGAGCTGGGAGGAGGAAGAGGGAGGAGGAGGAGAAAGAGAGAAGTGGAGGAGGGAGGGGGAGGAGAAGAGGAAGAGGGTAGGAGGTGGAGGAGGGGAGAGGAGGAGGAGGAGGAGGAATATAACGCATATGCCTGTAGATTTAATAATGGCTGAGGTTGTTCCATGTCTTCTTAGAGTTGGCGACAGTGTAAAGAAATATAAAATCTTCAAACTTGATAGAGATAAGGTAACTATTATTTATTCATTCTTTAAGCAAAAAAAAGATGAGTTACAATGTTATGCATTATGCATTATTTTTATGAAAACTTTGAAAATGCCTTACAGATTGTATCATTATTTATTATAACTCATATGCCGGTACATAACTATGGACAAAGAGTTTATAAATCTTTGAAAACGATGCCACAATATGACTATAAGTTATACAGAAAAGTTATGCCCCTTGAAATAACTTTTACAGAGTTAAGTCCCCTGAAATAGATGAAATTATAATGAAAAATGAAATAATTTTGGGTAAGCAGCCGATTTCATACTAAAAAAATATGACAGTGGGCTGCGCTGGAATGAAAGGAAGACGTGTAAAAAATTTCATCTCAATGGGATGGGCCGTTCGCGAGCGCATTAGGGACATATAGACAGACAGACAGACGGACGGAGATCGCCTTTTATATATAAGATATACCCATCCATGTTGGGTTTTCCTCTTGTCCGCTTACTCGTTAGGCCTCCCTCCATATACATCTTTTCCAGACTCTACACGCCCAAAGTATTTCATTTCCCTCACTTTCGTTTGTCTTAATAACCACATTTCTTTGACAATGAATCCCTGTTGAACGGTTCAGTGTGTTCTCTATTTCGCCCATGCAGGAGGAGGAGAGGGAGGAGGAGGAGAGAGTAGGAGGAGGGAGGAGGCGGAGGGAGAAGGAAGAGGGAGGAGGAAGAGGGAGAAGGAGGAGAAGAAGGGGGAGGAGGAGGGGAGGAGGAGGAGGGAGGAGGAGGAATGTGGAGGGAGGAGGTAGAGGGAGGAGGAGGAGGAGGGAGGCGGAGAGAGGAGGAGGGAGGAGGAGGAAGAGGAATGTGAAGGGAGGAGGGGGAGGAGGTAGAGGGAGGAGGAGGGATTAGGAGGAGGAGGGAGGAGTAGGGTGGAGGAGGAGGGAGGAGGAAGAGGGAGGAGGAGAATGCAGGAGGAGAAGGGAGCAGGAGGAGGATAGGAGGGAGAGGGAGGAGGAGAGAGTAGGAGGAGGGAGGAGGCGGAGGGAGAAGGAAGAGGGAGAAGGAGGAGGGAGAAGGAGGAGAAGGAAGAGGGAGGAGGAAGAGGGAGAAGGAGGGGGAGGAGGAGGAATGTGAAGGGAGGAGGAGGGAGGAGGTAGAGGGAAGAGGAGGAGGAGGGAGGCGGAGAGAGGAGGAGGGAGGAGGAGGAAGAGGGAGGAGGAGGAATGTGAAGGGAGGAGGGGGTAGGAGGTAGAAGGAGGAGGAGGGAGGAGGAGGTAGAGGGAGGAGGAGGGAGGAGGAAGGAAGAGGAGGGAGGAAGAAGGAGGAGGAGGGAGGAGGAAGAGGGAGGAGGAGGAATGTGAATGGAGGAGGAGGGAGGAGGTAGAATGAGGAGGAGGGAGGGTGAGGAGGAGGAGAGGGAGGAGGAGGAAGGAGGAGGGGAGGAGGAGGGAGGAAGAAGGATGAGGAGGAGGAGGGAGGAGGAGGAAGAGGGAGGAGGAGGAATGTGAAGGGAGGAGGAGGTAGAGGGAGGAGGAGGGAGGAGAAGGGAGGAGGAGGAATGTGAAGGGAGGAGGTAGAGGGAGGAGGAGGAGTGAGGAGGAGGAGAGGGAGGAGGAGGAAGGAGGAGGGAGGAGGAGGAGGGAGAAGAAGGAAGGAGGGAGAATGAGGAGGGGAGGAAGGAAAGAGAGGTGGAAGGGGAGGAGGAGGGAGGAGGTAGAGGGAGGAGGAGGAGGAAGGAAAGGGAGGAGGAAGAGGAGGAGAAGGGAGGAGGAGGGTGGAGGGAGGAGGAGGAGGAAGAGGGAAGAGGGAGAAGGAGGAGGGAGGATGATGAGGGAGAAGGAGGCAGGAGGAGGGATGAGGAGGGAGAGGGAAGATGAGGGAGGAGGGGGGAGGGAGGAGGATGGAGGAGGAGGGGAGAGGAAGAGGGAGGAGCTAGGAGGGAGAGGGAGGAGGAAGAGGAGAAGGGTGGAGGGAGGAGGTAGAGGGAGGAGAAGAGAGGGGGAGAGAGTTCGCCATTCCGAATTCATACTCGTCTAGTTCTTCCCTTCTACACGACTGTAGATAACTTCCTTACACATAAAAAGATGAATTGTTATTGATATTGCCGTGGCATGGAGGAATATCAGCAGCAGAGTTGATCCAAAAAACCAAAGACTGAGATCTACGGAGAGCCATGAACGCCTACGCCAGCCGGCACGGCACTTGATGATGATGATTGCCGTGTGACGATTCTGTGTAGTCACGTCATTTTCTTCCCTTTCCCTAGCGTTTTGGTTCGGGGATTCTTTCATCATCATCATCATATATTTACGTACGTATTTTGGGAGGGGGAGGAGGGAGGAGGAGGAAGAAGAAAAAAAAACTATGACAGTTGACAGCTCTGGAATGAAAGGAAGGCGTGTAGAAAATTTCATCTCAATCGGATGGGCCGTTCGCGAACAAATAAAGGACATACATATTTACATACATACATATATACATACATATTTACATACATACACTTTGTTTTATAAATATAGATATATATATATGTGTGTGTGTGTGTGAAGAGAACAAGTGGAGGGCAGAGAATTAAATACCTGGATGGCTTGACCTTGTTGTATGGTCAAGACAAGAATACTGAGCTGACCCTCAGTTCTGGTGATCGAGTGAGATGGCAAAACATGACCGCCTATGCTTACCGACATGGCACATGATGGTGATGATGATGATAGAGTATATTTAGGATTTCTTTTAAAGTTATATATAATATATGCATGATAAATGACGTATGTACTTTTTTAAGGCACTTGGCTTACAGTTATTATATCATCTGCTTATATGTTCCGTCATAGTGAAGCCCTCCATTTATTTTCTGTCGGATACAAAATGCATTCCTTGTATAGTTAAAGATTGCACAATCCAGAAAAAAATAATCATCATACGTAGATTCAGATTTACATGAATTTAGCATTTAATTTAGTTTAAGTCAGGAGGTGGCTGTTTGTTTTAAGATGCTGTCACTGTTTAGACTACTGTCATAAATATCTGTAGTGTATTGTGCTTGCAATTTCATATACAGCTGCCTGTGTGATTCTGAGCTTCATTTGTTTGTGTTCTTGAAGATGGAGAGAATCATCTGTATCTATATTCTGGTATTTCTTAGTGTACACAATAATTTGAATAGGCTCATCAGTCAATAGAACTGGCATGGGCAGTCGCCATATGTTTATTGATTTAAGTAGTTGCCACATATTAATTGGTTTATTGCAGAGTAGGACTGAGCACCTGGGAACATGTCATGTGTGCCATAATAATAATCTGTATTTACTGATTAAGTGCCATGGGATGATTAATCGTCTTAAGCTACTTCCCATACCTACCATGGGCTTATATATATCGCCAAAATGTTGTCATTGCATTATAATACAAATTGTCTGCTACCATATTGACAACTTTTAAGCCATGGCTGTGACACACCCCTACTTGCCATTTTCCGTCCTTCATTTTTGTTTGGTCCAAACCTACAGTGCAAACCGCTTAAGGCGATCTTGGATGTGGCAAATTCCTGTTGTGAAGAACAATATTGTATTGTACATTGTAAATGTATTACTATATGCTTGAACTCTTATAAGAGGAATTTCTGATAAGAAGAACTATTTCTTGGGTCCCAAGTGAGTTTGCCTTATCAGGTCTGCACTGTAAATGTTTGGCACAGAACAAGGCATGTTCATTTCTACATGTGTTTCCTTGAGATCATCTCCATATCTGCAACCATTATTTCAGAATAATTCTGTAGAACGTTCAGTTTTTATTTGCATGTCCAGATTTTGGTTTGACGTTTATTAAATAGAGATTAGAGGCTGTCCTCTTGTCTGTAATCTGTATGATATATTTTGTCTGAAAGAGTTTTTTAGCAAAATAAATTAGAAACAAAATCTACTGACCTGTGCTCTGATTACCATCTCTGGCGAAGGTGTTACGAATGGATTTCGTAATCCTGCATAATGTGTTTGAAACAGCTGCAGGCGATTTGGAAGCAGACTGTCTTGCATTAGTTTCCTTAATGGTATGAGTGCTGGTCATTCAGAAAGCAATGGCCAACTACTAAACGTAAAATTGCCCAAAAATCACAGACAGCCACCAAATGCTGGAGTTGACTGCTATGTCCTGTGAAGGATATGCAACTAACTTTAAGTTAAGTGCTCTGATTACAACTATTTAAATACTTGACCAACATCTGTCTTGTCATGTGAAGGAGTCCTGGCAGTCACAAGTTTATCATACAATACTAATTCTTGCTGCTTGTCTTATTGTGTGTTGCATGAAGCAAATATTGACAGCATGCACTTTTAATGTATTTATCATATCAAGATTTGGCCATGTAAAACAGTATTTTATTTTGTTCATAGGTGTGCAACTGCCATTTAAAATTATTTGCATACCTTAGCTCTTTGTCCCCAAGATCCCAGTATTTTGGTCTCAGTGTTATTTTTGTATACACTGTAAGCTAACTTTTGCAGACTATAGGATATTGCGCTTTATAAACAAAATAGAAGGCTTTAAAAACTGACAAATTACAATTGTCCTTTAAATAGTAGTGGGATAATGTCAGATGTTTTTGAACAAGTCTCAAAGTGATAGAGGAAAACTGAAGTTCCTCTATCTCAATGTATTCCTGCCTGTTGTAATTATAATAGCCTACAATGGCTCAATTGTTTGAGTCCATAAATAGAGTCCAGAAGAGCCAAGGAAGTCCCCAAGGTGAACAAGGAAAAGATTACCTTGAACAATAATACTCGTGTGGAGTTTCCTTGCCTCTCTGCTCTCAGCTACTTAATTAATATCTAGGGTATATTAATAACAACGATGTTATAAACACTCAATGAATTGTAACACTCAAGAGTGGAAATGACATATTTGCAACACTTTATTAATCAACAAGCTGGGTTTGAGGTTTGGCCATTTCATCAAACAAATTATCATCCAGTCCAAAGGTATTATGAATATTCCATAATCTCATAATCATTCACTTGGTTGTGAATAAACACCCCAAAAAAAAAACAATTTCCCAGATGAACAAATAATACACATCTATCATTGGAGTAGCCGGTCTCTCTGGCCAAGGGGTTACAACACTTTCTCCGTAATCCCGTTTATCACGCAGTCTCGTAGCGGCGCGAGAGCTGGGAGCGGTTCGATCCCGCTGGTGACTTGCGGGATAACTGAGCCGGCCGCTCAGAAAGCAATGGCAAACTACTGAGCGTAATCTTGCCAAGAAATCAACATACAGCTGAAAGATGCTGATGTTGACAGCGATGTCCTGTAAAGGATATGCAAAACATTTATTTTTTATCATTGGAGTTATAATTATCATAAGTCTTGTTCAAGAACTCAAGCTTCTCCACTTCAATGTTTTTGGAACCCATTTGTATAAAGAGTTTTGTCCATTTAATTATAGTTGGTCCACAGTGTGAGTGTCATTCTGGATCAGGTAGGTTGATGGTTGAGTTGTTTCTTCACTTCCCGGTACAAACTAAAGTTCCCTTAAATTCCTCAAGGTGATACAGAGTTACCTGGTTTTTGGCGGTTGAATGTCTTCTTGCCTGTAAGTTCTTTAAAAAAATGAGGCTTCATCATAACCCTAGTAAAGAGCCTCCATCAAGAGTCAGACCTAAATCAGGATGGATCTAACCATTACCTGAAATTCCAGCATCACACATATATCTACTGATATCATCAATACATCTCTATGATCATTAGAAATGGAAGAAGGTAAAACCCCAAAGAAAAAAAAGGAAAATAAATAAAGGGAATTTTGACCCCAGGAAAAAATAAACAGCGGTGGGAGAGGGGGGGGATCTTGGTGTCCCCCAACAGGTATCAACTCCATAGCTGGTCCCTCTCCAGCCAGTTCTCGATTACAGGGCGCTCAAGGTTTAGACTACCAGATAAGCAGTGTCATCTATCTTCACCCATGCCTGTCACCCATGGTCTCCAGGTTGAGTAATACCTTGATCGATTTGGAATTTGATAACCTTGTTCACCACTCCCTTTTGTACATAATTCTTTTTCCTAGTTATCCTTCCATTTAAAAGAAAAGGCCTCATACATTATGTGTCTTAATTCTTTCACTAAATGCAATGAGTATTTACTTATAGACAATATAAGTACATTATGGAAACATCTCCTGTATAACATTCAGGTGGGTTCTTCCCAATCAACTGCTTTGAGGAAGAGCATTTTCTCTCCTCTTCAACATGTAGGTATATGCCTTTACCTTACTCATCTATAGGATTTATCATCATCATACATCAAACACAATTCAAAACCATATAATTGTAATCATGAGTGATATGGAATACAGAGTAGCATGCAGAGAAGCATACTAAATTATTAATTAGTGCATGTGTACCTCTGATAGACATGGCAGTATGTCTCAAATTGCATACTGTCAGGTGATCGATTGATTGATCACACTCATCCTCTGTATGTCTCTTCTCTTCACCCAATCTACAATCATTCCTCATCAATC
>OY992885.1:45604988-45888494 GCA_963921405.1 Cepaea hortensis
TAGCCAGAAAGGCATCTAGATAATATTTAATAATGAAGGTCTCTAGATTACATTTAACAATAAAGGTCTCTAGATTACATTTAACAATAAAGATCTCTAGATTCATTTTAGTTCTTATGTGGAAAGAAAGATCTTGATGTGCATTTAGCTAGAAATGTCTCTAGATTGCTTTAACAAGAATGACCTTTAGAACATGTTTAGCATAAATTGCTTCTAGTTTGCCTTTAGCAAATGAATTGCCTCTTGATTGTCTTTAACAGTGAGGGCCTCAACATTGCCTTTAGCAAGGAAGGCTTCTAGATTGCCTTTAGTAAGAAACGCCTCTAGATCAGTGTTTCTCAACCTTTTTTGGTGCATGCACCCACCCCTTCACCCATATGTTCAGAATGTCATTCCCCCCTTTTTTGTGTGTTTCCTCCCTATAAATCCTTCCAAACCCCCCCCCCCCCCCCACAGTATATGTAAAAATGGAAGCTAACTTTAATAACACATACTAGAGCAAGTCTATATGTCTACATAAAACGTGATTTGCGGGTCTATTTATGTTATAAAACAAATTTCATTAGGGCGAGAAGTACAGAACCATAAAGTATGGAGGGAAAAACGATATCAAGCAATCGGTTCTTGTATTAACAAGATCTTGAAATAATCTTAATTCTCTCTCTTTCCCCCCCCCCCCCCCCCCCCCCAACCCTAAAATTCCCCTCTAGGGGGAAATTCCCCACTGGTTGAGAACCACTGCTCTAGATTAGCATAGCAAGAATGGCCTTTATAATACCTTTAACAAGAAAGGCCTTTAGAATGCCTTTAACAATAAGGGCCTCCATATTGCCTTTAGTAAGAATGGCCATTAGAACACTTTTAACAAGAAAGGCCTCTAAGTTGCTTTCAGCAAACATAGCTTTTAGGATGTCTTCAGTAAAACAGGCCACTAGATTGCATTTAGCCAGAATGACCTTTAGATTGCCTTTAGCAAGGATAACCTTCAGATTGCCTTTAGCCAGGATGACCTTTAATTTGCCTCTAGCAGCTGTGTACCAATGGGTGATTGTTTATCATATTATGGGTGGGTGATTATTTACCATAGTATGGGTGGGTGATTGTTGATCACAGCAGGGGTGGGTGATTGTTGATCACAGTATGGGTGGGTGATTGTTGATCACAGTATGGGTGGGTGATTGTTGATCACATTATGGGTGGGTGATTGTTGATCACATTATGGGTGGGTGATTGTTGATCACAGTATGGGTGGGTGATTGTTGATCACATTATGGGTGGGTGATTGTTGATCACAGTATGGGTGGGTGATTGTTGATCACATTATGGGTGGGTGATTGTTGATCACAGCATGGGTGGGTGATTGTTGATCACAGTATGGGTGGGTGATTGTTGATCACAGTAGGGGTGGGTGATTGTTGATCACAGTATGGGTGGGTGATTGTTGATCACAGTATGGGTGGGTGATTGTTGATCACAGTATGGGTGGGTGATTGTTGATCACAGTATGGTTGGGTGATTGTTTATCATAGTATGGAGCGGGGGTGTGATTGTTTATCATAGTATGGGTGGGCGATTGTTTATCATGGCATGGGTGGGTTATTGTTTATCATAGTATGGGTGGGTGATTGTTTATCACAGTATGGGTGGGTGATTGTTGATCACAGTATGGTTGGGTTATTGTTTATCATAGTATGGGTGGGTGATTGTGTATCATAGTATGGGTGGGCATTTGTTTACCATAGTATGGGGGGGGGGGGGGGGGTGATTGAATATCATAGTATGGGTGGGTGATTGTTTATCATAGTATGGGTGGGTGATTGTTTATCAAAGTATGGGGGGGGGGGATTGTTTATCATAGTATGGGTGGGCATATGTTTATCAAAGTATGGGGGGGGGGGGTGATTGTTTATCATAGTATGGGTGGTCATATGTTTATCAAAGTATGGGGGGGGGGGGTGATTGATTATCATATTGTGGGTGATTGTTTATCATAGTATGGGTGGGCATATGTTTATCAAAGTATGGGGGGGGGGGGATTGTTTATTATAGTATGGGTGGGTGATTGTTTATCAAAGTATGGGGGGGGGGATTGTTTATCATAGTATGGGTGGGCATATGTTTATCAAAGTATGGGGGGGGGGGGTGATTGTTTATCATAGTATGGGTGGGTGATTGTTTATCAAAGTATGGGGGGGGGATTGTTTATTATAGTATGGGTGGGTGATTGTTTATCAAAGTATGGGGGGGGGGATTGTTTATCATAGTATGGGTGGGCATATGTTTATCAAAGTATGGGGGGGGGGGTGATTGTTTATCATAGTATGGGTGGGCATATGTTTATCAAAGTATGGGGGGGGGTGATTGTTTATCATAGTATGGGTGGGCATATGTTTATCAAAGTATGGGGGGGGGTGATTGTTTATCATAGTATGGGTGGGCATATGTTTATCAAAGTATGGGGGGGGGTGATTGTTTATCATAGTATGGGTGGGCATATGTTTATCAAAGTATGGGGGGGGGGGGGGGTGATTGTTTATCATAGTATGGGTGGGCATATGTTTATCAAAGTATGGGGGGGGGGGGTGATTGATTATCATAGTGTGGGTGATTGTTTATCATAGTATGGGTGGGCATATGTTTATCAAAGTATGGGGGGGGGGGGGTGATTGTTTATTATAGTATGGGTGGGTGATTGTTTATCATAGTAAGAGAGGGGGGGGGGGTAGTTTTTTTTTAACCATAGTATGGGTTGATGATGTTTTATCATTGTATGGGTGGGTGATTGTTTATCATAGTATTGGGGGGGGGGGGTAGTTTTTTTTTATCATAGTATGGGTTGATGATGTTTTATCATTGTATGGGTGGGTGATTTTCTTCTTCTTTCGTTCGCTTGAAATATGTCTATAACTGCAATGCTGTCTCTTGTATGAATTGAACTGTCTTTTTCAGTTCACACAGCGGTCCATAGAGTTTATCTTCCACTGTCGTCTCTCTAGGCCAGAAGGTTTGCCTAGATATGTTATATTTTGGGCAGTCTTGGAGTATGTGCTCTGCTCTCTGTGACGCCAGTCCACATGTGCACATGGCTGTTTCACCAATCTTGAATTTTGTATACATGTGGTTTCGTAATCTATTGTGCCCTGTTCTGAGGTGCAGAATAATGACTTGTTCTGGTCTATCCATAACGTGGTAGTCATCTTGAGCAGGTTTTGGTGGCTTTCTGACTGATTTGATCATTCTTTTCTTTTGGTGGTATGTAACGGGCACATCAGGCTGTTCTTCTTTGGCTCCTTCCTTAGCCAATTGATCAGCACTGTCGTTTCCGAGTACTCCACAGTGGGATGGTATCCACTGTATGGTGACCTTATGCTGACTGCTAAGTTCAGAAAGTAGTGTCCTTAGTACTGGCAATTTCCCAGACAGGAGCGCCTCGAGTACTGATTTTGCATCTGTCAATAGCACCACAGGTTGTGTACCATTGCTGGTATTTAGTAATTTCTCTGTTGCTATCTTGATTGCCTCAATTTCAGCATCGTAGTTATGGCAGTACTTTCCTGTCGGTACTCTAGCTGTGTCCCTGGTATTATTTGGGTATTCTATGTACACTCCCGCTCCTCCATTTCGAACAGCATTATGTGCTGACCCATCTGTGTAGAGTCGGATCCAGAGGTCCTGTGGGTATTCTTCATCAAGGAAGCTGAGAGTGGCTGTTCTACGCTGCACACTGTTCTGTCCTTCCTTGTCAAATATTCTTCTCACTTTTGTCTGGATTTGTAATGATAGTCTATGCTCATCTTTCCATGGAGTTCGCTCTGGAATAGTTGTTAGGGGGATACCAACTGTGGGCAGATCGGTGGTTTCTCTGCAGAGTCGTTTGGCCTGGTGGATAAAACTACTTCTTTTCAACCGCCCCATAGCTAGGTTTTCAAATCTGTTCTTCATAGGGTGGCCTGGCAAGCTGAGGAACTTTTCTGCTTGTATTAGCGTTTTCGTATCTCTGCGCTCACTCAGTGCTTGTGTCCTCCCCATCTTCTCCATTTCCACTATAGGGGTTGATCTCATCCCTCCTGTGGTGACTCTAAGTGCTTGATTTTGCACTTTGTCCAGCTCTTGTAGTGTGGTTTTTGATGCCGAACACCACGCAGTTGACCCGTATTCCAGGTGTGGTCGTATGCTCTGTTGATAAACTTTGCTAAGTATTTTCCCACTGGCTCCCCATGTGGTTCCACTTAGCTTTCTCAGGATGGCTATTTTCCTTCTGGCTTTTGTTACTGCTTTGTTGATGTGCTTTCTCCATGTCAGCCTGCCATCAAATGTTACTCCAAGGTATGTTGGTTCTTTATCTTCTCTTAGGGGTGTTCCATTTATCTGGATGGTCCCTGCCTTTTGTTTTGGAGAGAGGGTAAATAGGGTGGTGCTGCACTTGTCAGTGTTTATGCTGACACACCATCTATTTGCCCATGCAACAAATGTATCTACAGCTCTTTGTAGTAATCTGGTGGCCACTGATGCATGTTCATTTGTGCTCCATAGAACCAGGTCATCGGCGTACATTGTGGCTTTAATTCCATGCGGTAGATTAGCAACGAGATCATTGATGAAGATTAGAAAGAGTGGGGGGACAAGACTCCACCCTGGGGAACACCGTGACGCAGTAGTACTTTCTTGCTCTTTAGTCCGTCTATCTGTACTCGGGCTCTTCTGTTGTGCAAGTATGCTTTCACCCATTTGTACATTCTTCCATTGACTTTGCAGTTTCTCAGTTTATTCATCAGACCTTCTTTCCAGGCTTTGTCAAAGGCTTTCTTCAAATCTATCCATGCCGCAAGCACCAGCTTCTTCTCTTGGAATGCATCCTCAATTTCTTGAGAGAGGTAGGTTGTCTGATCTTCCATAGAGTAGCACTGCCTAAAGCCAGCCTGCTGTGGCACAAGGATGTTTTTACTTTCAATGTACCACTGCAGTCTGTGATTGATGATGCGCTCCAGTGTTTTGCAGAGACAGCTGGTGAGGCTAATTGGTCTGTAGCTAGAGGCAATGGAACTATCTTTCCCTGATTTTAGGAGGGGTATCATGATTGCTTCTCTCCACTGCATAAGGTCCAACTGTTATTGAATTTTTGCAACAGCTTTGCTTTGGCCTCTGTTCCTAGGTTCCTGATCATTTCATTGGAGATACCATCAGCTCCTGGTGACTTTCTCATTTTCAGTTTCGATATGGCTAGCTCCAGTTCGCTGAATGTGATGGGTACCTCCAGAACCTCATGTACTATTTCCTTCTGTCCTGTATGTTGCCGTTTCTCTCGAATCTCTTGTTGTTTCTCTGGACTAATTTTGATATTGTTATCTTGTACGAATGAGTCCGCAAAATGGTCAGCTGCTAGCTTTCTTGTTAAGATGTTTCCATCTTTATGTAGTGCAATTTTTGAGTTTCTCCCTGTGCCCTCATCGTTAAGTTGTTTTATTAGCTTCCACAATTTCCTTGTGTCTCTTTCAAAGTTCAGAGACTCTGTTTTTTCCTGCCAGCTTTTCCGTCTAGCCTGCAGCTTGGCCCTTTGAAATTTGGCTTTTGCATGCTGGAATTTATTGTGGTGCTCTTGGCTGGGTGTGACCTCTGCTTGCTTTCTACATACTTCCACATCATTATGCAACTGTTCCAGTTCACTACTCCAGTAGGGTTTATATTGTTTACGGGCTCCTCTTGGTACTGTTTCTCGCGCTGCCTGTAGTATGCATTTCCCAAACTCTTCAACTACTTTATTTATGTCTTTCTCAGTGTTCAGGTTTCTAACCAGTATGCTGGTGCGATTCTTGTACATTGCCCAGTCTGCTTTCTTGTAGTTCCACCTCGAGAGGGTGCTGCTTTCACTTACAAGCTCATTTTCTGCAGTTAGAAAGACTGGTCGATGGTCGCTGCCACCAAGTTGTTTCCCAACAATTCGTGTAATGTTCCACTCCAGGTCTGGTGAATGAAAAGCCAGGTCAGGTGTAGTTGTAGAGTGCCATGATCTCGAGTAGAAAGTATGTGGGTCGGACAGCTTGTTAACCAAGATGAATCTATTCTCATCCTGCCAGTCTTCCAGTCTCTCTCCTCTCTGGTCCATGTGATCATAGCCCCAACTCTGCGAGTGGCTGTTGAAATCGCCACACACAATAATTTTTTCTGTTAATGGTAGTGTGTCCATTGCCTGTGGGCGGTCACTTGGACAGTAGTAATTGATCAGATGTAGGTCTGTATTACCTGTCTTAAGTTTAAGTGTCTGATACTCAGCCCCTTCCATGTAGACTTCGATTTGGGAAGCAGGGATGTTATTTTTGACAAGGGTCAGTATCCCACCCTTTCGCCTGTCCTTTCGGTCAGATCGGTAACACTGGTAGCCTCTGATTTTGAAGGCTATATTTTCGTTGAGGTGAGTTTCTTGCAAGCAACATATGCTTACTTTTTCTTGGTCCAGGATGTTTTCTAATTCTACTTTTTTGTTGTTGACTCCCTCCGCATTCCAGTGCATTATTTTAAGTCTTTGTTTAGTATGGCCAGCTGTTCTATTCTTATGTCCCCTGGCTCCACAGGACATCTGAGAAGGACCTCCAGTAGTTGGGGTTGGACCCTTTCGAGACATAGGGCCCGGCACTGCACCTGCCTGGGGGTCCAAAGCAGGCCGAGCACCATAACTTTTAGCAGTAGTCGACATATTCCATTTTGCGTAATTGCGTGGCATCCTGATTTCTGTGGTGTGCCTCCTGGCTGGTTGCCTCCGTCTTGAGCACCTTTCCTTTGCTAGAGCAGACTGTGGTCTCACTCGAGTTTAGATGTGTACACACGCACACACATGTCTGCACATGCATATATGTGTATACACATCTAGAGCACACTGGTTATTTTCCGGTGCCAGATACTCGCCGTCGCCCCTTCTCCTGTTAGTTTAAACAGTTCCGCCACGTGAAGGCCAGGAGTTGGACTTTTGCTGCATAGGTTATGTATTCACAAGCCATTGGGGTATTTAAGCAATGTTGGGCGCTCACCCCAACTCTTCACCCCGGCTACATACAGCAACATTTGGAACCTGTTCGTACATGTTTCTGTAGATAGCCAGCTTGAGAAAAACTTGCACCACAATCATCACACTTGTAAGGTTTCTCTCCTGTATGTGTTCGTACATGTTTCTGTAGATCGCCAGCTTGAGAAAAACTTGCACCACAATCATCACATTTGTAAGGTTTCTCTCCTGTATGTGTTCGTACATGTTTCTGTAGATCGCCAGCTTGAGAAAAACTTGCACCACAATCATCACACTTGTAAGGTTTCTCTCCTGTATGTGTTCGTACATGTTTCTGTAGATCGCCAGCTTGAGAAAAACTTGCACCACAATCATCACACTTGTAAGGTTTCTCTCCTGTATGTGTTCGTACATGTTTCTGTAGATCGCCAGCTTGAGAAAAACTTGCACCACAATCATCACACTTGTAAGGTTTCTCTCCTGTATGTGTTCGTACATGTTTCTGTAGATCGCCAGCTTGAGAAAAACTTGCACCACAATCATCACACTTGTAAGGTTTCTCTCCTGTATGTGTTCGTACATGTTTCTGTAGATCGCCAGCTTGAGAAAAACTTGCACCACAATCATCACACTTGTTAGGTTTCTCTCCTGTATGTGTTCGTACATGTTTCTGTAGATCGCCAGCTTGAGAAAAACTTGCACCACAATCATCACACTTGTTAGGTTTCTCTCCTGTATGTGTTCGTACATGTTTCTGTAGATCGCCAGCTTGAGAAAAACTTGCACCACAATCATCACACTTGTAAGGTTTCTCTCCTGTATGTTTTATCTTGTGACGCCGCAGATTGTCAGATCGAGAGAAAGATGCACCACAATTATCACACCTGTAAGGTTTCTCTCGGTGGGTGATTTGTTATCACAGTATGGGTGGGCGATTGTTTATCACAGTATGGGGGGAGGGGGGATTATTGTTTATCATAGTATGGGGGGAGGGGGGATTATTGTTTATCACAGTAAGGATGGGCGATTGTTTATCATAGTATGGGTGGGTGATTGTTTATCATAGTATGGGGGGGGGGGGGTGGTGGTTATTGTTTATCATAGTATGGGTGGGCGATTATTTATCATATTATGGGTGGGTGATTATCGTAGTATGTGTGGGCGATTGTTTATCATAGTATGGGTAGGTGATTATCATAGTATGTGTGGGTGATTGTTTATCATAGTATGGGTAGGTGATTGTTTATCATATTATGGGTGGGTGATTATCGTAGTATGTGTGGACGATTGTTTATCATAGTATGTGTGGGTGATTGTTTATCACAGTATGGGTGGGTGATTGTTTATCATAGTATGTGTGGGCGATTGTTTATCACAGTATGGGTGAGTGATTGTTTATCACAGTATGTGTGGACGATTGTTTATCATAGTATGGGTAGGTGATTGTTTATCATAGTATGGGTGGGTGATTATCGTAGTATGTGTGGACGATTGTTTATCACAGTATGGGTGGGTGATTGTTTATCACAGTATGGGTGGGTGATTGTTTATCACAGTATGTGTGGACGATTGTTTATCACAGTATGGGTGGGTGATTGTTTATCACAGTATGGGTGGGTGATTGTTTATCATTGTTTGGGTGGGTAATTATTTATCATTGTATGGGGGGGGGGGTTTGTTTATCGTTGTATGGGTGGGTAATTTGTTATTACAGTATGGGTGGGTGATTGTTTATCATTGTATGTGTGGGCGATTGTTTATCATTGTATGTGTGGGCGATTGTTTATCATAGTATGGGTGGGCGATTGTTTATCATAGTATGGGTGGGTGATTATCACAGTATGGGTGGGTGATTGTTTATCATTGTTTGGGTGGGTAATTATTTATCATTGTATGGGGGGGGGGGGGGGGGTTTGTTTATCGTTGTATGGGTGGGTAATTTGTTATTACAGTATGGGTGGGCGCACTAGTAAAGTTGATACCAAATTGTGCTGGTAATGTCATGAGCACAGCCAGACTAGGGTGCAATGCCTGGGCTCATCACTTGCCAGAATGAGGGACAGATTGGACATCTATTCCCGCCTGCTCTACCAAATGTGGTGGAGCTATCTTGTCACAGGCCAATGACAGGACACTGCTTCATGTCAAATTGTTTCATGTATTATTACCATAGTATTATGCAGGAAGATTTCTTGTGTTGTGTAGGTTTCAGTCTCATCAGAGACTAGTATTATAATGTGTCGATGTGTGTTTGTTTCGTCTGTGCTGGCGAAGGCTTTGGCTGCAATGTCTTTTTGTTACTTGTGATCGTTCTCTAGTAAAGCTTACTGTATGCTTCTCTTTTTCTTTTTCTTTTTTTTTGGTGGGGAGGGGGGGGGATGATTCATTCATAGTATTATAATGAAGAATTAACATAGACACAGGAAACCACACCCATCACTTATTAAATAAATACCACCAATCATAGCACATCTTTGATTGACAAATGTAAACCAGTGCAGTCTGCCACATCATGTGTTTTATCCAGTAGTGAATGAGTTGAGATAATGAAGATTGTACATAACATTTCTGGTACTTGTTATTTATTTATTTATGCGTGCAATAGTTTTTGAAGCACTTTTTGTTCAGCATTGTATGATTTATGTGTTGTTGAAAGCACATTCTGATGTTTTCTGTTGGCCAAATGGTTAGAACGTTATGCTGACAATGGCATGAGCTTGGTTTCATGAGGGTTAGATGTCAGTTCTTGACATTCGACATTTGTACGGGGAAACTGGCCACCTGTTCCTCTGTGCACTCAGGCCTACAAAATGTGATGGTCCTAGCACTTCACACACCCACAGCAGCTTCCTGCTATTGGAGTCTCATAACTTCGTCAAGAATCATTGACATTCCTAAGGTAACATTCAGGAAAAAGATCATTTTCACCCCTAATGGTGCATGTCCCACACCTTCTTCCAACAAATTGAATGTGAAATCTCATTAATGCACACAGTTATGAAGGTTTACTAAAACTAGACATGTAGGAGCCTGCTGTCTTTACATGACTAGCTGGTTAGTGCATCACAGGAAACTTACTGCTTCCAAATAACGGGGGGGGGGGGGGGGTTGTGTTCTCTAACCTTGAACATACACATGCTACTACTTCTAAAGCACTACGGATTTTTGAGTGTGGATTAGCTTTCCCTATTACCAGTGTCCCTTGCCATCAGGCCAACCCACTCCGTTTTCTGAGATACTTGTAATTTATGTCATGTCAAGGACGAGAAGTCAACATTTTAGTCCAGTTGACCAGTGTAAGAATAAATAATAAAGGAAGAATTGAAGTTTCTTTCATCTTGTCATTTTTTGTCCATCATGAAACACAAGTTGTCCACTTCAGTAATAGCTACTGTGGCTGTCTGTTGTTCTTACTGAGGATATCTCTGTAGTTTCTTCTGTGTTTATTTTTTTTTTAAACAGTATGCAGCTTGCACTTATATTTTGATTGTGTTGTCCAGCTATGAATTTCTTATTCTGAGCTTTGTGAGGTAGAAGAGAATTATAAGCAAGTACTGTGAAAGATCATTTTATACAATTGTGCATATTACATTGTAAGAATAGTAAGAAAGATAATGCTGTTTTCTGATAAGTTATGGAAAGTCAGTCTCTCTCTCTCTGTCTCTGTCTCTGTCTCTGTCTCTCTCTCTGTCTCTGTCTCTCTCTCTCTCTCTCTCTCTCTTTCTCTCTCTCTCTCTCTCTCTCTCTCTCTCTCTCTCTCTCTCTCTCTCTCTCTCTCTCTCTCTCTCTCTCTCTCTCTCTCTCTCTCTCTCTCTCTCTCTCTCAATAAATAACTCTATTTATATGGCAGTAAGTGGGGGAGGTGGAAATTTATTGAGTATATACATATGTCTCGTTCTGTGACATGACAGCTCTGTATATATATATATATATATCTGTTAACGGTTTGACAAGCATTCCATTCTGCCGTACATATACAGTTTTTACTGACTCGTATACACATTTATTCCCAGGTATAAGGATTTTTGAGAATTGTATGTTTTTTTCTTTCCTTCATTTAAATTTATTATTATTCCTTGTTGAAGAAATATCTGTTGCAATTCTTTAAAATGTTTTATGCAAAAACAAAATATATGTGACTGTTGATACATATAGTGTCTTTTCTATGTTCTGTTTATAAATATTTATGTAAATTTCATTGACACTGTTGAAAATAAATTTTTTTTTGGGCCTTACTCTGTTTCTGACCACTGCTTTATAAATTTTCACATTCTTTACACTAACAGCTCATATTAATGTTTTTGCTAATGTATACTACTTGTGTATCAACTTATACGGGGCATTGTATATATTATTGATATTTTACAATGTTAACATTGTTATCTTGAAAACATTCCTGGCAGTGTTAGAAAGAACTAATGTATTTAGGATTTATCAAAAAGTGAACATAAAAGTACATTCCTGACATATCATATTTTGTTGTGATTTATTGCTTGCTTTGTGAAATAGTTTGATA
Source organism: Cepaea hortensis (assembly GCA_963921405.1). Lineage (NCBI taxonomy): Eukaryota > Metazoa > Mollusca > Gastropoda > Stylommatophora > Helicidae > Cepaea > Cepaea hortensis. Next base: position 45,616,502 of record OY992885.1, read on the forward strand.
TATTTGGTGTTTTTTCACTTCATTAGGACATTATTTTTCTTTCAGTTGTTCATCTTGTTGCACATCTCTGCTAGTCTGTCAGTCTATCACCGCAGTAGTGAAAATAACTGACTATTGTTGAGTTGATGTCGAAAGCAAATGAATGTGAAATTTGACTGAAAAACTTTGCAGACAAAAGATTAAAAAATTAATATTTCTCCAGTCTTTGTCATTGAGCAAATAATGAGAAAACAAATACTTAGTCCGAAAAAGAAGCATCCTAATTCCTTCACAAAAAGTGAAAATTACAATGAAATAATATAAACTAAAAACTTTGTCATTAGTTCCAGGGGAATGAACTATTTCTCATTTGATAGATGAGCTTTTAAGTGAGCCATTACATAACATGATATATGAGTATGTGACTAGTTATAAGTGTATAAGAGTGGATAAGTTAATTCGCAAAGAATAAATATGTTAGCAACATTTTATGAAAATTCCAACCTCCTCATCAGGCTGAGCATAGCACAGAAATAAATCACAAGTCAAACTGATCTAAATAAAAAAATTGCCATGATATTTCATTTATAAGCAAATGTGGTTTGTTTTAATTTGGATACATTTGATTTGTGATTTGTTTCTTTCTTTGCCTGGTGGTGTCAGAAACGGTAGAATGTTGGATCTCTGTACAGTAAGTCATAGAAACCATATGATAAGAGTTTGATCTGAGAATCGTTGTGAGAAGAGTAGAACACAAGATGAAGCCAGAATTCAGCGATGTACAGAATGTATTTGTAGAGGGCAGATGCACATTTCTGTGTAATGTACTTTTAACATTACTTGAAAGAACAGTAGAAGTGAAAATAGATCTGTACTTAACCTTTACGTACCACACCAAGGTGTTGGGCAGGGTGAAACACAGAAATGATAATGTTATAATACTGTTTTCACGTGTCACTCCACCTTAGATCTAGCTTTGAGACTGCTCATAAATTTATTCTTTGGAAGTTAATGTTGTGACTTTCCTTTGCCTTTGGCATCCATAACAAGGGATGTACATGAAAGTCTAGCAAAGATCATTATGGCTGGAAGTCTACCGTGGAGGCAAAGAAAAGGAAGATCATAGTGTAGAAGTATTCAAGATGTGATACATAATTTACACAAGATAGCAACTGAGACTCTTCTGGCTTATGATGGAGAGACATTTCAGAAGACTCTTGGGAGTTGGGGGTGTGTCACAGCCATGGGATGAATCTACTGTTAAGTGTTTTGTGTTATCTCTGTGCTCCTTTACTACTGTAATATTTCTTGTCTTTATACTGTGATTAATATTGACATTGAAGGTAAAGTTAAAGAAAGTCAAGTATACACAAAGAAACCCTAAATATGACCTGTGTACATTGAAAAATGACAAGGAAATACAAGACAATTTTAACATGGGCGTAAAGAACAGATTTGATGTATAGTTTGATCTAGAGATCTTATTTAAAGATGTGGATGATCTAATAGGAAATGCTGAAGAATTCATGTCAGTTTGGCTGAAAAGTAACTATCCAAGAATGAAAGAAAGTGGGTCGTAAGAAATGGATGACTGAAAAAATTGTACACCTAATGGAAACAAGAAGACGCAACAAAAATAATCCTGCCAAAAATGAAGAGATTCACAGACAAATCAGAACATTATGTAAATAGGCAACAGAAGCATGGCTTGAGAAAAATTGCATAGAAATTGAAAAACAACACAACAGTAAAAATACCAAATTAATGCACAAAAGAGTTCAGATGCTTACTAATAAAAGAACACCTACATCAACAGGCTGCCTTAAAACAAAAGATAGAAAAATCATAATAGAAAAAAGATCAGAATTTACATGCATGGACAGCTTATGTGAAAAACCTTTATGATGATACAAGAGAAGAACAGTATGATATTTGGAATAATAATGAAGGACCATCAATTTTGAAGATGGAAGTTCAGAATACTCTTAACCATATGAAAACTGGCAAGACCCCGGATTCAGACATCACCACAGAAATGATCACTACTTTTGAAGAATATGGAATAGACCAAGTCACCAGACTTCTGAACACAATATATGATACTGGAGATATACCTCCTGAATTATGTAATTCTATATTTATTGCAATCCCAAAGAAATCAGGAGCCTTGGAAAGTGATCAACATCGAACAATTAGTATAATGAACTACATTATGAATATTTTGCCTAGAATCATCATGCAAAGAGTTAGGAAGAAAATATAACCCAAAATAGGAGAACAATGTAGGTTCATCGAAGGCAAGAGTACAGTAAATGCTGTGTATATGCTGAGAATGTTAATTGAAAGTTCTATAGAAGTAAACAAATATGACTGCCAGGGTCCGACATGGGTGTAGTGGGCTCCACATGGGTGTAGTGGGCTCAATTGCTGCTTGCATATAAAGGGTGCTGTCCTCTTTTAGGGGTATTCGTTGTATCCTCATTCATCATCATCATGTCGTCCCCGTGGTTGGTTTTGGACTCTTCTTTCTGCCGCATCTCAGACTCCGCATTTAGCTATGCTGCCTCCCTTCACTGATTGTTACTTTCAGGCCTTTACTTTAATGATAGTCGAAGTCTTTTATTCTACCCGACCATCATGGCCCACTGTTATAACTCAAACTTCATACATCTGTAGGGCTGTACCGGATTCAAATTTTTTAAATCCGGCCAGAGCCGGATTTATGAAGTGAGATCAGGCCGGAGCCGGATTTACAAATAAAAAAAATAAAAATAAAATAACGTACTACATCACTTGACTTAGGTGAGTGGAGTCACTCGACTGTTCATTACTGCAGTTCATTACTATAGACATGACAATGATGACATATACTCATATTAAATCATTTAAATGTAAAATAATTACATTTACATTAGAATAAGTAATTAAGTAATATTAAGTTCCATAAGTTCAAGATGAAACATAATACATAAGCACATAATGCTAATTTAGTAATTTTAATTTTTAGTTTTCAGTTTGTAGTTTTCATATTGTTTTCAGTTGGCAAATTGGCAGCTCAGTTACAACTCACAACAACAATGCATTAAACAGATTGAATTTATTGAAATACATTCATTCAGTAATTTCAGTCAGTCAGCCTTCATTATGGCTGTGAAGTTGAACTCTCAGAGTCAAGAAGGGACGAGTTGTATTTCAGGAAAATCGTCTCCGCATTTTGTGGTAAAAGGCTACTACGGTGGTCAGTGATAATGTCTGCTGCAGTACTGAACAGCCTTTCCGATGGCACACTTGTAGTTGGTGGTGCAAGAAATATCTGCACCAGTCTAGCCATACTTGGAAATCTTTGCTTATTGGCATGCCACCATGAAACTGGATCTGACTGTTGAGTTTGAAGTGGCTCTGACAGGTACTGTGTCACCTCAGTGTTAATGCTGTTGCCTCCGGCACTTGCAGAACGATCTGTGGTGGGATTTTCCTCGACAATTGTGTCAAAACAGCTCCATAGGCTGGGCTCGTACTGTGTGGCAGTGCTCACAGAAGTCAAAACACTAGTACTACTACTACTACTAGTAGCTGATGGATCCTGTGGACTGACTGTGTTTGCTGAATCAATAATGGAGTTAGCTGCTAACAGCAGATGGGCTCGTGCATCACTTCTACCACGTTCGGAGAAGAAGCACAGCTTGAATCGAGGATCCAGTAGTATGGCACAGGTGTAAATACTGTTGGATTCAATGTCCGCAAATCTGCTGCTAACAGCTTCAAGCAGGGCTGCTTTCATAATTTTGATCCCAGCATCACTACCTTCTTTCTGGAGGAAAGCCATGAGTGTTTTCACTAATGGGATCACAACTGATATTGATGCCTGAGCTGCACTTATTTCACGTGTGATTTCTTCAAATGGTGCCAAAGTAGCTACCACATTCTCCGTGACTGCCCACTGCTGTGCCGTTAGCCCAGTTACTGAATCAATTTCAACACAGTACAGGCTGATGCTGCGCCGTTGTTCTAACAGACGTCGTAGCATATAGAACGTTGAGTTCCATCGTGTTGCCACGTCCTGGATAAGCTGATGTTGTGGTAGGTTTAATTCATTTTGAAGTTCATGCAAACGACTGGTTGCTGAAGAAGAGTGTTTGAAATGTCCTACCAATTTTCTTCCAGTACTGATGATGCCAGCAACATACTTTTGACTCAAAAGACCATCACGCACACACAGCTGCAGTGTGTGTGCAAAACATCCAACACTTGAATAGCTGCCATCACGAAAGCATGTGGCAATGTTGAATGCATTGTCTCTCACAACAACATAGCACTTCTCACGTGCAATTGACCACTCATCCAGCATCATTTCAAACTGTGCAAGCAAGTTTGTGGCCGTGTGATGTTCATCAAATGCAGTACAATTGAAGACTACACTGCGGTGAACGAAGGAGTCTGTTAACCAATGGTCAGTGAGGCCCATAAATGACTGAGTGGTGTGTTCAGCTGTCCACGTATCTGTTGTGAATGATATGTAATCAGTGTCAGATATCATTGCTGCAATTTTTACCTTCAGACGTTTACACATGTCAGGAATGACATGTTCAGTAAAGTACTTTCTTGAAGGCAATTCATACCTTTTTTCCATTGTATGCATCAACTCTCTGAAACCTGGTCGTTCCACTACTTGAAAAGGCTCCATATCTATGGCTATCATTCGGGCTACGGCAGCATGAATGCGTTTAGCATTGGGACTGTTGATGTCCCAAATTTTGGCCCGGTCCCATGCCTGCACAATTGACTGCTGGGTACTGCTGCTTGCTTTGTGCAAACACGGTCCCAGATTCATCATAGATGTGGTCGCCAATACACTGGCCTCCAGTGATGTTTTCTTTTCCATCATTTCGTCATAGCTTTTCCTGTGCATCGATCGCAAATGGGTCTGCATTGATGATGTTGAGAAGTCTTTGGGGTGATCTGATCGTCCACGCGATAACTGTTTGTCACACAACTTACATATTACCTTCGCTGAATCATCGTCTTTAACCTTGAAGTAATCCCAAACGGCGCTGTATGACTTAGATTTTGATGCCATTTTATTTTATGGGCAAGACCAAAGAAATTTACGAAAATAAGAAATATTCAAGTCCCATAAACTCATGAAGTAATGCACCATTAAAATTCAAAATGAGTGTTTTTTTTCTTAAAATTCTTATTTACATCAGCGAGAAATAGTAAACCGGAAGTGCTACTGTGCTATTGCCTAAAATTCGGCTTGGCCTCATGAAACATGTACAGAAAATTCACGTGACTAGGCAACACAAATCCGGCCTAAATCTGGCAAAATTGGACCGGAGCCGAAGCCGGATTTGTAAAAATGGCCGGATTCCGGATTTGCCAGAGCCGAAATCCGGTACGCCCCTATACATCTGTGATAATGCAACACGAGTGCAGTTTCGAGTCCTATTCCGGGCGGCTTCCTTCGGTTCACGAGTGAAATTTTTCGGAGACTCATGTGGGTCGTTGCTAGAGCTACTGAGTTTGTGCGACACTTTCCGTGCTGCGCAAAGAGACCGAGCCATATGGGCTCAAACCTGGTGCAATGAAGTTGACCCTGTCGACTTTTAAGCGAGTGCAGTTTTTTGACGATCTATTCCGCAAAACGGTTTACAATGTTTACTTGCAATTGCACACACAGTTATGCAACACTTTATCACTAATCTACACCACATTTCTGCACGAATACTATGATAGTGGCATAATGTAAGTCGTAGCTATCTTACTTAGCGTGGTGCGTCCACACACTTCAACACCCACAACTCGAATGCCTTTGTCCCCTTCACAAATTGTGCATATTTGCTCCGGCGACAATTTCGGCATGCGCCACGTGGGTCAAAACCCATGATTGTCACGTCCTTCCGTGTGACCATCTTTCAGTATGCCCTGAGCTCCAATTCGACTTATGGCAATCTACATCTCTGCTTTATTGACTACACAAAGGCTTTCAATAAAGTAAGACATGTCAACACAATGAAGATGCTTGCAGACTCTATAAATTGATGGGAAAGAGAGGTGTGTGACAGAGATGTGTAATGTCTCCAGATCTTGTTTTCCCTGCACAGTGAAAATATTTTCAGAAATGTAGTAGATATGAAAGGAATCATCATTGGGGGATGTAACATCAATTTAAAAATTCAGTCTCGTTTAACCTGCTTCCTCAGCTATGGTTATTGTTGAGATCCGTGATTTTTGGGGGTTTTTAGCCCTGTTTTTGTCTTGTGCGCTCTTACGAGTGAGTCCTTACTGGGACTGGTCGCATAAGCGTTTGTGTCTGTGACGTCAGCTGGGGGAATTGGTCAGCGGTTATCCTTTGTGCCTGTCTCCTCTTTTGGTTTCTTTTGTTAGTGAAAGCTCCTGGCTTGTCTGGTTTGAGTGGTTGCAGTCCTTATAAGGACTCTTTGTTTGATATTTGGTGAGTTTGTGTCCTCCTCTCATAGTTGACATCGTATTCTTCATCCATTTTTTTCTCTGTTGAGTCACATTTCTGTATAATATTTGTTTTCCCATTTCATGCGGTCATTTTCGTACTCCTTGCATCGTAGTCTAGCTTGCCTTTCCCTTTCTTCGAAGTCAGCTGCCTTTATTTGTCTTCTCTTGTATAGAGCTAAGATGGGGTTGTCTTCCTCGTCTGTGCTCCAGTTGTCTTCCGGTGTGTCGGAAAGCTCCTCTAAGTTAAGTTCATGTGCCTGGCAAGATACAAATTTCACATCGAGTTGCTTGGACCTCGTGATTGGACAGCTTGCAGTTTCTGATTGGTCTGTGGTTTGGCTACACCTTTTGTCTTTTTGCCTCCTTTTTTTGTGTATTGTCTTTAGAAGCTTTTCGATGTTTTCTTGTTGGGTTTCATCTTGCGGCTTCTCTATGTTATTTTCCATGTTTTCTGCTGGTTTGATTTGGATTGAATTCCTTTCAGTTTTTAGCATTTCTCTCTCTGCTTTGATGTCTCATAAGATCTCTTCATTCTTCTTTGTCATCTGCACCATTTGCTCCACCTCTTGTTTGATGTTTTGCTGGATCTCCTTTAATTCAGCGAGCAGTTTTTCATTGTCGCTGGTTGGTGCAGGTGTTTGAAGTAGCTTGACTTGTTTCTTTAACTCGTCAATCTGGCTTTGTAGTTGTGATCTTTCAGTTTGTGAGATGCACGTGGCTGTCTCACACCTCCGCATTGCTTCCTTATATGGTGTCTTTGTGGTCATGGCGATCTTTCAGACATTATGTGTCTTTGGAGGTACAGATAGTCCAGGTATCTTGCTCCTTGCTTGCCCAGGCAGTTGGCGCACTTTCTTTTGTTGTTTGGTGCTTGGAAGTCTGTGTCCAGCTTGGCCAGCGGACACTCCTTGAAGACGTGGTGATCGATGCAGTATCGGCAAATCTCTGTCTTACTGCAACATGTTGCTCTGCTGTGGCTGGCCCTCTGGCATCTGGAACATTGCGTGATTCTTGGAATTAATTCTTCAGGCTGTTGTATTTTCTTTTTATCGATACCTGACGTGGTTATCTCGCTGCCCTCCGTTGTCACCACCGCCAGCATCGTTGGAATCTTTGAGTAAGTTAGAATCCGCTCTGCCTTCAAGATTTGGATGTGGAGATTCTCTTCTTGTAGCTGCTTCAGGATGTCTCCGTCTGACAGCTTCACTTGAATACGTTTGACAACCCATCTGACTGTTTTTGAGTCGGTATTTCCGACTCTGGTGTCTTTCTCCTCCTCCTTAGCTGTCTTGGCTCTTGTCTGTGGTAGGTTGTCGTCAATCTTTCTCATGGTAGCTTCAGTAGTAACTGTAGGTTCAGATCCTTTGTTGCAGCTCGCAGGCAGGCTCTCGTCGATCATCTACTTTGGGGTCTTGGCGGCTCCCACGCTGCACATTTTATGAGTCTGTTGTTTCTTGTTGTTGGTCTTGCCACATGCCATTTTCCTCCCCCGTATCAGGCTTCTTGGACTGTTTAGGTGACTTGTTCTTGAAAGCGCTCGCAAAATGGCGGGAAATGTTTAACCAAGTTAATTGATTTAAATGCCTAGAGACAGTCATAATAACAGATGGAAGATGCATGACAGAGATTAAAAGCAGATTAGGTAAAGTAAAAGTTGCATTCCAGAAAATTAGAAGTATCTTATGCAATAAGTCACTGTCATTGAATGTCAGAAGAAGAGTACTGAAATGTTATATAAAATGGCAGTGAATCATGGAGCAAGAACAAACAAATTAGGATGAACTTTGAGGCAATGGAGATGTGTTCCTGAAACGAATGTTGCTGAATACCTTGGACTGCCAGAGTATTTATCAACGATTGTCTGGAAGAGCTTATGAAAATAGAACAGTATATGCAACTATAAGAAAGAGATAAACAGCATTACTTGAACTAAGGAGGATTGGTTGCTTCATCTTTTAGAGACCTTAGTTGCAAAATCTAAACAACTATGAAAATGTCTACAGCGGACTTGGTGTGAGTTGCGTATATTCTCCATTGGGATATTACCACCTGAATAGAGAATATTTATTGTGTTCCTACAATGTTTCTGCTTATGTTAACTGATCCATCGACAAACAAAAAGTAAGTTTGTACCAAACATGGTACACAATCACAAGACCATGTATTATAATTTAGATTTCCATTAACTAAACATTGAAATTTCAGAAGATGCCACAAAGCAAAACAGATAACACAATGACCCAAGTATAATGATATATCATCCTTCTGTCCAAATGGGAGGTCAAATGTGGCGATATATTATCCTTGAGCAATGAATCAGTTAATTTCTTTTTCTCCATCATTCTCTTCTTTCCCTTTCTTGTTATTGTTACCTTTTAGTCGTAACAGCTTTACTTTGAGTCAGTGTCATATATTTTCTGATGTGTCTTTTACTTTAACTTTGGTCCAGAGCCGACAGTTTGGTGGTATCAACTATATCATGGAGGAAGCCATCACAGGAGATTTTTCTCTGGTCAAAGCTTGGAAGGCAGACAAGGCTGGGAACCTCACATTCAGGTACACCTGAGACTGGAGAGTGTACAAGTGACTTATTTGACTAATTCCAGTATAATATTTTATATACCACAAACACGTTTAGTATACTTCATATACTAATGTACCCATATACTAAAGATTCTTTGACAAGAATGAGCAATCTCATGAAAAACAGAAATATCGCAAGCACAAAAATCCAATTATTGAATAGTTGCATATAGGCTGTGACAGCAGGATTAGAAGAGAAAATACCCCCCCCCCCCTCACACACACACACACATGCACGCACACACATACACACACACACATATATATATATACACACATATATATATATATATATATATATATATATATATATATATATATATATATATATATATATATATATATGTTTTCAACCCAGCCTTCCTAGTTTTCTCTTAATTTCTATTCTCAATTTAGATTGCATTTTTCAAAATGTTGAGCAGACTTGGGTTTTGGTTATATAAATAGCTCAAAACTTTAAAGAAGTTCTGCGGGATTAATATGCTCACATACATAGAGCACCATTATTACAAGCAACCATAAGTGTTCAGTTACCCTAAAATATATATATAAACAGGAAACATCCTACTTCCTGCGTAGGTTTCTCAATAGCGAAACTAGAAATGTTTTACACAAACACAGTAACTTGACATAAAAGGATTGAACCACTCATGTTGAAATGATAAAACTACGTATATTATGTTTTTCATGATATAGATTTGGAACATGTCGTGAGTGGATTGATGGTTATCATTGAGTGACTGTTGACATAAGTAGCGTTTGAGACTGTCCTCTTCCAGGTGGTATCACTTTAACATTCTCCTTCTATCATACTGGAATCACAAATGACACACTAATTATAAGTACTTAACAAGACACCATACAGTTTTACATTGTCTATTCTATCATTGAATTAATAATTACATTCTCACTACATATTTTTTTTTCCCGCATATCCTTACTTCAATGCAAAAATAGGTAGAGAGCAAACTAATAAAAAAGTGGCCGGTATGGAAAGCCTACATACAACTTCAAATGATAATGGATGGAGAGTCATCAACCTGGCAGAAGCCAAAGGACTGCAGGTTAGCAGTACCAGACTACAAAGAAAGGATATACACAAACAAACTTGGAAATCATGTGACAAGAGAACCTATAATCAAATAGATCACATTTTAATTAACAACAGAAATGCATCAAACATACAGCAAGTCAGAAGTTATAGAGGAGCTGAGTGCCACAGTGACCACTTCCTCCTTGGAGCAAAATTTAAAATAAAACTTAAGAGAGCTTTCTATACTAAATTACAAAGATTACACCCAACATATAACAGAGAAAAACTGCAAGACATTACAGTCAAAGAGAAATTTACAGATGAAATAAAATGTAAACTTGAAACTCTGCAAAACCCTTTGGAGGAAAGCATTGACCAAACTTGGTTGAACATCAAGAATACAATTCAGTCTACCGCAGAAGAATGTCTCGGTGTGTTAACCACACATAGAAAGAACAGATGGTTCAATCAAAAATGTGAAGAAGCAGTCATTAGGAAGAAGAATGCCAGACATGTATGGTTAAATGACATCAATAACATCCAAAAGGAAGAGCATTATAGAAATGAATGTAAAGAGGCTACAAAAATAGTCAGACAGCAGAAGCGAGAATATATGAGTAATATAATCAAAGATATGGAAACTAATCACCAGAAAAATGAATCCAGAAAATTTTGTAAAGAACTGAAGTCAATGAAACGAGGGCACCAACAAAACACATATGGTTTAAAAGACAAAAATGGGAATATGATAAATACCAATGAGGAAATGTGCAACACATGGAAAGAATATTTTATTGAATTACTAAATTGTGAAGCTCCAAGTAACATTTTCTCACAAGAAGAGGTTCTAACATGTGAACCACAAATCGAAGAACCTACATTTGAAGAAATCCTATATGTAATCACACGACTTAAAAACAATAAGGCAACTGGGACTGATGGAATTGCTGCTGAATTTATAAAGGCAGGTGGCCATGCATTACATCTAAAGCTATACGAACTAATAATAAAAATCTGGAGGACAGAAGAATTACCCCATGACTGGAAAGAGTCATTATTGATACCTATCTTTAAGAAAGGAGACAAGTTCCAATGTGGAAATTATAGAGGAATATCACTACTGTCCACAAGCTATAAGATACTATCCACAGTATTACTAAATAGACTAAAACCATATTCAGAAGACATATTAGGTGACTACCAGGCGGGTTTTAGACAAAACAGATCAACAATAGATCAGATATTTATCTTACGACAAATAGCCGAGAAACATTGGGAATATAAAAGAGATCTCCATAACATTTTTGTGGATTTTAAAAAGGCTTATGATAGTGTCCATAGGAATAGTCTATGGAATGCTATGCAGGAATTTGGAATACCAAGGAAGTTAATCAACATGACCAGACTATGCATGGAAGATACTTATAATATAGTAACATATAAAGGCAGGAAATCAGACCCCTTCCAAATAACATCTGGCTTGAAACAGGGTGATGCACTATCGCCGCTACTCTTCAATCTGGCTCTAGAGAAAGTTGTAAGGAAGGTAAAGGAGGAATGTGATATTGGAGGAACATCCAAGCTGCTTGGTTATGCAGATGATATAGATATTATAGGGCAAAGTGAACAAAAGACATTGGAAATATTGACTCACTTAAAAGAAAAAGCCCAACAGATGGGGCTGGTTATCAACCAAGATAAGACAGAATATATGGTAATTTCAAGAGACGGAATGGCTAGAAACTCTGGCCACATACAAATAGATAATATGACCATTAAAAGAACGGAAACATACAAATACCTGGGTACAATCTTCAACTGCTCCAACATCATAAGGGAAGAAATACAAACTAGAATCAACTCTGGAAATAAGATATACTATGCACTACAACATCTACTAAAATCAAAGGCGCTATCTCGTAACACCAAAATCACAATATACAAAACACTGATCAGACCAGTTGTGCTGTATGGCTCTGAAACCTGGAGTACAACGAAAGGAGACGAAGCCTTGTTACAAACCTTTGAGAACAAAATTTTAAGACGCATCTGTGGACCCATTAGGGATACACAAAGTGGAGAGTGGAAAAGAAGAAGTAACAAAGACATTTATGATCTGTTTAAGTCCCCGCTAATCACTGGTATCATGAAGGCTAATAGACTACAATGGCTGGGGCATATAGAAAGAATGGAAGATAATATGGAAACAAAACTCGCTTACACTCAGGAAATAAATGACCGTAGACCCCGAGGTAGACCAAGAAGGCGGTGGAGAGATAATACATGTACAGACCTACAAGCACTTGGAATCAACGACTGGCAAGAGAAGGTCCACCAGAGAGACGAATGGAGACGGATTGTATTTGCAGCAAAGAACCTCAATGGCTCAGAACGCTGAAGAAGAAGCATATCCTTAACAGGACATCGCTGTCAACATCAGCATCTTTCAGCTGATTGTTGATTTCTTGGCAAGATTATGCTCAGTAGTTTGCCATTCTTTCTGAATGACCGGCTCACATACCCTGCAAGTCACCAATGCGTCGAGAACCGCTACCGATTCTCGCGCAAGTTACATTACTCACATGGATATACGGGATTACGGAGAAAGTCGCTAACCCCTAGGCCAGGGAGACAAGCCTCACTGCATATACTTCTTTAAAATACTCGAGAACTAAAACTATCAATAAGTGGCGGCAATCTGTTTGCCTTGCCTACTACGAGTCTGAGCCATCTGTCCGCTACCACGGTCTCAGCTCAAGTGTCTTGTTTTTGAGAGACCTTTCTCTCTCTCTCTCACTCAATCAGATCATGCTTTTCGCCATAAGGCCATGCGCACTATTTAATAATGACCGGAGTTCATACTCTCAGTCATGACAATATTGAACAAGTGTAAGGGTTATCAGAGACAGACATACATAAAGATAGTTTTCACAAGAATTGTAAGAATATTGAGGACAGAGAAGAAAACATACATAAAGGTATTGATAGCTGCAGGTGTTAGAAGTCACTCATCATAACCTTCAGGAGAAGGGAAATGACATTTATGAGGTGTATCATCAGATGATCATATTTGCTCTTAGAAAAATTAGTCGAATTTAATACAACACTCTACTTAGCCTGTGACAACCAAGAAAAGACATTTGATAGACTAGATAGAAACAAGCTGTGGGAAATCCTTAAATGATATGGAGTGAGTATATCTCTAACAAACTTATGTAGAAGCTTATGCATCAACTGTGAATGCATGGTGAGAACAAATGGAGGACACAACCTTTCACCATAAGGTCTGGAGTATGACTAGGTTGTGTCCTGTCCCCTCTCTTGTTCATAACTTATATAGACAGCTATGTAAAGAAACCAGCCAAACATAGACTGCAACAACACCGCATGACAAATAGAACACAGAAAAAGAACCAACAGCAAATTACACCAATAAAGAACTCCTATTTGTGGACAATCAAGCACTAATAGCAAAATCAGAAGCAGAATTACAAGACCACATAAATAGACTTAAATAAGTGTGCAAGAAACATAACATGAAATTAGCATCAGTAAAACAGGTAATGACTATAACCAAAGAAGAAAAAAAACAAAGATTTATCTAAATGAACAACCCCTGAAAGAAGTAAAGAGCTTCAAGTACATAGAAAGTATAATATCATCAAATGGTAAATCAGAAGGTGAGATCAAAAATAGATGCAATAAGGCAAACCAGCTCATTTGACAAATGGCACCAATACTAAAGAACAATAATACCAATAGTTACTAAGAAAGCACTCTATAACACAATTGTCGTACCAACTCTGTGCTACCAATGCCAAACCTGGACAGTGACAGAAAAAGAGAAAAGAAAAATCACAACAGTAATGAGATTCCTGAGAAGAATACTCAATGTATCAAGAAAAAAGAAAATCAGAAATGAAGAAATCAGGACTATAGCAGGGCTAGATTTGATCAGAAGGCAACAAGTGAAATGGTTTGGCCATGTCACTAGATTACCAATAGTATACCACAACAAGCAATGATGTTAAGACCAAATGGAAGCAGAAGAAGAGGCCAGCCACGTAAATGATGGACAGAGGGAAAAGCAGTCTATGGGAATCCCGTTACATGAAGCCCATAAACAGGCACTCTCCAGCTCTTTATGGTTCACCTCGACACTGCAAGTACAAGATGAGATGAGATCATCTGATGAGATGAAATAGAGAAATGAGCCTTATATTAGAAAATAACTAGGCAATCGAGGCAGAGACAGATGATTGCAGAAAGTTTAAACAGCCGGACAATAAATAATAATATAAGCAGCGGAAACTTTATTAAAATATCAGATGACAGAGAAGATAGGAGAGTCATGATCACTGATGTCTGCTCCAATTGTCACTAAGTTTTCAGGTTTATTTCTCATAATGTATTCAAAAATGTTGACTCTCTTTGTCTAATTTCTCTAAACATTTTATAGTTATTTGTTTCTTAAACGACTGCCTGATTCATGTTTCTATTAATCTTTGGTACTCTTTGCATTTTCTTCAGAAATCACATTTCCGCTGCCTGAAAAAAAAACAGTAAAAAGATACAAATAAAACAAATGAATACTTTTTTGTAAAAAAAATATTTTATCTGCTTTTTTATTTGTTTTCTGTGTTTTTATTTTTATTTAAAAATTTTTTTTTTAAATAAAGACTTTGGCCAAAATGTTAACCTGTATCTGTGTATGTTGTCCATACAGCTCGGTAGTGACCAACAACTTTTTCTACACCATTTTGTATATTGACTGGCATTGTCCTGATGGAGTGGCAGTCCCCTAGTTAGCAGATCTGAGTGTTTTCTTCAGTTGCATCCCAAATCAGCAACAGAAATTAAGAGGGTGATGAGGCGTCCACATTCCCACTTTTCGTCTTGAAACAGCCGCACTTTTCTTCTTTTCACCTGTGGCTGATTTTGAACCCAGTATGCCAGATTTTGAAATTGTGTTGACTGTCCCTAAGGGGCAGACATTGGCCAAACACAGATACCAGATCATGATTAAAGGTTGATGTAGTCCCATGGCATATATTGCTGCTGGGATGTGAACTGTCAGACTTTCACATATTCTAGATCGCATTAATTCAAGAACCAGTTACTTGATATTTTTTTTTTCCCTCTAAATTTTACGGTTCTGTACTTCTCTCCCTAATGAAATTTGTTTTTTAACGTAAGTAGACCCGCAAATCAAGTTTTATGTAGATTTATAGACTTGTTCTAGTATGTGTTATTAAAGTTAGCTTCCATTTTTATGTATACTGTGTAAGGGTTGGAGGGGGATTTATAGGGAGGAAATTCGAAAGGGGGGGGGGGGGGGGGGGGAATTGACTTTCTGAAAATATGGTAAAGAGGGGCATGGGTCAAAAAAGGTTGAGAACCACTGTTCTAGACCATGGTGAAAAGAGTTCAGTTGGGCAGTTCTCTTTCCTACCATTTTTCTTCCAAGACAATTATAAAAATTGTTCTGGTGCCCATTCCACAAGGTTGTATTGACCCTAGAGCCATATCATTTGAAAAACAAATAATCCTGCTCCTGCTAAGAATTGAAACCAGACTCATGTCTTAACAGGCAAGTGCACTAACCACTATGGTATTGCAGTTCAGGGAAGTATTAAGAAGTTTCAAACCCATGGCAAAACACCGAGCAGCTTAGTACTGATGATGTGTCAGAATATCTGCATCTTTGACATTTAGAAATCTGTACATTGCATATCTGGAATCTCTTGCTAACTTAAGCCATTCATGCATTTCCCCATGACTTCAAGAGCTGTGCTGTAGTAACATAGCTACTGGTTAGGTCTACCAAATGACATAGGTCAGAGAGTTGGAACCAGACTCAAGAGAGATACAAATCTTCTGACCTTGCAGGTAGAGCGCAGATATTTATAGCAAAATTTGATGCACTGGACCATAAAAAGTGCCAGATAGTTCACTTTATGATGGTGAAAGAAGTGCAGTTTAAACATTTAATAATAGCTAAATTATATAGCTGTGCGTTTAAAATATATATGTTGCTTAACTTGCAGAAAAACAGCTCGCAACTTCAACCCTCCAATATGCAAAGCTGGGCAGATCACTATAGCAGAAGTAGAAGAAATAGTTGAAACCGGTTCCATTCCACAGGAAGATGTGCATGTGCCCCACATCTATGTTCAGAGGGTAGTCAAAGGGTCAAA
Source organism: Cepaea hortensis (assembly GCA_963921405.1). NCBI lineage: Eukaryota > Metazoa > Mollusca > Gastropoda > Stylommatophora > Helicidae > Cepaea > Cepaea hortensis. The sequence continues at coordinate 45,632,765 of OY992885.1, forward strand.
CTACCAAAAGAGAATTGAGGTATAATTCTATGTTTGCCTTCATGTACACCGGATAAACGGTTTTCATTCAGTTTTTTTTTTATATATTATTTATACATGCTATCCATGCTTTCTGTTTTCATTCCCTTTTTCCAAGAACTTGTATACATGATTCATTCCAAATACTTTTAATCTACCGCCAGCAGTCTTCCATATTCACCTCATCTCATAACTGTTCCAGGAACTAGTACCTATAGAGACTGTGGCCATCAGTTGTTCCTTGGTTTCTTGATATCTGACATATCCTACATTGTATTGTTTTCCATGTTCATACTAGGGTATGTGTCTTTTCAGTTTCAACTTAATTTTGCTTATCAGCAGATGGTGATCTGAATCTACATCTGCATGTCTTAAAACCTTTACATGATTTAGATTTCTTATTACAAAGATTATCAGTTTTGATTTCTGTATTGGAGTTTGGTGATTTCATTGTTGCTTTATATATTATTTTATGTCTGCACACACACAAAGACAACTGAAAATACACTCCCTCCTATGACATATTGGTTTCCTGTACAAAAACTGGTGAATAATTCTCCATTTTTATACATTACCTTCGATGGCAAACTACTGTATGTAAACTTGCCAAGAAATCACAAACAGCCAAAACATGCTGGGGTTGACTGAGATGTCCTGTAAAGGATTTGCAACTAACTTTTGGGCGGCTCTGTGGCGAAGAGGTTACGAATGCGATTCATAATCCTGCGTACTACGCTCGAAACACAGATGCAGGAGATTTGGAAGCAGACCGCCTTGCGTTGATTTACATACAATGGTTTGAGTGCCGGTCATTCAGAAATCAGTGGCAAACTAATGAATGTAAACTTGCTCAGGAATCACAAACAATCAAAAAATCAAAAAATGCTGGAGTTGACTGCTGCTTCCTGTAAAGGATATGCAACTACCTTTTTTTTTAAAACTTTATTTATTACTCCAAGTCCACGTTTCTCACATGATCTCTGTATAACTAATGTTATCTGATCTTATCTTAGCATTCAGGTCCCCCATCACCAATTAGATATTGCAATTTCTTTGTTTGCCTAATAGTACTTTGAAATGTTATGTAAAATTCCCACTGAACAGATTCATCCTTATCATTTGATAGTGGGTAACACTGGATCAAATTCATATTTGCTTTATAGTTTGGTGTTCTAATTGTTGCTTTTAATAATGTAGAACTCACTGACTTCCACTCTAATAGTGCTTTCTCTGCCGCTTTAGATAACATTAGAGTCACTCCTTCACTGTGACGGACATTTTCCTCTGGCATGATAACAGCATTGTTCACTGTTTAGAAGTGTGTTGCACGCTCCCTTCTATCTCACTTAGCATAATCCCAAAATGCTTATAATAGTATATTTCCCTTACTACTAGTGCTGTATTCCAGTGTCTTCTCATTGCATGATCAATGAACACTGTCTGTCTCATTCTGCAGAAAGAAATTAATGTTTTGAAAATCAGTCTGAGTTTGAAAACTTATGTATTTTGATCAATAAATGTGGCTATCATTGTCCTCTGTCCAGCGCCTGACACTCACCAAGCCACAGACTAAAGACAGTGCACCCAGTCCAGCTCAGCTTATGAGGGAAAGAATTGCCAAGAGAGCAGCACTAGAGTTCCGGGACGGGATGTATGGTATCCTTGCTTGTAGTTACAGAAATTCTCTTTGCCACATTCATATGTTCAGTCTGGAGTCATTATGTGTTGCTGATACTCTCCTGACATACTTGCGGTCATTTGTTAGGGAGATGTTAATTCTGAACTAAATAGGTGTCAGTGGCTTAGGTGATAATGAATCAGAGTTTCACAGTTTCCTGACATAGCGAGTCAAGGGTTTGAAATCAGCCATGGGTGATTTGGAAGCAGACTGCTTTGTGTTGATTTTGATGGTATGAGGCATCAGCTGTTCGAAAAGCAATGGCAAACTTCTCAATGTAAAGTTTCCCAGTAAATCACAAACAGTTGGGGTTGATTGCAACATCCTTTAAAGGACATGCTGCTAACTTTTAAAACCTTATCACACATTATAGTTTATTGAAAGACAAAAACTAATTATGTTAGTGGTGTTGATGTAAGAGCAACTTCAAAGAGGAATATGTGTATGAGAGAGAGATGGAGGTACTGTTTGATTGATTCCTGCTTTATTCTTGATGTATGTCTCCACAGGCTGTTTATTTTAGTTGTATATTTAGTTTCTGTGTTTCAAAAAGACCAGATACGTGAAAATCACTATTAACAGACCAGTTTTTATCTCTTACACCATGGAGCTCCATGTCAGATGCCTACAAGTGAATTTTCAATTTGTGACCCTAATAAAGTTGATTTGATTTGATTTTGGTCAGCGATATCATTTGGTGAATTGTGTTCCACTGTGTCGTCAAGCCTGAGGCTCAGTATATCCGACTTCAACAAGCATTTTTTTTTTTCAGATTTGCTTTCCCTAGCCTTTGAGTATCCTTGGACTACCTACAAGGCAGCAGCTTTGTGTCTCTCATCGTCAGGTTCCTATCCCTTGACCTGTCCAACATGGGAGGCCCTTCCAGTTGCTGTACAAGCCCCTTTGCCTCTACAATATGGAGACACATCAGAGGAGGAAGCTGTCAGTAAAACACACCATTTGTCCTTCTGCATTCCCCTCCTCTTCCTATTTTCCTACATACATCTTCAGATGTGAATGTAAATTAACAGCAATTGCCATGCACCAATAAGGTATATGGTGAGCGCATTGGTGTAATCGCAAAGACGTTACGCTAAAAATGGCATGAGTGAGGTCAGGGAGGGTTTGATGCCTGCACTCACCATTCACTGTGTGAGGGAAAGACTGGCCACCTATTCCTTCGTGCATTTAGGCTTTAAGAATGTGATGATCCTAACACTTTAAGTACCCATGGCTGGTTCTTGCTATGGAACTGTTTTTTAGTAGGGCATATGTAGACTGTGACTTTGATGACCATACCCGTCTTTACATCTTAACAATGATCAGTTGTCTGATTCAAGAGCACCTGTTGGTTGGATACTCTTAAAGTCATTCTACTTTTACAGCTGGAATATACCAATGGTGTTTGCTGCCTGTATATCTGACATTTGTGAAGTAAAAGTAAAGTAAATGTTCCATTATCACACCTTAAGGTGCTTTGGGCATATGTTGCTAGACACATATTTATGTAGACCAATCAGCCAGCACTGGTGGGTCATGTGGTCATTATCACATCTGCCGTCTTTACTTCCCAATACGTTTTCTGGTGCCCTTGTTAGGCATTTGTGTGTGTATATATATCATGTATATAAGTGTGTGCGTGTGCGCTACGTACTTAGCAATGGTAGTATAGTGGTAGTGACTTGGCCTGCCAACACAGTGGTTCATGGTTCTTAACGTAATTTTTTTTTTTATCAGCCAATATTAATATGGAACTGTGGTGTCATAGTGAATAGTGTGCTTGCCTGCCAAGACTAATCTGGGTTCAATCCCCAGGATTAGCAAAATTATTTCTTCCAACCAGTACTGCTCTGGGATTGATCCCGCCTCATAAACAGACAATTTTCAAAATGTTCTAGAATTGTCAGGAAAGAAGAGATGAGGAGGAAAGGAATTGGTTATCCCAATTCATATATCATGGCCTAAAATATGTGAAGGTTTTCCACTTCATATCACAACAACACTACCTGCTGTGGGCCTACCTTTACCTTTTATATGACTATGGGCCCAACCCAGCCTTGTAAAATGGGAGATTTCTTTGAAAAGGGAAAGTGATGGGAGGGAGAACTGGTCAGTCCATCTCTTGTTGCCGAGACCTAGCATATGCATATACTCCGCACTTAGCACCTCTAAGGCAGTATCTGACATAGTGTTAACTTTACTTGTATTTTTTTTTATTAACTTAACTGGCGCACAGTCAACCTTGGAATTGGCATGCCAATGCTGGCTAGCAACTACATTAAACCTGGCGTCAATGTCCACATTCACAGTGAGAATGGCATTCTGGGACTGGTGAGTATATTTGTTGTTTGAGTTGTCTGGGTCATGTCTAGTCCATTATGTTATTGTCATTGTGCATATAGATTAATCACTATGTGACACAACTTTACATTTTAGCTGTTATTAATAATATATGATTCTTGCATTGAAAATCATACTAGAGTTACCATTTTATGTAGCTGATTTCCTAAAATATGTCTGCCTTAATATTGTATATATTTTATTGAGATTTTATTTTAATAAATAATCAGTTTCTGTGCTTTTAACTAATACTTGTTCAAATAAACAAGATTTCTTCATCTGCTTCCCTATATCCCCCCCATCAGAGTATGGGCCCACTATCAACTCACTCCTATCATTTACTATCTCATGCAGACCCCTCCATTACCTTCCCATATTTGTTGTCTCTAATTCTATTATCCTTCCCATATTTGTTGTCTCTAATTCTATTATCCTTCCCATATTTGTTGTCTCTAATTCTATTACATTCCAGTTGCCAAATTCTGGAGATGTTCCTAGATGAAGGGAAGTTCATCAGTGATCCAGACTTCTTATGGCTTTCTCCACTTTATGTCATACCTCCTTTAGAAGAGTCTCCTTTCCCCTTGTTTGGTTGAATTTGTTATTTTATGTTTAGACTTGTTCATGTTTGGTTGTATTTTGCAGCTAAAGTTTACAGAATGGGCAAGCCAGCCCCAAGCCCAACATTCCTTAGTCACTTCTTATAACATGCATGGTAGATTACAGTGATACTATCTTTGCTTCCTTTATGGGTTCTCTTGTAACACAGAGGCAAAATAAACAAGTATAATGCATTGTCTTTTAAAAATCTTTATGTATATTTTCTTCATCAAATACATCTTTATCATTTATGCAGTATCTTAGCTAGGTAGTCCTATGGTAGATGCTACTGTACAGACTTAGTTTTAGGCCTTTACATATTCTAGGTCAGTGGCATACTGAGGTGAGATTCCCAGTTCCCTTCCTACTCATATTTTTTCTCCCCAAGCTGTTCCCAGCCGGTCTCGCTGGTCGAGGGGTTAGCAGCTTTCTCCATAACCCCAAATACTCTCGTGGTTGACGTGAGCGCACAAGAATTGGACGCGGTTCGAGTCACGCCAGTGACTTATGAGAGTATGGAGCCAGTCGCTCAGAAAGTCGTGGCATGCTGATGAGCGTAATCTAGCCTAGGAATCAACATACAGCTGAAAGATGCTGATGTTGACAGCAATATCCTGAAACAGGATGGAAACGCGGCAACAACAAAAAAAAGCTGTTCCCAGGAATTTCTTGATATTGTCCATACCCATATGAGACTAGGCAGATTCCAGAGTTGTATTGATCGAAGAAAGAATCTTCCAATAGTTGGGTATTGAACCTACATCACCTTTACAGTAAGCTAATGTACTAACCAGAAACGATTATGTTAGAGCTTGTGTAGATTACTAAATAACTCAGATAAAACATAATAAACTTCAGATTAAATTGAATTGTTGTTGTCAGTATATAAGCATTGGCTTTCAAACTTTTATGTCAGGGCAGCTCTTAAAATTACTGAAAGTTGTATCATTGTGGTTTGCTTACCCTGCAGCCTTTTTCAACATTTGAAACCATTAGAATGTGTCTCATTGTCCCCTGCAGCTTTTGCAGAAAACACGTTGAGAAGCAGATTACTGCATAAAATACTGTTTTCAGTTATTGAAGTCGACTTTCATTGAATGTGTTGGTTGATTTGGTTCAGGAGATATTTCTGAGAAAGTAATATTTCATTTGGGTTCCGTGGTAGGGCAGTGGCTAGCAGACTTGGCTGTCTGCAGGTAGTCATGTGTTTGAATCCACTCCAGGCACGGACTTGTTTAAAATATTGACCTAGAAGTGGGTACTAGGAAATGCCCTGGAAAATAAACACAAGCAGTGTGACATTAAACACATCACCCATCAAGTGCTAATTAATCTAACTATGGAATTAGCACTTTATAAATATATATGTGATTCCTTTTTGCAATACAGTGTAAATTATTCATGAATATGGTACTACATAAAGGGTGAAAAGAGAAGAAGCAGCTGTCAGTAACTCAGTGTTTGTTTTCTGCTCTGTTCATGATCTTCTCAGACTTCCTCTAGTAGCCTTATCATTGAGTTACTCATTGTCCAGCATTAGGATCCCTACAATACAACAGGCCATACATAGCTTTCCAATAAGTAGATTTTTGTGCTTGAGTTGATTCTTCTTTTACTTGATATGATGCATTAACTCTTAAGTCCCAGACAGTTACCATATGAAACCACGTTGTTATAGTTATTATGACAACTCCTCCGGTCCTGGATCATTGATCCTCATTCTGCCTCAGACACTTATTATGTTGGCTTCTATTGTTTATTACATTTATTATGGCAACATGGGGCAGAGAGTTCACAAATGTACGTGACTGGAGAAATCAGCAAATATTTGGTGTGTTTGGTATCATTTGAGTTATTTTGAAATGGTTCACTTTTTAGGGCCCATTTCCTAAACCCGGAGAAGAAGATCCTGATCTGATCAATGCTGGCAAGGAGACAGTAACTAGCATACCTGGAAGTTCATTCTTCGCTTCGGATGAATCATTTGCAATGATTCGTGGGTAAGTTTTTGACATTTTCTTTTGTTAGTTTTTGTGTCTGTAGTAATGTAAACTCTCGGATACTCTCGTAAGTAACGTGACGACGGTGAGAATCAGCAGTGGTTCGAATCGCATCGGTAACTTACGGGGTATGTGAGACGGCCATTCAGAAAGCAATGGCAAACTACTGAGCGTAATCTTGACAAGAAATCAACAATCAGCTGAAAGATGCTGATGTTGACAGCGATGTCCTGTAAAGGATATGCAAACATTTTTTTAGTAATGTAAACAATAGTCATGAGAATAAATAAATTGGAGAACTTGGTGACAACTTGCAAGATTGAAGGGGAAAAAACAAAGGGAAGGCAAAGAAGTAAATATTTGGATGGCAGGGCCATGTATGGTCAAGACAAGAACATGGACCTGATCCATGACTCTGGTGATCATGTGAGATGGTGAAACATGACCGCCAACGCTTATCGGCATGGCACATGATGATGATGAATGTAAAGAATATTGCATAAATCTATTGGTATAGAGACCCTGGGAGATTGTCACTGGAGTTATGGAGTTCATACTCAGAAGGGCATAGGTCAGTATGGCCGAATGGATAAGAACGTGTGTTTTTAAACATCCGGTGTGTTGATGCCGAGGTAAAGAGTTCAACCCCCACACTGAACAGTTGGACTAAAATGTTGACTTGTCGTCCTTGACTTGAGATCGTAAATTACAAGTACCTCTGAAAGTTGGAGTGGGTTCACCTTATGGCGAGGGACACTGTTAATAGGGAAAGCTAATCCACATGCAAAATTCAGTCCAGTGCTACTAGAAGTGGTGTGTATGGACTACGCTTGAGTTCAAAGCGAGTGAGCGCCAAAAAAAATACTCAGTAGGACACTTTTGGCAGGCTGCTCTTCACATAGAGGTCAAGCCATATGTGATCAAACCTGGTGCAGTGTAGTTAGCTTATTTTTTTTTTTTTTTGCCTTTTAGCCATTCAACCTTTTGATCAGTAGGGTTTTAACATGTTTTATTTTCCTGTTAGAAGTTTTTGGAAAAGGATTCACTAGCTACCCTCTAGGCCAGCCACTCCTAGCTTCTTGCGTGAAGGTGATTCAGAATGGCCTGGATGTGTGATGTAGTCACCCATCCTAACAACTTCCCTGTTGTTAATTTCTACACGAAAGCATAATGGTTGAACAACACATCATGTGACATTTAGTATTTAAGAAAAGCAGTTATTTCAACACAGAAAACATAAACAATATATTTGCACAATTTCTTACCTGCCATATTTTTTATTTTATTTTTGTATGTTAAATTATTTTTAAAATGTTAAATATATGGTCGCTGATGTAGATCGAATGTGGAGTGTTATTCCTATGGTAGTCTAAGATTTAAAAAGAAGTCCTTTCGTTTGCATAGAAATGGCTGTATATTGTTTATGTCTTCTGTATTTAAAAGCAGTTACTGTCACAAGACAAGATGGATGCACAAATGATAAATCTGGTGAAATTAGGAATAGTATTATGCATGGGACAATAATATAGTTTGATATCTAGCAAGATTGCACCTAAATGTATCAGTAAAAGTAAGAACTTCATGAAAGTGCAATAGAAGGCTCTACTCAACTGGGGTTTGTGCACTTCTTTGTGTAAAGACAATCAATCAACATCATTTGCTGTTTAAATGATAGATTAATATGAAAAAAATTGATGTTATCATCCACATATGCTGATTTCTTGATGTGAATACTGGGAAATATCGACCCCCATATACTAGCCTCTTGGCCTTGAAGTGTTAAACCCTGCATTGTGCACATTTCATATCACATTTATTTTGTACATTAATTTCATATTGTACAGTACTACATATTGCATTAGAATCTTGTTTTTGTATATACGAGGGCAAGTTGATAAGTAAGTCACACAGTTCAGTGGGATGGCAGGTAAATGTAGTTGGTATTTTCTACAGGTGTCATTAGGTGACAGCAACATTGAACTTTATATTCCCGTTCATCAGGTGACACTAGGTGTCTCATGCACATGCGCAGTGCAAAAAAAAATTGGCGACCCTACTTACGGAGTGTACAGCCAAAGAGCAACATGCTGTTGTGCGTTTTTTGTGGGCAAAAGGACTGCCTGCAAAGGATATTCATAAGGAAATGCTTCCTGTTTATGCTGATAAATGTTCGTCCCGTAAAGCAGTGCATAGCTGGGTAGAAAAATTTTCTCAAGGACGCTCTAAAGTTGTTGATGAAATCCGATCTGTCGTCCTGTTAAGATTGCAACAGAAGCATCCGTGCAGCGGGTGGAGGAGATGATTAGAGGTGACAGGCGAGTAACGATAGACTGTAGCATCTGCAATAGGGTGCTCACATGTGTACAGCATAATGCATGATTCGAAGAAAACGTACAGGACTGCTGACTAGAGGAGTGTTGCTTCTTCATGACAATGCCAGACCACATACGGCTCGATTAACTCAGGAGAACATTAACCAACTAAGGTGGGAAGTTCTGGAACATCCACCTTACAGCCCCGACTTAGCCCCTAGCGAATTCCTATTCAAGTTTTTCTAAGTAAGAAGTGTTACAGATTTGTGGTTTGACTTCATTTCTTCAAATCCTTTGTAGAGGTCATGTCAGCCTGACCATCCTTGGAGCCATGCAGGTGTCAGAGTATGGTGATCTGGCCAACTGGATGATCCCGGTAAGTGTGATTCTGTTGCTAAGTGTGATTCTGTCTGCAAGTGTGATTCTGCCATTAAGTGTGATTCTGCCATTAAGTGTGATTCTGCCAGTAAGTGTGATTCTGCCGGTAAGTGTGATTCTGCCAGTAAGTGTGATTCTGCCAGTAAGTGTGATTCTGTGGTAAGTGTGGTTCTGCTGGTAAGTGTGGTTCTGCTGGTAAGTGTGATTGTGCCGTGTGTTGCCAAGAAGACCCATCATTGCGTGTCTGCTATAGATTTCAGCCAGCTGACCCATGCTTGTATGGGTGATACATTTGGCTAACTCACACTTACATGAATAATTTAATATCTACTATCATCTCAGCATATCAGCCTACATTTTTATGAATGTTGTATGAGGGCTATTTCAAAATCACCATCTAATTGGCTGGTAAAAATTTAAAACAATTGACAGTAACATCTAAATACATAAACAAGTTACATACATCACTGTATTACTTTTCCATATAGTCAACTTTCTTGATCATAATCAAGAAATCATAATCCCTTTCTTGTGGTAGGTTGGCAGGCGTGGTTTGCCACCAATGCCTGTATGAAATATTTTCTAAGTCCGATAAATGCTCCAGTTTTCGATAAACAAGTTGGCCTGGATAATATAAATAATTCTTTCCTGTTGATTAATTCATTGCTCTAAACATATTACCCTATTAGCCTTCCATCGAACGCTTCTTTGTCTCATCACATGGCTTAAACATTCTAAGTTATGCCACGTCGTCTTAATGTGGTTATATCTTTTTATCACAGATACACATAGGTTTCACATAATCACAAATCATAAGTACACATTATTATTATTACCGCCCACTTACCCAGTGTTCCGGAATCAGCTTTTTTTTATAAGGCAGTTGGGTCTATAACTAGGTTATACCAAAATGTGTGGTTTCAATGTACCCACTAGGAATGAATTTTTACATTCAATTTAGACTATGTCTCGATTTAGACTACTTCATAGGAACCTGACTTGCCTTGCTAACTTTCTAGCCGAGAATAGGCCCAGAACACGAGTCATCTTGGCCAGGTGCAATTTGGTGTGCCTGGATGTGCATTGGCGATTTGCCAGGTTGCCTGCCCTGGGCCAAATTAGTTATTTTGGCGTAAAATTACCAATGTTAATGTAAACATATAACTAAGTATATTCACAATAAACAGCTTAATATAAGCAACGGAGATGGGATATCAAGTACTCCATCACACTTGTAGACTCTTTAGTGAATGTTTTCAACAGTTTCTGTTATATCTTAACTTGCTCGTCTTTAATGCATGAATGTTGTTCTAGTTTGCACTACTATCATTCAAAGAGCCAGCCCATACTTGTATGAACATTGTAATATCTGCTACTGTCATTCAGTTATCCAGCGCATACTTGTATGAATGTTGTAATATCTACTGCTTTCATTCAGTTATACAGTCCACAATAGTATGAATGTTGCTCTATTATTCTTCTTCTGCTGCTGCGTTCATCCGGAGTTTTTTTCCGGACGTGATTGCATTGTGCCTGTTTACAGCAGAGCTGCATTCTTGCACCGTTAGGCCGACACATCTGACTTCTGCGGGCATTTGTTGACTGGGTTAACCTTCCCGGGTTGCTCTATTATCATTCAACTAGCCAAATTACTCTTGTATGAATGTTGTAATATCTGCTGCTACCATTCAACTATTCACTGTATGAATGTTGTGTTATGTCGAATGATGTCACTTTACATTGGGTGTTCCCAAGCATTCTCAGTCCTCCGATGCAGCAGCCGTCCTAAAGTATTTCTGCTCATTGTTCCTTTGAGAAGTTGGTTATGGTATCTCTTCTCTTTCCTTCAACGTTTGTGATCAGGTTTCACCCCCCCCCCCCCCCCCCCAGTTCATCTAATTGGACTAGTGTTGGAGTCTCATCTGTATGTATGAATGTTGTAACGACTACTACTGTCATTCATTTACTCATCCACACACTTGTATGAATGTTGTAATGTCTACTGCTGTCATTCATTTACTCATCCACACACTTGTATGAATGTTGTAACGTCTACTGCTGTCATTCATTTACTCATCCACACACTTGTATGAATGTTGTAACGTCTAGTATTGTCATTCATTTACTCAGCCACACACTTGTATGAATGTTGTAATGTCTACTGCTGTCATTCATTTACACAGCCACACACTTGTATGAATGTTGTAACGTCTACTACTGTCATTAATTTACTCATCCACACATTTGTATAAATGTTATAATATCTACTACTGTCATACATTTACTCATCCACACTTGTTGAATATTGCTGTTTCAGGCCAAGATGGTGAAGGGAATGGGTGGAGCCATGGACCTGGTGTCGGGAGACAAAACTAAAGTTATCATTACTATGGAACATACTGCCAAGGTCACATTTTTGTCTCAGTTGTACAAATTAGTTCTGTTTAGTTAAATACAGTTGTACAAGTTGGTTCTGTTTAGTTAAATACAGTTGTACAAATTAGTTCTGTTTAGTTAAATACAGTTGCACAAATTAGTTCTGTGTAGGTAAATACAGTTGTACAAATTAGTTCTGTTTAGTTAAATACAGTTGTACAAATTGGTTCTGTTTAGTTAAAGTGTAGTTGAACAAATTGGTTCTGTTTAGTTAAATACAGTTGTACAAATTAGTTCTGTTTAGTTAAATACAGTTGTATAAATTAGTTTTTTAGTTAAATACAGTTGTACAAATTAGTTCTGTTTAGTTAAATACAGTTGTACAAATTAGTTCTGTTTAGTTAAATACATTTGTACAAATTAGTTCTGTTTAGTTAAATACATTTGTACAAATTAGTTCTGTTTAGTTAAATACAGTTGTACAAATTAGTTCTGTTTAGTTAAATACAGTTGTACAAATTAGTTCTGTTTAGTTAAATACAGTTGTACAAATTAGTTCTGTTTAGTTAAATACAGTTATACAAGTTGGTTCTGTTTAGTTAAGTGCAGTTGAACAAATTGATTCTGTTTAGTTAAGTGCAGTTGTACAAATTAGTTCCGGTTAGTTAAAGTGTAGTTGAACAAATTGGTTCTGTTTAGTTAAATACAGTTGTACAAATTGGTTCTGTTTAGTTAAATATAGTTGTACAAATTGGTTCTGTTTAGTTAAATACAGTTGTACAAATTAGTTCTGTTTAGTTAAATACAGTTGTACAAATTAGTTCCGGTTAGTTAAAGTGTAGTTGAACAAATTGGTTCTGTTTAGTTAAATACAGTTGTACAAATTGGTTCTGTTTAGTTAAATATAGTTGTACAAATTGGTTCTATTTAGTTAAGTGCAGTTGTACAAATTGGTTTTGTTTAGTTAAATAGTTGTACAACTTGGTTCTGTTTAGTTAAAGTGTAGTTGAACAAATTGGTTCTGTTTAGTTAAATACAGTTGTACAAATTGGTTCTGTTTAGTTAAATATAGTTGTACAAATTGGTTCAGTTTAGTTAAATACAGTTGTACAAATTGGTTCTGTTTAGTTAAATACAGTTGTACAAATTGGTTCTGTTTAGTTAAAGTGTAGTTGAACAAATTGGTTCTGTTTAGTTAAGTGCAGTTGTACAAATTGATTCTGTGTAGTCAAATGCAGTTGTAAATATTGTTTCTGTTCACTTATCTGCAATAGTACAATTATAAATTGGTGCTGTTGCATTATGTGCAATTATAAATTGGTGCTGTTCCCCCTAGAACAGCAATGATGTTATACATAATTGAAAAGCAAACATTTAAAAGTAATAATCAGAACAACATGAATTATGTCTCTGTGAAAGTTCATAGCTATGAATTTTTTAAAATGTTGCTTAAAAGTCGACAGGGTCGACTTCATTGCGCCAGGTTTTTATCCTATATGGCTCGGTCTCTTTCCGCAGCATGGAAAGTGTCGCACAAAGCGCGAGCTCCATAGCTCCAGCGATGACCCTTAGGAGTCTCCGAAAAAATGCACTCGTGAACCGAAGGACGCGGCCCGGAATCAATCCCACAACCTTCTGAACCCGAGTATACTATGAATACTGTCCTTCTATCATGACATAGTGATCTCCATCATGAACTCTTAGACATATAATCCCAAAATACTGATCCCCATTATGAACTCTTAGATATATCATCCCAAAATACTGATCCCCATTATGAACTCTTAGATATATCATCCCAAAATACTGATCCCCATTATGAACTCTTAGATATATCATCCCAAAATACTGATCTCCATTATGAACTCTTAGATATATCATCCCAAAATACTGATCCCCATTATGAACTCTTAGATATATCATCCCAAAATACTGATCCCCATTATGAACTCTTAGACATATCATCCCAAAATACTGATCCCCATTATGAACTCTTAGATATATCATCCCAAAATACTGATCCCCATTATGAACTCTTAGATATATCATCCCAAAATACTGATCCCCATTATGAACTCTTAGATATATCATCCCAAAATACTGATCCCCATTATGAACTCTTAGATATATCATCCCAAAATACTGATCCCCATTATGAACTCTTAGATATATCATCCCAAAATACTGATCCCCATTATGAACTCTTAGATATATCATCCCAAAATACTGATCTCCATTATGAACTCTTAGGCATATCATCCCAAAATGCTGATACCCCATCATGAATGCTTTGATATATTTGTCTATTATATTGGATCTCAATTCTTTAAAAGCTGAATTACTTTTGACACTTTGTGTGTTTTTTGTTTTTTTTTGCAGGGAGGCAAACATAAAATTCTGAAGGAATGCAACCTTCCTTTGACTGGGAAAGGCTGTGTAGATATGATTATTACTGATTTGGTAAGAAACGTTGCCACATTCATTGTTTCTTCATCCTCTTATGTTATTTATAAATATGATGCTTTTATGCATTTCAGGAATGAATTATTCAGAGTTATTTTGTTCCTGTCTTATTCCCCTTTGCACCCCAAACCATTTTTATATTTCACTGGCTGCTCTGACAGCTGCTTGTCATTCATGATATAATGACTCAGTTAAGTTGATCTAATGTTCTGGAAACTCAATATATCTCATAATGTTCCACGGTTTCTGATGTGAAGACAGTTGTATCCTTGCTGTAGTCAACAAAACAAATTTGAAGATCTATGCCAATTTTTCAAGCTTAATTAACATTATTTCAGGCTTTCGCTTAACCACTATTCACTATCACTGTTAACTGGTGTTTTTTCTTAGACTATCATTGTTAAGTGATCTTGTTTCTTAGACTGTCACTGTTATCTTGTCTTGTTTCTTAGAATTATAACTGTTAACTGGTCTTGTCTGTTTGAATTATCAGTTGTCTGGTCTTGTGTCTTAGAATTATTACTGATATCTGGTCTTGTGTCTTAGAATTATCACTGTTATCTTGTCCTTACTGTTAACTGGTCTTGTTTATAAGACTATCATTTTAAATATTGACACAACTCACTACTGGCAACCCTGATCATATTCCAGTACAAACCTAAGGCCTTGTCCACATCAGTATGGAAGCACTAGACTCGAGTTTCACTCTCGTTTGAGCTCATCAGTAGTGCATATCCTTGACTGGACCCGGGATCAAACCCAGATCACTGGTGTGTGAGGCGGGTGTGTAACCACTAGACCATGCAGCACACGCTAGACACAACCAAATTATCACACCAGAATATTGCAATGTCACCCATCGTAGGCTATAGCTCAAAATTTGCTCAATCGCCGTGATTGACATCCGTCAATCGATGTGGCCCCGAATGATCAGGTCTTCTCAACTGGCAAAGCACACCAGGCTGCCTAAAGTCAAATCAAATTGATTTATTTGGTTGTTTTTTTTTTTTCTATTGAAAGATTATATTCAAGACCATCACTGTTAACCTGTCTTGTTCCTTAGACTACCAATGTTAGTTTAAAGCAGCCTTTATTTCCTGGCCATGGGTTAACTAGCCTGTCTTATACAAATAGGGTCAGGAAACAGTGGTACATCTTGGACTGCCAGTGTTAACTAGCTTGTCTCATACAGATACTGTCAGCTAGCAGTGTTGTCTTAGACCATCAATCTGTTAAACTTCCTGATACTATAGTTCCCCCTGGTGGGAGGACTGAATTTTGTCCCAACCAGTGAATCTGTGAGTCCACCTATCCTCATAGAATGAGTGCAATATATTTCTCACAGAAAATAAAGGAGGCTAACAATTACAAGCTATGTAACTACTAACTTGTCTTGTGCTGTCAGCTAACCTCCAGTACCATTCAGTGACAGGAAATATTGGTCTACACTATATCCTCAGTGCATGTTAATGGTATGTGTGGTCCCTACCAAATCTTGGTTACCCTCAGGGTAAAAAACAATGTAACCCTTAGTTATAAACACTGTCACCCTTAGAGTTATAACAATGTCCTAGAAATGTTACCCTCGGAGTAATAAAAATGTGACCCCCAGAGTATTAAAAAATATCACCTTCATAATCATAAAAACTGGTATTCCTGGCATATCTATCATACGTCTGGGGTATACAGACTTATACCCTATATATATCATATCAATATACATATATCATATCAATATATCATACATTCCATTGGGGTGTTAAGTGTCAGGGCTTCACCTGTTCTAGTCTAAGGCATAATAAGGTGTTTGTGGGGTGAGGGAAGTTCTTTAATGCTGTCTGCTAACCTCAGTGTTCCCCAGAGCCATACAGGGCTAGAAATAATCCTATGCTCTGACACAGATAGTTTACTATTTTATAAAATAGATTGACAGTTAATATTCCTAACCTACCCTTCACACTCTCAGACAAACGTTTACACAATGCAAACACCTAGAGGAATATTATACATTGATTAGAGACGTGGGGAATAGGACGATAGTTCAAACAGACACGTATATCAAGATCAGAATCAGATGTATGATAGATCAATTATGTCACAAGTTGACACTCGCTCAGTGACTCAACATAAGAGTGTCAAAATTATAAACATACAATTTTTTAATGAAGAATAATTAAAATAGTGTGGGAATAACTGTTGAAGAGCATAATTGAAATGCCATCTCTATATACTGCTTTCCCACCTACAGCAAAAATTACTGCATGAATGTTATTCAACATGATGATGATGACACTGCACAAACTTTGATGGTGTCTTGTTGCTCGCTAGAGTTTAGACAAGGGATCTGAGAAAGGATTTAGTTACAATTATAATGCGTCAATCCATTCTTTAAATTATGACATTATATTAATCTCAGCTCTTCAGTTTTTTTGTTATTTTCAGTTTTTATTATTTGATTACATATATCTTTTCTACGGCAACATACGGATGTGAATGGACCATTTCACAATCACAGATAATAAAATCTGGACTTTTAAACCTAAATGCTACAGAAAATTTTTAGAATATTGTGGACCAAGACGACATTCTATCAGACTGAATGAGGAAGAAAACAGACTCATAAACAGCATTGTGTATTAGAAACTGAAATATTTTGGCCATATTGAACATCACAGTGGATTGGAAGGAACAGTGATGGAAGGCATGGTTCCTGGGAGAAGGGACAAGAGTCGATAAACAAGGAGATGGACACAAGACCTTATGCAGACACCTTGGACATGGGGGTCGATGAGGCAGGAAAGCTGGTGAAGGTTAGACTTTTTGTCAGTTGGTGATGAGTGCAAAATGATAGAAGCAGAGATGAAATGCTGTATAAGAGCTGCAGGAGTAGCCGTGAGAGATAGAATTAGGAATGAGGAAATTAGAAGATGACTAGATCTGAAACCAGTCAAGCACTTCATTAAACACCAACAGTTTAAATTATTTGGTCACCTCACAAGAATTCCCTGGTACCTCTGCCACAAAAAGCCACATTAAAGAAATATAATGGGTACAGAGCAAGGGGAAGACTGTGTTAAAGAAGGGAGTGATGGTATCAAGAGCAACCTCACCTTAGAGAAATTAATCAGTCAATCAATCAGGTACCTTCTCCACATTGGAGGTTGGCTGCATTGGATCTCCAACACTGTCTGTCGCTTGCCCTGACTGTACATTCTGTCAGATTGATGTTCGTCCATCTCTTGATGTTATCTTCCCACTTGTTTCATTGTCACTGATTGATGTTTGTCCATCTCTTGATGTTATCTTCCCACTTGTTTCGTTGTCTACCTCTTGCCCTCAACCTTGTTCTCCAGTATGGTTTTTATAAGAGTATCATGTCTTTTAACGTGGCCGAAATATTTCAGTTGCCTCCTCTTTATTTCTTTCATCAATTCTCTATTCATTTCCAGTTTTTCTAGAACCTCTGCATTTGATTGTTTTTGTTTTCATAAAATACAACATATTCGTCTGTATATCCACAAGAGAAATTAATAGCAACTTATAGCATTAGAAAGAGCGCATAAAAGATCTTTACAGCTTCCCCCAACACTTCACTGAGGTAAATGGAGGAAGAGAAGAAGAGGAAGGTGACAAGGGTAGCGATCTACCAAGAATCTGCTACAAGATGATTAGAGTTGATTACATGTGATGTGATGTACTTCCAGGGAGTGTTGGAGATAACAAAAGAGTCTGGACTGACACTGACAGAAATTGCTGATGGTGTGAGTGTCGATGAGGTTAAGAAGAATACCGGCTGTGAAGTGAAGGTAAGGGTGACATTTGTTGCTGCTTGTTCTGTGAAATTGATCTGTTCCCCTTTATCTTCCGTAAATTGTTACTGATTGATATAGAATTTAAATAATTCTGGGAATGTTCTATGCTACCTTGTATTTCTTGGAATTAAATTCTGATCAATTACTTGTTAACTCTTATTTGATTAATGTTTCTTTGGAAGATTTCTACAGATGATCTATGGGGGGGGGGGGGGGGGTACTGCCACAGGGGTGAAGTGTTAGGCTGTCACATATTTTGGGTCATATATGAGATGGAGGTAGCCAGTCAGTCTTCTTTCTCATTGAGCATATTGCTTGCTTGTGGTTCGCTGGCTGTGAACTCCAACGTGAAGTCCTGTATGTCGGATGAAGACATCCTGTTGTCCAACATCAGTGTGATGTCTACTGGACTGAGGTGTGCGTGAGTATCCGTTGTCCCATGTCTGGATTATTGGTGTGCAGACTGGTGGTTCCTCACCGTGCAGGCAGATACTCTCCGACTTCGGAAGAATTGAACATATTAATCTAGCTTTGACTTCCCATAAGCTTATTCTTGTCGGTTAATTAATGTGATAGTTTCCTCTGGCATTCCACACACACATAAGTGATACCTGCAATAGATATTAAGTTGTCTCATTTTTAGAATTTTTCCAGAGTAGCAGCCGATTAGGACCTAACAAACCAGGCTGCAACATTATGGGGTGAGGGCGATACATTCTCTAACTTGCCAGCTTTCTTTCACAAGATGATCTCAGGCAATCAGTTCACGAAGCCATGAAGCCACGTCCCCCCCCCCTCCCCCCCCCCCCCCCAGCCATGTAGGATCAGTTAAAAATAAATCTAACTAGAGCTTACCAGCCATGCACTTGACACTAAGCTGCCATGGCTCATTTGTGTGCTTCATATCTTTACTTATTTCTTTCCTGAAACCGCCTCTGTGGTGAAGGGGTTACAGGCACAATTCGAAATCCTAGATTACTGCGTTTGAAATACAGCAACGGGCAATTTGGTAGCAGACCGCCCTGCGTTAATTTTCATGAAAATGTATGAGTGCCGGTCGTTCAGAAAGTAATGGCACACTACTGAATGTAAACTTGCCAAAAAATAATGATCAGCCAAAAATGCTGGGGTTGACTGACGTCATGTAAAGGATGTGCAACTAACTGTTTCTTTTTATCTCTTTCACAGGTCTCCCCTAATCTGAGGCCCATGCAGAGTCTGTAAGAGCTCTAAAGATCAGTGTTCCCTCATCAGGTGAAGAGATTCTGGATGACCAGCTTGACCGTGTTTTGCGTTATCTGATGTAGGTTCGTGTAGGGCAGAAAAGACATTGTTATCCATGAGCACATGTCATAAGACTATGCCCTGTTAGTAATGTTGAATATGTGTATTATATGTGACACTTGTGCAGCATAAGACAATAATAATGTATTATTATTCAGCATGGGTTTGTAATTGTAGGTTGTTAGTGTGGTATTCACAGCATAATATTTACATAAACTAAAATAAAATGTGAGGATCTATCAATGATATGTGTGTATGGGTTTCCATAGCTCTGACTAGTGTTAATAAGTTGCCAAATTTCCTGGAATCATGTCAGCAGAATTAGCTGTGTCAGTATTTAATTCAACAGATATCAGTAATCCTGTTCATTAGTTAACTAGCAAGCTCACGAAAACATTGTCTGAAGATTTGTCTGTGGTAGGTAGTTTATGTAACAAGAAATAACACATTTCTTTTGCTATTGATTATGTCAGAAGGTTTATCAAGACTGTTGTGTCTTTGGATAGTCCATGTGTAAAGTTGATGAAAACATGTTTTCCCTGGGATTCACTCCACCATTCAAAATTAGTGATGTCCTCATAATGTGTTGTCTTCCCAAGAATAAGTTTATGAGTTGGTCACAAATCCACAATGGTGGTTTGTGACCTCCATTTTTATGGCCAGTTTCCAGCTGTCAGGACAAGTGAGTGCCCTGCTCTGCTCAGGTGTGGATTGGTCCACTTATTGTGATGACTACTCATTTCACACTTAGAAGTTCGTTAAAATATTCCTGTCCTAGGACAGTGTTTGGCAACTGTTCATTTAAACATTTTTGTCCAAGTAATGAGTACATAAAAAGGTCACTTGGATATTATTATCCTAGGATAGTGGATGTCAAAAGTTCATTAAGACATGTTTATCCTAGAATAGTGTATGGCAAAAGTTCATTAAGACATTGTTGTCCTAGAGTGGTGTATGGCAAAAGTTCGCTTAGTTGTTTTTATCCTAGGATAGTTTGTCCAGTTCATTAAGACAGTTTTGTCCTACAATGGTACACATCAACAATTGAATAGGATGTTCTTATCCTAGGATGGTGTATGTCAAATGTTCATTAAGACATTTTTGTCCAAAGATAGTTTGTCAAGATCATTTAGGTGTTTGCTTAATGTATAAAGGATCATTAAGGTATTTGCTTAATGTCTAAAGGACATTCAAAGATCTTTGTCCATGAATAGTTTGTGTGAAAACTTCCTAAACTCTTTTAGTCCCACAGTGTTCCCATAGTAGGTGCCCAGTGGGAGAAATAGAACTATGATAAATTGCAGAGCCTAATACAAAGTTGAAGTGGCCATTGGAAAGTCATATTTCTATAGTGTTCTCTGATGAGATGTAAAAAAATATATGACATTACGCGATGTCTGAGATTCAGCAAGAAGAATTATTTATACACATCAGAGGTTCAGGAGGAAGAATCAGTTATACACTTTACATGTTGCTGGGAACTAAAATCAGAACTAGAATCATATTTGTATCAGTGGATGATGAGCTATTTGGTTGTGCATAATTTAATGTATGGGGTTAATGTCTAATGGGTGGCTCATGTCAGAGATTGGTCTGGGGATGTTTTATGCAATAAATTATGAATGTGTATGAACAGACTTGATAATACTTTGTGTAAAATTATGTCACTGTGTTTAGCTTTTGTCAAAAGATTCATGGCAGTGTTTGATTTATGGACATTTAATGTCAAAGCTCAAAGTTTACTTGAAGTTCTGTTTAATCATTCAAGGCTGCCAGCCTGTTTGTGTGCTTGTATTTGGCAAGTGTGGCTACCGTTTGGATGGTTTGTGATTTAAAGAATTGCTTTACAATTTTTATTAAAAGTTTTACAAATATATGAATTCAGGAGAATTTATCTGTGACTATTGTATTGAAAATAGGCAAAAGATAATAAATGAGTGCACTGAATAAAATCAAGATAAGACGATGGTATTGTGGTCATATAAACAGACATTTCCTTGTCTAAAGATGTGCAGGAGGGGAAGCCTGCAAGAGGGAAACGTGACTGAATAAGATCAAGCTAAGACAATGACAGTGTTGTGGTCATGTGAAGATACAGTTCCTTGTCTAAAGATGTGCAAGAGGGAAACATTACTGAATAAGTTCAAGCTAAGACAATGTTGACATTATGGTCATATAAAGAGATAGTGGGAGCTACAGTATTGGGACAATAACATGCTGGCTTGTGGTCATATGTTCAACTACCCTTCAAGACAGGGAGTATTATTTCATTAACCTGAGTTTCCAAGTTGACCTGGCCTAAAATAGGTACCAGAAAATTTCATGTAAAGTAACGGCAGCCAGCGAGATATTTTCCACATCATGTGATTATTGGTCTAAATAAGGGGGACTAGCACCATATAACAATAACCTCATAGAAGGAAAAGAGGTCCTCGTTTTGTTTTAAATAGACATTTTCTTGTATAAGGATGTGCTGGAGGTGCCTGCAAGAGGAAAATGTTATAATGGGGGTGGACAACATTGAGAAATGGAAGAAAAGAAGAATGAATGCACGGTGAAGACAAGGACTCGAAATACTGGAAGCTTATGACAGCAGACCACCAGTGTGGAGATGGCACTGCATTTTAGCTTATAATGATGTCAAATTGTTTAACCATTCATAACTTTCAATTAGTTTTTGTCAAAGATTCTTCAGTTTATTTGATTCATTGACCAAGTAAGCAAAAACATATTTTGTAAATGGTGTCTAGCATTGGTGAATTTGTTTCTCCGGTGAATTAATGGCCTCAGGGGGCCCGTCAGCATTCAGCGTTGACTTGTGAACAAGAAACTGGCTGGTGACAAGTTAAACACTTAGATATATAACAGTATACTCATAGGCTCACTGGAGCTTGTCTGAAAACAAGTGTTGTGTGCTCTGCAAGTCTTCATATACTCAAGGTGTATCATATTTTGTTTGTTATTGACACTAAGCATATTGGCAGCACAAGGTGTATTTCCTATGCAAAAATCTTCCATGGCATCTTGCAATAGTTCGTCAATCTATTTCTTGTTTGACCTTTTCAAGAACACTGGTCAGTATTGTACAGTACTGATAAAGGAATATGAATTAACAGTGAAAGTTGTTCATTTTATTATGGTTTTTTTATTTTATGTAAAAATAATGACAGATATCTGGCAATTTGTTAACTATATTTTGTTGGCATGATGTATAACCAGGTCTGGATACTCGACATGATGTATAACCAGGTCTGGATACTTGTCATTATGTATAACCAGGTCTGGATACTTGACATGATGTATAACCAGGTCTGGATACATGGCATGATGTATAACCAGGTCTGGATACTCGACATGATGTATAACCAGGTCTGGATACTCGACATGATGTATAACCAGGTCTGGATACTTGATATGATGTATAACCAGGTCTGGATACTTGACATGATGTATAACCAGGTCTGGATACTTGGCATGATGTATAACCAGGTCTGGATACTTGACATGATGTATAACCAGGTCTGGATACTCGGCATGATGCATAACCAGGTCTGGATACTTGACATGATGTATAACCAGGTCTGGATACTTGGCATGATGTATAACCAGGTCTGGATACTTGGCATGGTGTATAACCAGGTCTGGATACTTGGCATGATGTATAACCAGGTCTGGATACTTGGCATGATGTATAACCAGGTCTGGATACTTGGCATGATGTATAACCAGGTCTGGATACTTGGCATGATGTATAACCAGGTCTGGATACTCGACATGATGTATAACCAGGTCTAAAATTCCCAGCCCCGCGTTTAAACAAACAAATCTGAATTAGCCATGCAAGTTGTCAGCACAAGTGATTGCATCTTTGTAATACTAAAATGTCCTCAGATATCACATGATACTGGTAAAGAAACGGATGTTCACAATGGGCACTGTTTCATGGCTTTATAGATTACTGGTGATTGAGTGATTTGTTTTGTTCATGTAAACAGAAAAAATGCTGAAAATATGAGGAATCATGGATATTATAGGGGAAATGTAAGAAATGAGAATTTTTAAACTATTTTAAAAGTGAAAATATATTTACAACAACAGTAAATATATTTTATTAATGCAAATAAAACAGGTATCGTTTTTTTCCCCCACTATAAACCCACTCTCTTCAACTGTTGTTTTGCATCATTAAGCACTTGCGTGTGAATCAATCAATCATGTGCCATCTCCACAATGAAGGTTGACTGCAATGGACCTCAACACTGTCTCTCGCCCTGACTGTAATTCTGTCAGATTGCTGTTCGTCCATCTCTTGATGTTATCTTCTAATTTGTATCATTGTCTACCTCTTGCTTGCTTGCCTTCAACCTTACCCTCCAGTATGGTTTGTATAATAGTCTTATGTCTTTTAACATGGCCAAAATATTTCACTTGCTTCTTTTTTATTTCTTTCATCAACTCTATTTTCATTCCCAGTTTTTCTAGAACCTCTGTATTTCATTGTTTTTGCTTCCTTGAAATACAACATATTCTTCTGTATATCCATATCTCCAGGGTCCCTATTAGACTGTCTAATTGCTTGTTCATTGTCCAGGCTTCCACGCCGTTGAATATACATAACATTTAACAATCCTCATTTATAATGTGTTGTTAACCTCTCCAGATGTTAATACTGATTCCATGCCGTTGAAAGCATTTTTGACCATTCCTATTCTCTTGTTGATTTCTGTTTCACTTCTGCCATCATCTATTATTACATGTCCAAGGTAGGAGAAACCTATGTGTGAATAGAACTTGTTAAATGCTGCACATTTTTACAGGAGGGCTAAGTCTATAATGCCAATGCATATTTTAATTTAGTTGGGTCAAGAATATGAAGCAGTGGAAAATTAGTAAAATTGCCATGTCTTTCTGCATTGACCACTCATGTGCGATTTGAAGGTTTTCATAAAAACTTTTACAAGTGATCAGTGAATTTACTTGTTATACCGGAGGTGCAAGAGTTTCTGAGAGCAGTACAACAAGTCAGTTGCCCATTGGTTAATAATGTAGACATTTCAGGCATTCAACCATCTTGTGTCTCATATCACCATCATTTGATTATGAAACTAGTTTCATAGTGTGGAGCCGCCACTTTTTTTCAGCTGTTGTACTGTTTTATCCCCACAGCTTTCTGTTTTAACTATACTTTTTGTTAGTGCAGTCGAACATTTGTCTGCTCCATCCTTGGTTCTTCTTTAGCCTGCTGAGTCTCTGCTGTTGTTTGGCTGTAGTTGCTTTCCCAGTTTGCAGTGCTTTACCATTTGTTTTTGAGTTTAAAAAAAATAAACTTGTGCATTTACACCAGTTTTTGCATCATTTTAAAGTTAGTTGCATATCCTTTACATGATGTCTCAGTCAACCCCAGCATTCTGTGGCAGTTTGTGATTTCTTGGCAAGTTAACGTTCAGTAATTTCTTAACTTCACTAATTTGACGACCCCAAAGTTTTTGTTTTGTTTCTTGAGACATGAAATTCATTCCTTCAGATCTTGTCTCAAAGATTTGACAGTGTGCTCAGATGTTTCAAACCTGTTTGACTCTCAGTTGACTTGTCACTTGCTTGAGGTGAAGTTCAGCCTAGTCTAATTAATTACATGTGCAAAAATGATAAGGTTACATATTTTGTGCTTACTCAGGTTTGGCAATGCAAATTAGTGTGTCTTGTAGTTACTTCATGATTGTTCTGTCCCTGGCCACAAGATTGTAGCATAAAATGAATCTCAAGCATAAATTATGTGAACATTATAACCAGCTTTTTCTTCTGTTGTTTAAAGACTCTCTTAAACATCTATAGGTGTTTAAACTGGCATGCACAACCACTATGGTAAAGCAGACATTTTGTTTAACCAGATTTAAATACCTGACACTATACACAATCAGATCTAGATACTTGGTGTTTAACCTGTCTAGATGCCCAAGACACTGTTTAACCACACTTTATTCATCAGGTCTGTAAACCCGGCGCTGTGTTTAAATATGTGAATATTTGGCACTGTGTAAGCTTTATTGCATGAGGTTCACTGAGAAAAGAACAAGCATCATGTATATCATCAGTTGTTTGTTGTAATCAACAGATTTATTGTCTAGCCCGGTGAATATAGACATATTTGTGTCTGTGATAACACAATTAAATTTTGGCTCGTTTTTTTTTGGAGAATACAAGCATGTTAAAATGGACTATCAGTTACTGCTTTCTGTGTAATTCCCTGCACTGGGGTTGTTTCCTGTTCTCTGTTTTGGAATTCTAACTTAGCATTTGATCATTGTTCTTGTTATAAACTTTTCTGACATGTAAACTACAATTTCAGGCCAAAACACACAAAACATTTACATATTATCAAGATTGACAAATTGGCTTATATTAACCTATGGAGCAGTTATTTCAACATTCATGTTTAGAAGAAATGTCATAAGAAGGCTGAGGTTGATGATTAGTTTGATGTTTTGAATGGATTTAGTCTTGATAATGTGAAAACCTCTGCAAACATAACATTCTGATCATGACATATAGAAGGGATTTATGTTTTTTCTTTCTGTTTTTGCCTCCAATATGTGAATCTTCAAGCTGTTTATGTATAAATGTCATGCTTTGAACATAATAAATTTGTCATTTTAACACAGCTGTAACATTTTAAATATTTACAAATTGTATACATGCAAGGGCCTAACTCTTCAAACCTCAGACAAATTGTATACATGCAAGGGCCTAACTCTTCAAACCTCAGACAAATTGTATACATGCAAGGGCCTAACTTTTCAAACCTCAGTGGTAGTATCAGCCACTGTAAATGTCTGGTACCTATCCTAGGAACAAACTGTGTATGGCGTGGTGGTTAGTGTTTGTCCATCAAGAATGATGATATTCATTTCATACAGTGGGGCTGAAAGTATGGAGCCGTGAGTTCTAAGATGGCTAGTAAAGCTTATGTTGGCTTAAAAAAGTTCTTTGACGATGTGAGTAAAGAATGCTTGACGTTCCAGAAGGATCTCCTGCAGTGATTTTTCTGTCCAGCCTTTTTTTCACAGCTCTTGCAGTCCTGTTTGCTTCACAAATGACTACACCCTTGCATAATGATGTACGTCACGGATTTTGGCCTTTGGCAGCCATCTCCCAAGTGTCGTGATGAATTCCAAAAGCTTTTAATGAGATCTTCAGTCTTTAAAGCATTTCCTCTGACCGCCTTGGGAGCATTTACCACGTAAAAAATTTGTTTATGGAGCCTGGAATGCGAGTCAAGTGACGAGCCCTGCGAATCTGATTCTTAGCGTGGTTAGTGTGCCATGTATTGCATGGTGGTTAGTGTGTCATGTAAAACATGGTGGTTATTACGCATGCCTGCCAAGACACTGGTTTGAGCCCCAGCAGAGGCAAGATTATATTTTTCTGACTATGTCAGTTCTGAGGCGACCCAACCTCGTATAATTGGATACCAGACAATGTTCAGAATGTTCTGTGAATTATCTGGGAGGAAAAGGTGATAAGTTAAAGGACTGGTCACCACATGTCATATGTCTGAGCCTAGAATATATAAGAGGCTTAACACTTTTCATACTCCATTGGCAGTACCTGCAATGGGACTGTCTTTACTGCTTTACCTATCTTACGATGCCCGGTCAACCTGAGCCATTCAGTTCAGAAATAAATCCAGCTTTCCCACAACTGGAATAAAACCATGGATCACTGTATATTAAGACAAAGCACTAACCACTCAGCTTCAACAACACAGTAATATCATTAATATGCTTTGTTGCTTTATTGTATATGATCTTTATCAGAGGGACAAGATGCAAAGCAATTAACTGCTGTTTATCTTATGTACAGTTGGGATCTGCTTAAAGTGTAAACAAGAAACAGTAAACCATCCTTTTCTATGCCTTAAAGTGTATATGCCAGCTCTCTGGCGAAGGGCTTATGGACGTAATTCTTAATCCTGCATACTGCAATCAAAACACAGCTGTGGACGATTTGGCAGCAGACTGCCTTGCATTGGTTTTAATTCAATGGTATGAGTGCCGGTCGTTCAGAAAGCAATGGCAAACTACTGAACGTATTTTTTGCCAAGAAATCATAAACAGCCAAAAAATGCTGGGGTTGACAGTGACGTCCTGTAAAGGATATGCAACTAAAGTGTGTTGACTGAGCGATTTGGTGCAGGTCCCATGTTTGTATAGACCAGTCGGCACTCGATGGGTGATGGTGTGGTCACAATCATACCGCTGCCTTTACTTCCATGAACATTTCCTGAATCCATCTTAAACTGGGTTCATGTGGGAGCCCAGATCAGTTTATTGAAAATCTCCACCTCATTGGGGATTTGAACATGACACTGGGCCAACAGGCAAGCATGCTAGCAACTGCACTTCTATATTAAGTGCACCCGTGTAAATACAGTATATAATTGAAAGACCTCATTTTTCTTTTTTTGTACAGTATTGTGTTTACGATTGTCATTTTTGTGCAGTAGTGTTGTGTTTATGATTGTCATTTTTGTGCAGCAGTTGTCTTTATGATTGTTATTTTTGTACAGTAGTTTTGTGTTTATGATTGCCATTTTTGTGCAGTAGTTTTGTGTTTACGATTGTCATTTTTGTGGAGAAATTACCAAAACTTGACTCCATATTGGAAGTTTACTCAGCAGAAAATGTGACAAATGACACCTCAGTGCGTAAGAAAGGTACTATTTAATATACAACTTGATACCCTGAAACAATTCAGTGACCAGGTTTGCAACTTTTCAACTCCAATCACAGAGGTCAACTTTCCTATTAGCTGGACTACACTGATGCTCACCTGTGCAAGCAGATGGATAGCTAAAATATTAACTCATTTCATCAAGAGTAGCTCTCTTTCATCATGCATGCCACACTTTTGTTGTATGCCTATTATGTACAACAGGTGGGCTGTGACAAACTCCTTCTGTCTTATAATCTTATTATTGTATCTCATCAAAACCAATCAGTTTGGAGCTTGAAGATACACTCCATGAAATAGAAGGGGTTAAAGTAATAGCAACTAGGAACAGAAAGACAGTTTTATTTTTAAAATGAGGAGGGGGGCCCCACACATCAGCCCTCCACTACCACATCTTTACCACGTGGCAACTAAGGAACCATGCATAGCTCATAACAAAATCCAGGCCTAGACGGTGATTTGAACCCTGGTTTGCCAGGACGGAGTGTGAATGCATTAGCCACTGAGTGGCTGCCACTCAGACAAAGATTAAAACAAAATATTATCAACAAGATTAAAGAAGTATTGACTCAAATTAAACATGTGAGGGTAAATTAATAAGCAAGTCATAAATGGCTGTAGAAAAATAGTTAAATATGATAACAACTTGAAACCAGATTATTTGTATACATACATTGTCCCTTTATTTCTCAACATAATTTCCAACAACATTGATGCACTTATCCCATCGTTTTATCAGTCCTCCCAAACCAGCTGCATAGAACTGCGTGCTTTATTTTCATTTACCTGCCATCAAACAAAACTGTGTGACCTACTTATTGACTTGCCTTCGTAACTTTTTCTACCCAGCTATGCACCGCTTTACGGAATAAACATTTGTCAACATAAACACTGAAAACCCACCTTGGCAGGAGACATTTCGCAAATGACGCCGAAGATGAATGTGAAGTGAAAACATGGTTTAGAAAACAGAGCATTCAGTTCTATGCAGCTGGTTTGGGAGGACTGATAAAATGATGGGATAAGTGCATCAATGTTTGTGGAAATTATGTTGAGAAATAAAGGGACAATGTGTGTATAAAAATAAACTCGTTCCAAGTTGTTATCATATTTAGTTATTTTTCTACAGCCATTTGTGATGTAATTATTAACTTACCCTCGTACAATGGCTAAGATTATGATTCCTGTAAGATGAAAATTTACATTTTACAAGTTGTGCAGAAGAAACACTTCAAGATAAATCAATTCATTTCCAGGAAGGTTAACCCGGTCGAAAAACACTTGAAGAAGTCAGATGTGTCTGCCAAAAGGTGAAAATATTGCAGCTCTGCTGTAAAAAGGCACATTGCAATTACGTCTAAAACAACATTATGGAACAAACTTGGAAGAACAAGAAGCATTTCATTTACAAATCAGGAAGAAAGAATACAAAATAATACGTTTGGTAAGATAAACATTATTTTTCAGCCTGTCATTTCTCAACCAGCATTTAGAAGTACATTACCATACTGTTTTATTTTTTACGCACACAGATGCACCATTTCTTTCCTCCTCTCCCTCTTCTCCCCCCCCCCCCCCTTCTCTCCCCCCCCCCCCCCTCCTCCATTTCTTATCTTACTCTCCCTGTCTTTCACACACGCAGTCTTAACATTGTTACAAGGCCAGTGGAATCCATATGATCAATCAAGCCTCAGGACCTCCATGCCTGAAAGCAGGAAGTCACACAGGCACCATCACACCACCGATAAAATATCTGAGAAAGTAGTCTAATCCACAGAGGGTATTATACTGTACAACCTAAATTTATATACTAACAAGATGAAGAAGTATCTAAAGTGAAAGTGTTAAATCAATCACACCCCCAAATCCCAAGAAAGTCATGTTTACCATTGTTTATTGTTTTTTAATGGCCAAAAGAAAAGAAAAAAACAATTTTAATACACTATAAGTACAATACAATTAATAATGTTATTTGTTGATGTGAAATGATACCACACACACAAAACCAGTTAATTGCATGTCCTCTATAAGACATCACAGTCAAGCCAAGCATTTGTTGGCTGTTTGTGATTTCCTATGCGTCTATTTCCAATGCCCAATCCTTGGGAGTCTCTGTGGCTAAGTGGTCAAGCCATTTGACTCATGCTTCGAAGGTTGTGGGTTCGATTTCGGGCCGCACCCTTCGGTTTATGAGTTAAATGTTTCGGAGACTCCTGCGGGTCGTCGCTAAAAGCTACGGAGTTCGTGCTTTGTGCGACACTTTCCGTGCTGCGGAAAGAGACCGAGCCATATGGGATAAAACCCGGTGCAATGAAGTCGACCCTGTCGACTTTTAAGCGACTTTTTTTTTTTTGGTGTGATTTCCTAGGTATTTTATGCTCAGTAGTCTAAACGGCCAACACTTATACCATTGTAAAAATCAACATAAAGCAATTAATTCCCAAACTGTCTGCAGCTGACCTCGAACCTGGTATGTCACATTGTGAAACTAGTTTCACTACCTGTAAACCACAGACATCGACCAAACAACTGCAATAATAATGCATGAGAATAAGTAGAATATCTAGGAGAATCATGTGTTATCATCCTGCTTTCCTAAGCAAAAACATTGTAATTGAGTGCTTAAGACTATGGGCACACTTGATCAACAGCAACTCTTGGGGTTTCCTCTTTGAGCACAGTACTCAAATGGATCTTTGTCCTGTCATGGGGAAAAACATGTAACACATCAACAGGAAGTGGAGACATTTGCACCAACTATCTTTGTGACTAAAGATCTTTGTCCCATTAAGGGAATAAATAAACACATTAACAGTTGGGGATGTATTATCAACTATCTTGTCACTACAGATCTGTGTCCTGTCAAGTGAATCATCATCATCAAGTGCTATGCCAGCAGGCATAGGCGTTCCTGACTCTCCACAGATCTCGGTCTTTGGTTTTCTGGATCAACTCTGCTGCTGATATTCCTCCATGTCATCGTCTCAATCCATCCAGCATCATTTCTCTTGGTCTGCCTTTGCCTTTTTTCCCCTCAATCTTTCCAGTTGTCATGATGTTCTCCAATGCCTCTTTATTTCATCGCATGGCGAAATAAAGCTGTTTGTCTCTTTCTTATTGTTCTTTAGTTAGTTAGTTAGTCAACAGATCATCCTCGTTGCACATCGAACCATTCAGTCCATAAGTGCTCGGATCCCCTCCTCAGCAAATCCCGCAGCGTGTAGCGGCTAACGACGCCAATTCTGTGTTGGAACGACGCCAATTCTGTGTTGGTTTATCAATCTTCTTTGGCTTCCTGCGTAGTGTTCTTGTTTGGCCACCCCTCTTTTAATTTGCTGCTCTCGCAGTCTGGCCATTGTTGTAGATTCACAGTCATCACTTGGTTCTCGCAAAAGTCTCACTCACGTAGAGCATTCAGAATGTCAGCCTGGTCCATGGCGTGTCCGCCCTCCACAGTAGCCTCACCTGCGAGCTTGTCAGCCCGCTCATTTCCTTGTACTCCCGCATGCCCTGGCACGAAGGTGAAACTAATCTTTGCCAGCCGAGACCGCTTCAGAGGCAGCAACCATTCTCTTCGGATCGACCCCTCCTCTATCCTCTTGATCATGTTCATTGAGTCGCTAAGGAAACAAGCCCTAGTGAATGTCTGTGTCTCGAGCCATGTTATTGCTTTACTTACTGCCATGACTTCCATGGTCAGGCTACTTGTGGTTTCAGTGAAAGCACCAGAGTCCCCCTTCACAATTCTCCCTCCGGCCCGAGCTGTAAAGGCCCATGAGCTTCTCACATGTCGGACGACCAACCCATCTGTGTAGATGACCGCGTCACCGTCTAGCGAATTCTCGAAAATCAACGCTTGTTCTTCAGCCTCAACAGCAGCCGGATTTTCTTGTCTGCATTTTCTATCTAGTTGGATGCAAACTGAAAAGGATGTGCAGAAGTCTGTTGGCACTTGCACCCACTCCTCGCCAGGTTCTAAGTCCTCAAGTGAACACACCTGTTGAAGAATGTCTTCGGCTTGACCCATCCACGACCGTCCACTTTTTAACCTGCTGCCCTTCACCTTCCTAATTTCACTATGCAGTGGATGTTGTGTGTTTGCGTTAATTCTGAGGTAGGCGTGTGCCCTGCAAACTTGTATTCTCTCTTCAATGGTTGGAAAATCAAGAAGGTAGCGCATCGCCCTGCATGCTGTATCTCTTGTACATCCAAGAATAATGCGCATAGCTTCATTCTGTATCCTTTCTATCTGCTTATGGCTGAGAGTCAAGATTGCCATTGCATACTCCAAAACAGACATGACCAGCCCCTCGTACAGAAGACATAGATGGCGCTGCTCACAGTTTGCTGCCGCCATCACCCGCATCACTGCCAAACCCCGCTTGGCCTTTGTTATCACCTGGTCTATGTGCACATTATAAGCAAGTATAATACTACTATAAGCACATTATTGTTCTTTGTAATGTTCTAGTTTCATTAGCCTCTTTCAGGCAATCGTTAGTTATTTTGGTAGTCCAAGGAATTCGCAACATTTGTTTCAGGAACCACATCTCTGTTACTTCCAAGTTCTTCCAAATTTGTTCATTTACATTCCAAGATTCACAGCCATACAGCAAAACAGGTTCTATATAGCACTTTGGCACTCTTTCTTACATTCAATGATAGTGACTTATTACATAAGATACCTTTCATTTTCTGAAATAGGGTATTTGTGTTCCCTATTCTGCTCTTAATCTCTGTTGCACATCTTCCATCTGATGTTATACATGCCCTTAGGTATTTAAAATTACCCACTTGGTTAAGAATGTCCCCTTCTATTTACATTTCACATTTTGGTGTCACTGTTTTCTTGCTATTCAAGGCAAGTCAAGTGAATATGTTAATATACAGATGCAGATGTGGATCTATTGGTATCATTTATCTTTTCAGTGATCATCTCATCAACAGGCATAGATATTAGTATAAACTATCCTTATTGCCAGTAACATAAACAGATGTGGATACATTAGTATCAGCCATCACTGTTAGAGCATCAACAGTTGTGGATAAATTAATAACTATCCTTGTTATCAGAGTTACATCAACAGATGTGGATATTAGTATCAACTACCACATCACCAGTACTAGTCACATCAACACATCTGGATATTTCAACTATCACCATCACTAGAATCACAACACATCTGGATATTTCAACTGTCACCATCACTAGAGCCACATCAACACATCTGGATACATTAGTACCAACCATTATGAGAGTCATACCAGCACATGTATACACATTGGAATCTACCATCCTTGTTGCTACTGAGTTGGATCAACTCAATCACAAAATACTGTATCTGGTAGAAATGTGGTCAATACTGACCAGCATGCAGGACAGGACTGAAATCTCTATTAGTCGAGGTGATATATTGTCTGACAGCATATGGCTCAAGGGTGGTTCTAGCTGGTTATGTGAGATGTTTCTTGGGAGGCATAATGTGATGAAGAGAGACTGGCACTCCATGTCACATTGTTCTAACGTAGTATATGTAAACTTCTATCACATCACAACTCTACAACAGTATCTGCCATGGGGTTGTATCTGTCTTTACTTCTAAATGTAGGAGACCCAGTAGTCAGCATGCTCCCCCACCAGCCCTGTGGTCATGTGTTTGAGTCCTGACTGAGGCTGGACTTGTTCCCATTGACCAGGGCTTCCAGATTGACCCAACCTACAATGGCTGCCAGGACATGTCTTGGGAAGTCAAGGCCACTAGTGTGGTACTGGCCACATCACTCATCAACTGCCAACTGCTCTATACAAATATGGCGCTAGCACCATATACCCAGTACACCTTAAGACATGTAAAAGTTTCCTTTACTTGTGCAGTTACACAAACAACAATTGTTCTCTCTCTGGATAGATCCTGAAAAGAACAAGTTTCATTGTGTTTCTTACAGCAAAGCTGCAATATTTTCAACTTCAGTCAGTTAGTTGCATATCCTTTTCCAGAATGTCGCCGTCAACCCCAGAATTTTTTTGGCTAATTGTGATTTCTAGGCAAGTTTACATTCATGTAGTTTGCCATTGCTTTCTGAACGACCGGGACATATACCGAATGCAATAAAAATCAACGCAAGGCGGTCTGCTGCCAAACCATCTGCTGCTGTGTTTCAAACACTGTATGCAGGATTACGAATTGAGTCCTTAACCCCTTCACCCCAGAGCCGACAACTTTCAGTTCAAACATCTAATTTTGACATAAATTTCAGTTGGGGAAATGAACATTTGTTAACCGCTCCATCCCTACTGTCTCACCTTGACTACAACAATGCAGTCTGTATACAGCACCACCACATCAAGCTCAAGGGTCTTGATTTGCTCTAGTTATACTGAACCTGGTGCATGCTTTCCAGCCGGCTGCATTTATCTGTTTTACTAGATGCTGGTGTCTGTAGCAAAGAGCGGCGAATGTGATGTGCAATCCCAATAATGTGTTTGAAATCAGCTGCAGGCAATTTGGAAGCAGATCATCTTGTGCTGATATTTAACGATGGTATGGGTCGTTCAGAAAGTAATGGCAAAGAACTACTGATCATAAACTCACCTAGTAAATCACAAACAGCTAAAAATGCTGGGGTTGATTGCAATAACCTTTAAAGGACATACAACTAATTTTTAACTAGAACTGTGGTGTCCATAAACAAAAACATCAAACTGACCAGCTTAGCACATTTGCAAGGACCTCTCTCCCCTGGTGAGATGGTGAAGTACGTCTTGTATCTAGAGTTTGCTAGGATGCTGGCCAGCTCAGCTTTCACATGGCACTCTTCCCCTTTCTTGTCATGAAACAAACAAGAGGTTTACATCCACACTGAACATATCCTAGGATAGTAATATTTTAGCACATGATTTAAACATAGCTTCTTCTTTTTTTTTGGCGCTCGCTCGCTTTGAACTCAAGCGCAGTACATACACAGGGTTCCAAATGTTGCTGTATGTAGCCGAGGCGCGGTGTTGGGGTGAGCGCCCAACATTGCTCAAATACCTCAATGGCTCGTGAATACATAACCTATGCAGCAAAAGTCCAACTCCTGGCCTTCACGTGGCGGGCCTGTTTAAACTAACAGGAGAAGGGGCGACGGCGAGTCTCTGGCGCCGGAAAATAACCAGTATGCTCTAGATGTGTATGCACGGACATGCATGCGCAGACAGGCGTGTGCGCGCGTACACATCTACACTCGAGTGAGACCACAGTCTGCTCTAGCAAAGAAAGGTGCTGAAGACGGAGGCAACCAGCCAAGAGGCGCACCACAGAAATCAGGATGCCACGCAATCACGCAAAATGGAATATGTCGACTACTGCTAATCGTTATGGTGCTCGCCCTGCTTTGGACCCCCAGGCAGGTGCAGTGCCGGGCCCTATGTCTCGAAAGGGTCCAACCCCAACTACTGGAGGTCCTTCTCAGATGTCCTGTGGAGCCAGGGGACATGAGAATAGGACGACTGGCCATACTAAACTAAGACTTAAAATAATGCACTGGAATGCGGAGGGAGTCAGCAACAAAAAAGTTGAATTAGAAAACATCCTGGACAAAGAGAAAATAAGCATATGTTGCTTGCAAGAAACTCACCTCAATGAAAATATAGCCTTCAAAATCAGAGGCTACCAGTGTTACCGATCTGACCGAAAGAACAGGCGAAAAGGTGGGATACTGACCCTTGTAAGAAATAACATCATGGCTTCCCAAATCAAAGTCTACATGGAAGGGGCTGAGTATCAGACACTTAAACTTAAGACAGGTAATACAGATCTACATCTGATCAATTACTACTGTCCAAGTGACCGCCCACAGGCACTGGACACTCTACCACTAAAAGACAAAATGATTGTGTGTGGCGATTTCAACAGCCACTCGCAGAGCTGGGGCTATGATCACATGGACCAGAGAGGAGAGAGACTGGAAGACTGGCAGGATGAGAATAGATTCATGTTGATTAACAAGCCGTCCGACCCACATACTTTCTACTCGAGATCATGGCACTCTTCAACTACACCTGACCTGGCTTTTCATTCACCAGACCTGGAGTGGAACATTACACGAACTGTTGGGAAACAACTTGGTGGCAGTGACCATCGGCCAGTCTTTCTAACCGTAGAAAATGAGCTTGTAAGTGAAAGCAGCACCCTCTCGAGGTGGAACTACAAGAAAGCAGACTGGGCAATGTACAAGCATCGCACCAGCATACTGGTTAGAAACCTGAACACTGAGAAAGACATAAATAAAGCAGTTGAAGAGTTTGGGAAATGCATACTACAGGCAGCGCGAGAAACAGTACCAAGAGGAGCCCGTAAACAATATAAACCCTACTGGAGTAGTGAACTGGAACAGTTGCATAATGATGTTGAAGTGTGTAGAAAGCAAGCAGAGGCCACACCCAGCCAAGAGCACCACAATAAATTCCAGCATGCAAAAGCCAAATTTCAAAGGGCCAAGCTGCAGGCTAGACGGAAAAGCTGGCAGGAGAAAACGGAGTCTCTGAACTTTGAAAGAGACACAAGGAAATTGTGGAAGCTAATAAAACAGCTTAATGACGAGGGCACAGGGAGAAACTCAAAAATTGCACTACATAAAGATGGAAAAATCTTAACAAGAAAGCAAGCAGCTGACCATTTTGCGGACTCGTTCGCACAAGATAGCAATATCAAAATTAGTCCAGAGAATCAACAAGAGATTCGAGAGAAACGACAACATACAGGACAGAAGGAAATAGTACATGAGGTTCTGGAGGCACCCATCACAATCAGCGAACTGGAGCTAGCCATATCAAAACTGAAAATGAGAAAGTCACCAGGAGCTGATGGTATCTCCAATGAAATGATCAGGAACCTAGGAACAGAGGCCAAAACAAAGCTGTTGCAGATCTTCAATAACAGCTGGACCTTAGGCAGTGTTCCACAAGCCTGGAGAGAAGCAATCATGATACCCCTCCTAAAATCAGGGAAAGATGGTTCCATTGCCTCTAGCTACAGACCAATTAGCCTCACCAGCTGTCTCTGCAAAACACTGGAGCGCATCATCAATCACAGACTGCAGTGGTACATTGAAAGTAAAAACATCCTTGTGCCACAGCAGGCTGGCTTTAGGCAGTGCTACTCTACGGAAGATCAGACAACCTACCTCTCTCAAGAAATTGAGGATGCATTCCAAGAGAAGAAGCTGGTGCTTGCGGCATGGATAGATCTGAAGAAAGCCTTTGACAAAGTCTGGAAAGAAGGTCTGATGAAGAAACTGAGAAACTGCAAAGTCAATGGAAGAATGTACAAATGGGTGAAAGCATACTTGCACAACAGAAGAGCCCGAGTACAGATAGACGGACTCAAGAGCAAGAAAGTACTACTGCGTCACGGTGTCCCCCAGGGCGGAGTCTTGTCCCCCACACTTTTTCTAATCTTCATCAATGATCTTGTTGCTCACCTACCGCATGGAATTAAAGCGGCAATGTACGCCGATGACCTGGTTCTATGGAGCACAAATGAATATGCATCAGTGGCCACCAGATTGCTACAAAGAGCTGTAGATACATTTGCTGCATGGGCAAATAGATGGTGTGTCAGCATAAACACTGACAAGTGCAGCACCACCCTATTTACCCTCTCTCCAAAACAAAAGGCAGGGATCATCCAGATAAATGGAACACCCCTAAGAGAAGATAAAGAACCAACATACCTTGGAGTAACATTTGATGGCAAGCTGACATGGAGAAAGCACATCAACAAAGCAGTAGCAAAAGCCAGAAGGAAAATAGCCATCCTGAGAAAGCTAAGTGGAACCACATGGGGAGCCAGTACGAAAATACTTAGCAAAGTTTACCAACAGAGCATACGACCACACCTGGAATATGGGTCAACTGCGTGGTGTTCAGCATCAAATACCACACTACAAGAGCTGGACAAGGTGCAAAATCAAGCACTTAGAGTCACCACAGGAGGGATGAGATCAACCCCTATAGTGGAAATGGAGAAGATGGGGAGGACACAGGCACTGAGTGAGCGCAGAGATACGAAAACGCTAATACAAGCAGAAAAGTTCCTCAGCTTGCCAGGCCACCCTATGAAGAACAGATTTGAAAACCTAGCTATGGGGCGGTTGAAAAGAAGTAGTTTTATCCACCAGGCCAAACGACTCTGCAGAGAAACCACTGATCTGCCCACAGTTGGTATCCCCCTAACAACTATTCCAGAGCGAACTCCATGGAAAGATGAGCATAGACTATCATTACAAATCCAGACAAAAGTGAGAGGAATATTTGACAAGGAAGAACAGAACAGTGTGCAGCGCAGAACAGCCACTCTCAGCTTCCTTGATGAAGAATACCCACAGGACCTCTGGATCCGAGTCTACACAGATGGGTCAGCACAAAATGCTGTTCGAAATGGAGGAGCGGGAGTGTACATAGAATACCCAAATAATA
This sequence comes from Cepaea hortensis, assembly GCA_963921405.1. Classification (NCBI taxonomy): domain Eukaryota; kingdom Metazoa; phylum Mollusca; class Gastropoda; order Stylommatophora; family Helicidae; genus Cepaea; species Cepaea hortensis. The sequence goes on from OY992885.1 coordinate 45,671,218, forward strand.
CTAGGGACACAGCCAGAGTACCGACAGGAAAGTACTGCCATAACTATGATGCCGAAATTGAGGCAATCAAGATAGCAACAGAGAAATTACTAAATAACAGCAATGGTACACAACCTGTGGTGCTACTAACAGATGCAAAATCAGTACTCGAGGCGCTCCTCTCTGGGAAATTGCCAGTACTAAGGACACTACTTTCTGAACTTAGCAGTCAGCATAAAGTCACCATACAGTGGATACCATCCCACTGTGGAGTACCCGGAAACGACAGAGCTGATCAATTGGCTAAGGAAGGAGCCAAAGAGGAACAGCCTGATGTGCCCGTTACATACCACCAAAAGAAAAGAATGATCAAATCAGTCAGAAAGCCACCAAAACCTGCTCAAGATGACTACCACATTATGGACAGACCAGAACAAGTCATTATTCTGCGCCTCAGAACAGGACACAATAGATTACGCAACCACATGTATACAAAATTCAAGATTGGTGAAACAGCCATGTGCACATGTGGATTGGCGTCGCAGACAGCAGAGCACATACTCCAAGACTGCCCAAAATATAACATATCTAGGCAAACCTTCTGGCCTAGAGAGACGACGGTGGAAGATAAACTCTATGGACCACTGTGTGAACTGAAAAAAACAGTTCAATTCATGCAAGAGACGACATTGCAGATATAGACATATTTCAAGCGAACGAAAGAAGAAGAAGAAGAAGTACATACACACTACTTCTAGTAGTGCTGGACTGAATTTTGCATGTGGATTAGCTTTCCCTATTAACAGTGTCCCTCGCCATCAGGCGAAACCACTCAATCTTCAGAGGTACTGGTAATTTACGTCCCCAAGTCAAGGACGATAGGTCAACATTTTAGTCCAACTGTCTAGTGTAGAGGTTGAACCCCTTACCTCAGCATCAGCACACCAGATGTTCAAGAACATGCGTTCTTATCCATTCAACCATGCTGACCTACAAACATAGTTTTAGTCAAGTCATAAATGGACAACAAAAAGCCTGACAGAAACTGAAGCTCGCAAGAGTAAGTGGAAACAAGATGTGCAGAGCATGGTTGTAACTGGTGCCCAAATGATCTACCATGTTATTAAAGAAGAGCTTGGAAACAACAGAGATGTGGTTTGAGATGAATGTTGTGAAAACCCTGGACTGTCAGAGTGAGTAATCAGTTTCTGGAAAAGGCTAATTAATGTAGAACTTTATATGCAACTATAAGAACGAGACAATGTGTTTTGGTCATTTAGTGAGAAGAGAAGTATTGGAAAATCATGACTGGAAAGGGTGGCTGTAGAAAAGGCAGAATAAGAGAAAAGACAGATGGATGGTCTAAAATGGAGGAATAACATCAATAGAATTGATCCAGAACACCAGTGACTGAGATCTGTGGACATTCATGAATGCCTGTATAATTTACCAGGACACATGATGATGATGAGGAAGGAATGAAGAAAGTGTATCAGTCCACTTCTAAACTTGTTTTATCTCCTTCACTGACTGCATTCACAGACTATCTCATCTCACTTGAAACTACTGCTCCAATCTTGTCTATTTTATATCATACTGGGGGTAGCCGGCTGAGCAGCATAGGTGAAGATCCTCACGTGAACATACCAGAATCACACATCTATAAACACTCTGTTGCGTTATTGGTAACTTTACTGTTTGTGTGTTATTGGGGCCCATAAGGGAAGCAAACAATAGTAACACTAACGCTGGCCTGACCGCCAAGGTATTTGATTATGATGCCTGTTTTGAAGCACAATGTAACAAACTATCGTCTTACAAGATGGCCAGGTGCTCTTCTTGTGTTTAGGTTTCCCTGTGCTTAGTTTGCCCCATGGATTCCAGAGCTCAGACTTTCTACTACTGGTACCTTGCCATCATGACAGATGATAGTTTGTTACATTGTGCTTCAAAAAAGGCATAATAACTACCCATGGTAGGAACCAGGGATGGAGTTATACCTCTCCAGAGCAACAAGCCTAGGCTAGGACTTTCTATTAACAGCTTTTCTCAATGTGCGACCTATCCAGTACCAAGATCTTTACCTCAACTATTGGTTCACTGGAAATATGTCCTGGTCTCTCCATGTGAGCTCCTCATTGGTGATTCTATCACACTATTTTGGTCCTTCCATTCTGCACAGCTACCAATTAATGAATGTTTGTAGTTTAACAATCATTGCTTTAAACAAACACTGCTGCCATACCTTAAATGTGATGCCATGATCAAACTGAAACTCCTCTTCAAAACCATCAATACCTCCATTGTAAACTACAGTGGATGGGATGCCAGATGCTGGTGGCAGTTTGAAGAGACGATATGTGACTGACACAAACTTGGCATCACCTGTGTGATATGTAAAGGGGTTAAACATTAGGCTAAACATTCTAGTAGGTAAACTCAAGGTTGATGTATGAATGTGTAGCCCTGGTCTCTACATATAATAGGTCTTAGGTCTTCATATTATGACTCATCCTTAGAGGTGACTCACTCACTTCATGCCCTCTTGTTTTCCCAGACAAATCTCTGGTGTCTATATTACAAGGATCTCACACCAGGTGAATAGAAACCACAGACCATTATTATCATCAATGTAGCAGGTCCACTGCAGAATGTCCTCTCATCACAGCCCTCCAAAAAGTTTCTCATCTCTCGTCAGTTCTCGTGCTCAAGGTGTCGAAGAGTGTCCTGTGTCCCTCTTCGAGCTGGCTGACACACACCCCCCCCCCCCTCTCTGCGTATTCCCTGCCTTATCCCAATCTTTGTGGCAGTGATGTTTCGGACCTGCTACATGACGAGGAAATATTCACATGACGAGGGAATATTTATACAATGAGAGAATATTTACATAACAAGGGAGTAGTTACATAATGAGGGAGTATTTACATAACAAGGGAATATTTACATAACAAAGGGAGTATTTACATGAAGAGAGAGTATTTACATGACAAGGGAGCATTTACATAATGAGGGAATACTTAGTTGATGAGGGAATATTTACATAAGGGAGTATTTATATCACGAGGGAATATTTACATAGCAAGAGAATATTTACATAACAAGGGAGTATCTACATGACAAGGGTGTATGTACATAGGAGGGATATTTATATGACAAGAGAATATTTACATGATGAGGGAATATGTACATGATGAGGGAATATTTAGATAATGAGAGAATATTTACATCACATGGGAGTATTTACATGAGGGATATTTACAGGACAAGAGAATATTTACATGATGGAATATTTACATGATGAGGGAATATTTACATGAAGGAATATTTACATGACAAGGGAATATTTACATATTGAGGGAGTATTTACATGATCAGAAAGTATTTGCATGATGAGGGAATATTTACATAATGATGGATTATTTACAAGAGGGAGAATATTTACATGATGATGGAATATTTACATAATGAGGGAAGATTCACATAATGAGCGATTATTTAAATAAGGTAAAAAGTAAAGGAGCCTTTTACACATCTTAAGATAGACTGGGAATATGTCAGGAATGTTATGAGTCCACAAAACATAAGATTTCACAAGGCTCACCTAAGATATCTTTGTACTCCTTTTGGTCTAAGGAAAACAGGCTGGCAGTCACCAGACGGGGAACAGAGAAACCAATTTCTTCTGCCAGTTTGTATAAATGTTTCCAGTGGAGAGCGCCAACAACACACTCACCTGTCAATGCAGAAACAAAGTAAACTGAAGGATGGCAATGTAAAACACAAAATCATCAGTGCAATATGGACAAGAACAGAGTATCAGATTCTTTATTAACCGCCAAGTTAAGCCCTTTAGTGTTCACTTCATTCTACTTGTTTCAATTTGTGCATATTTACATAATATCATTATTTTTTAACGTAGTTACTTTTGAGCCATTTCTGTCTTTGTCTCTTACTTATTTTTCTGCAGATGAAAGTCTACCTCTGAAAACTGCCTCCATTGTTTGTGATTGTGTTCATGGATAGCTGATTGTGTACACTTTGGATTTTTCCCATGTTTTCTTCTCACAGCTGTACAGCAGTTAACCCCATTTCAGCTGTGTATTTTAGCCATGAAATGTCAACATTATGACATCGTATTAATAACTCAAACAAAACCAAACAACTGACTATATGTTGGATCAGATGCTAAGTATATGACCAAACCATATTCAGTTTTGTTCTTTACTCTTTCAGTGCCGAACAGTTTATTACTAACTAGTAACTATATGAACCCCTTCAGTGCAAGAAAATTATTATTCTTTTATGTTGACCCAAACCTCTGAGACTTGAGTTGGGTGTCTGTTGACAAGAAATAACCTAAAACATGGATGAAACATTACAAATCTATGCCACTCTGCCATGCAATCCAGAATTTTCTCCCTCTGTCAACCTCTCTCTCTAATATCATCAATCTTCCTGGTTGTCACAGCATTGTTGAGATTTTATATATATATATATATATATATATATATATATATATATATATATATATATATATATATATATATATATATACATATATATGTTTGTGGTGTAAATTCAAAGTGCAAGCGATACAGCATTATAAAGTAAATGGATGAGACTTGAAGAAAATGAATATTTTAATTTTATAGTGAAATCTGGGTAAAAAAATAATATGGAAAGAGATTGCATTTGCAATAAAAAGCTTTGGTGAATTTGAGATCTAATATATATTCACGTTAAGAGAGTTCACAAATGATAACAACAGTATAATAATATTAACGACTACTGATCAATATTGTATTAGATTCCACTTATGATAGATACCAAAGTACTTTTTGTGATTTTCTTTATATTGTACATGAGAAGGTATAGTGGGTAGTGTGCTAATCTACAAATACTGTGCTCTGGTGAAATTCCAAATATGGGCAGGATCATTTCTTCAATCAGTGTAGCTATGACCTATAATAGTAAAGGCATAACATTTCATACCTCACCAGCAGTATCTTCCTTGAGAATATAATTGTAAACATTTAAAAAACAATCTATTGCTGAAGCAGTTTCCTACTATGAATCTGTGATATGATAGCACCACCACATTTTGTAGGCCTGAAAGCAAGGAAGCACAGGTGGCCAATCTGTCCTTCACTCTGACAAGCCCAGGTATCGAACCCTAGTCCCACTGTGCTCATGAATTTACCAGCCCAGTTGCTATCAACTTTGCTAGCATGTCCGCCTCATAGGACTACCTTTGACCTTTTATGTACATAATGAGGCTGCTGTAAAAGCCAGTTATACAACTTTACTAAAACACTTGGCAGTCTTCAGTAATATAAATCACCTCTCTCTCTATTATCGTCTCTAGATTTCAGACAGCATTCTTTATTCTGTCAAAATAATTTATTCTTTTTATTTGTCTCTATAGCAACAGAGAGTGCAAAGAAAGGACTCTCCTTGAATGTTAAGAAAACAGTAACAATGGTGATATCAAAGAAAAAGGTGACACCAAAAAGTGAAATAGAAATAGAAGGCACAATTCTTAATCAAGTGGATAGATTTAAATACCTAAGGGCATTTATAACATCAGATGGAAGATGCATAACAGAGATTAAGAGCCGAATAGGGCAAGCAAGGGCTGCATATCAGAAAAATGAAGAATATCTATGCAATAAGTCACTATCACTGAATGTAAGAAAAAGAGTGCTGAAGTGCTATATAAAACCTGTTTTGTGTACGGCTGTGAATCTTGGAATGTAAATGAACAAATTAGGAAGAGATTGTAAGCAACAGAGATTTGGTTCTTGAGACAAATGTTGCGAATTCCTTGGACTGCCAAAGCAACTAACAATGACTGCCTGAAAGAGGCTAATGAAACTAGAACATATACAACAACAAGAAAGAGACAAACAGCTTTCTTTAGTCATGTGATGAGAAGAGAACATCGTGACAACTGGAAAGATCGAGGGGAAGAGAGGCAGAGGCAGACCAAGAGAAATGATGCTGAATGGCTTGGGACAGTGGCATGGAGGAATATCATCAGCAGAGTTGATCCAGAAAACCAAAGACCGAGATCTGTGGAGAGTCACAAACGATTACGCCAGCCGACATGGCACTTGATGATGATGATGATGATGATGATGATAGCCATAAAGCACCGAATCACTGTAATGGGCAGCCTTACATGTATCTTTGTTTAATGCACAACAGATTAACCTCAAACACGTGGACAAACCATAAATGTGCATAAAACAATATAAAGGATCCTTTGACACATACTGAAATGTGTTGTTTATGGTGCTAGTCCCATAATTGTATAGACAAGTTGGCATTAAACAGGTAATGTGGTCAATATCATGCCGAATACCTTTACCTCCCAGGCCTTTTTACAGTACCCATTTTAAGATGGGTGGACCTGGCAGCACAAGCCAGTGTTTAAAAAATCCCCCAAGATGGGCATTCAAACACGTGACTACCAGGCTGGCAGGGATGTGTGCCAGCCACTGCGTTACCATGGCTACATAAATGTGCACAGAGGAAGAATAACCAGTGTCTTACACCATAGTTCCTGATGTTCCCTGATACTGGGTGGCAGGTCTCTGTCAGCATACACATCACTGAAGTAGAGCTCCCCACCAACCTGCAATACAAATATGTGGAAGGAGAACAGAGAAAACTAAGCCCAGACCACAATAACATAGGCTTATAGTAACATTCTTCCCATGGCAGATACTGTCTTAGTATTCCTTTTGGTTTGTGGTCAAGAATCACCTTGTACACAGATATCTCTATAAGTGCTCCACTCTCATCCAATTATTGGCCTATTCAATTTAATCTTTTCAGTTTTCAACTGCTGGGAGATTTGAACATGTGCAAGGTACACGAGGGTCCTTCAAGTTTTTTGCCCTTGTCTGAGAAGGCTAGACGTCCAGTGGACTACCTCAGGACCAGGGAGGAATATGCCTCTTCATGGCAATCATATTTAATTACTCTGGCAGCCATAGATATTCACAGCATTTGTCTCAAGAACCACATCTCTATTGCTTCCAAGCTCTTCCTAATAAGTTCATTCATTTTCAATGATCCACTTCTATACATCTAAACAGATTATGTATAACATTTCAGTACTTTTTTTTTCTTCTTCTTCTTCAGCGTTCCGAGCCATTGAGGTTCTTTACTGCAGATACAATCCGTCTCCATTCGTCTCTCTGGTTGACCTTCTCTTGCCAGTCGCTGATTTCAAGTGCTTGTAGGTCTGTGTGCATATTATCTCTCCACCGTCTTCTTGGTCTACCTTGGGGTCTACGGTCATTTATTTCTTGAGTGTAAGCGAGTTTTGCTTCCCTATTATCTTCCATTCTTTCTATATGCCCCAGCCATTGTAGTCTATTAGCCTTCATGATACCACTCTCCACTTTGTGTATCCTTAATGGGCCCAAAGATGCATCTTAAGACTTTGTTCTCAAAGGTTTGTAACAAGGCTTCGTCTCCTTTAGTTGTACTCAAGGTTTCAGAGCCATACAGCACAACTGGTCTGATCAGTGTTTTGTATATTGTGATCTTGGTGTTACGAGATAGCGCATTTGATTTTAGTAGATGTTGTATTGCATAGTATATCTTATTTCCAGAGTTGATTCTAGCTTGTATTTCTTCCCTTATTATACTGGAGCTGTTGAAGATTGTACCCAGGTATTTGTATGTTTCCGTTCTTTTAAAGGTCATATTATCTATTTGTATATGGCCAGAGTTTTTAGCCATTCCTTCTCTTGAAATTACCATATATTCTGTCTTATCTTGGTTGATAACCAGCCCCATCTGTTGGGCTTTTTCCTTTAAGTGAGTTAATATTTCCAATGTCTTTTGTTCACTTTGCCCTATAATATCTATATCATCTGCATAACCAAGCAGCTTGGATGTTCCTCCAATATCACATTCCTCCTTTATCTTCCTTACAACTTTCTCTAGAGCCAGATTGAAGAGTAGCGGCGATAGTGCATCACCCTGTTTCAAGCCAGATGTTATTTGGAAGGGGTCTGATTTCCTGTCTTTATATGTTACTATATTATAAGTATCTTCCATGCATAGTCTGGTCATGTTGATTAACTTCCTTGGTATTCCAAATTCCTGCATAGCATTCCATAGACTATTCCTATGGACACTATCATAAACCTTTTTAAAATCCACAAAAATGTTATGGAGATCTCTTTTATACTCCCAATTTTTTTTTTACATTCAATAATAGTGACATATTGCTTAAGACACTTTTCATGTTAAAAAATGCAGCTTTAGCTTGATATACACTTACAGGACGTTGCAGTCAACATCAGCATTTTTCATCTGCTGTTGATGTACTAGGCAAGATTACGCTCAGTAGTTTGCCATTACTTTCTGAGCGACCGGCTCACATACCCCGTAAGTTGCCAACCTGGCAAGAACCGCTACCGATTCTCATGCAGGTTACGTTACTTACGAGAACATACAGGATTACGGAGAAAGACGTTAACCCCTGGGCCAGGTAGACCTGCTGACATACACTACTCTTAATCTATATCATGCATCTTCTATTTGAGGATAATATTTCCCCTAGATATTTAAACATCAATTTGGTTAAAAAATTTTTCCTTTCTATTTTTATAATTAAAGCATATAATTAATTAACGCTTTCAAGATTTAAAAATTTCGTAAAAATGTAATTTAAACTCTTCCATGATAAATTTTATACATAAATAAAAATAAACTGTCAAAGTGTACACAAATATTTATAAATTTGTAATAATCAAACCTTCAGAACTCTGTATGCTTCTTGTAGGACGGCGTGTTTGTCTTTGGACAGATTGATAACACAATTTGATCTATAAAGGAAACACTAATAACTTTGAGAAATAAATTCACAAGTATATATCAGCATTCAAAGAAATTGGGCAGAGAAGCAGACATCAGAGGGCAAACCAGACAATATAAAAACTGAAAGCTATATTGGCTACATGAGGATTTGAACCTGTTGCCTCCATATGATAACAGCTCCTCGCTGGAGGAACAAGTGTGCTTTGACAGAAGCCAACTAGACAACTTAATTAGATGTCTTTGTTAGCCAGGTTTCTCATCCAAATAAAGCTACAACTATGGACAACTGTCCTTGTGGCATCATTGTACTGTGTGTAGATACTTTCACAGTTTGATTTTTTAGACAACTCAAATAGGTGTCTTCATTAGCCAGGTTTCTCATCCAACTCAACACTCAACTATGCACAACTGACCAATTTCCTTGTGGCATCATTGTACTTGTGTGTAGATATTTCCATATTTTGATTTTTTAGACAACTCAAATAGATGTCTTCATTAGCCAGGTTTCTCATCCAACTCAACACTCAACTATGGACAACTGACCAATGTCCTTGTGGCATCATTGTACTTGTGTGTAGATATTTTCACAGCTTGAATCTTTTAAAGAACCTGACACAAACAGACCCGTAACATTGACTGTAATTCTAGTCCTTCTTGAACTGTATCAGCACTGAGTACCAATTCTTGGTGACTTTCATGTTAGAGCCGAGAGGATAGACTTCACTGCACCGCATTTTACCCCATCTGGCTTGGTCTCTTTTCACAGAACAGCAAGCCACCTGCTGCAGTATTGCACAAATCATGAATCCTTAGCTCAAGCGATGATTCCCCCCGCCCCCGCCCTGTTCATGTTATCATATGGTACTTTGTAGGTCAGCATGGCCGAATGGATAAGAATGTGTGTTTTTAAACATCCGTTGTGCCCATGCCAAGATAAGAGACGAACAGTTGGACTAAAATGTTAACCTATTGTCCTTAACATGTAGACATTAATTACAAGTACCTCTGAAATCAGGGTGGGTTTGCCTAATGGCGAGGGGCACTGTTAAAAGGTAAAGCTAATCCACAGAATCTACAGAAGCTAATCTACTAGAAGTAGTGAGTCCGCATTACACTTGAGTTCAAAGTGAGCGTCAAAAAACAAACAAAAAATATGATACTTTGCAGTATGAATAAATTACTCTGGGAAGACACACTGTGTAATTTCTATAGTTGAATGTCATAGTTAAGTTGGTTGGTTGGGACATTATGAATTCCCTAAAAGATTGACTGTTATCTCTTAAGTTCAATGCATTGTTGCTCAGGTGTTTCTAAGCCCTGAAAAGGATTGCATCTAATAGAATAAGGTTGGTGTAGAGAATTTCCTCTCAACCCATTACCAAAGTACCATCATCATGAGGGGACTGTGTTACTGAGCTCTCCTTCCCCATTCCAAACTCAGAAATCAGCAATCTGTGCAACATCAGTACTGGAACTGATATTTAAAAAAACCTTTTATATGATTTCAGGCTTATTGGGTATATGATGCTAGCCTGATATATGTATAGACTCATCAGCACATACTGTGAGATCTGGTCTATATCACACCTGCTATCTTTTATTTCCCATGACATTTCCTGGTACCCATTTTAGCTGTATTGATTTGGGAGCGCAGATCAATTGTTCACAAATCTGCCTGGATATTTAAATCAAACACAAGACCACTGGGCCAGCAGGCAAGTCAATGGGCTACTGTGGATTCCCAATGTGCACTCAGGATTTCTTTATTTTTCCACAATTGTCAGAGAAAGCTGGGCAGCCACTTCACTACACAGAGTTACATCCGGTTCCTCAAACAGATTGTCAATTAAGTTTGAACCTGGTATTTTCAGATTGAGGGTGGACACCATGCTTCTAAACTTCTGACACCCAAGAACATACAAAACTATTGTAATATCATTAATTTAACCCCATGTCCACATAAGAGGTTACACTGCCAATGTCACGACTGCAGTCGGAGGAGGGTTTGATGCCTGCACTCACCATCTGCTGTGGGAGGGAGAGAGTGGCCACCTATTCCTCCGTCCATTCACACCTAACAAATGTGATAGTCCTCACACTTCACATACACACATCAAGTTCCTGTTATAGGACTTGTTTCAGTTTTTGTTTAATATCTACGTGTATACATCTCACTTATAACCACAACAAATTCCTGTTATAGAAATTATTAAAATTTTTGTGTAAATTCTATGTGTATAAATCTCACTTACACAATGATATCAAATGAGTCATTCTGGAGGCCAGCTTTGTGTAAGTTTTCCATATAGCCCTTGACAAAGCTGATGTTTGGTGTGGCATAGCTGAACAGTCTTGTGTGGTAGTCTATGTACTTGTTAGCTACTGCCAGCTGGAATATAACATTAGTATCTGTGGTAATCAATGTACTTATTACATATATCCTTTACAGGACATCGCTGTCAACATCAGCATCTTTCAGCTGATAGTTGATATTTTGGCAAGATTACGCTCAGTAGTTTTCCATTTCTTTCTGAGCGACCGGCTCACATACACCTTAAGTTACCGAGAGAACCGCTACCGATTCTCACGCACGTCACTTTACTCACGAGAGTATACGGGATTACGGAGAAAGTCATGTAACTCCTAGACCAGGGAGACCGGCTTGTTAGCTACTGCCAGCTAGAATATAACATTATCATATTTGGTAGTCAGAGTCACCAATGTAGAGCTCATGGAGAGAACTAAACATATTCCAGTGAATCAAGAGGTGTGAAAACGATGCTGGAAAAACACAAACTTGCCACTAAAGCCTCTTTTAGTGAAAAGTACAAAGTCCCCAGATAGTCCAGAAACAGCCAAGTTTGGACTTGTTAGATAATTTGTAAACATGGTATCATAATCTAGGCCCCAGTCGTGACTGCACTTGTCTACTAAGACAGTGGTCTGGTTTCAATCCCCAGCAGAACGGGGATTATTTTTTTCCAACCCATACAGGCTCCAGAGTCGACCCAACCTCATAAAAATGGACATCAGACAATTTTCAGATGTTTATTGGAAGGGAAAGTGATGAGGAAAGGAACTGACCACCTAACCTAATATGTTTGACCTAGAATATGTGAAAGCCTACCACTTCTCACACTAATGGCAATGTCTACTATGGGACTATATTAATGGTAAGGAATAAAGGAGAACAGATCTATCCCACAATAACTCAATGCTGAAGAAGACTGGTGATTCAGACAAATAAAAATGAAATAGTTTAGACATGTAAACAAACACGAAAGTCTAGAAAAGATAATTACTGAGGGAAGTGTCCCGGGAAGGAGGAGAATAGAAGGAACACAACATTGATGAGACAGATAATTTACACATGGCAGCAACAGAGGCAGGACATTTGGCTTATGACAGAGAGACATTCAGAAAGATTTACAAAGGCAAAGTTCTGCACAGGATAGGCCACTGGATGATGATGATGAGCTCTTTCTGCCCAGACAGTTATTATATTAACACCTTTAAACCCAAGTGCTCATTATTTTAAACCTATAAGTGCTTAAAATAGAACAAGTTCAAATAGCTGCTGAGACATGAACAGTTAATTATATTTTTTATATATCTTATCAAATAGAAAATAAAATTATGTTTTGTCAAACAAAAGATGAACATCAAACATTTATGTAAATTGTCAATGCCAAAAATGTTCATCCTTGATGCCACAAGAGAGAAACATACCTGTTCATCCGTCATGTCTAATCCAACCACACGACCCTCAGGGCCAACTAGTTTACTGAGAACATAACAGTCTTGTCCACTCCCACTGCCAAGGTCTAGAACAGTGGCTCCTGTCAGTGCAGGAGGAAAGACTGGGCCACATCCATAGTACCTGAGTGTGATTAAATATTAGACAATGATCATATTTCCCACACACAGACAGAGCAGGTGATCTGCATGCAATTACATACCTAGTGTAACTTATGTATCAATAGATAACTGACGTAAGAAAGATGAGTGGTTGGAAGGGTCGAGTGTAAGACCGGCCCTGCTTGACCAATTTGTAACCTTTTGAAAATAAAGTGTGTTCGTTCATGCAGTACATAGTAAGACAGCATGTGTATCTTGGTTCTTCCTTGTATGCTTTGCTTTTCTTTAACTCCTTGTGCACCATCCAATTGTTACATTAACTCTTTCAGTATCAGAGGGTTTTCTAATAGATGCCAAAGTGGGACAAAATACAACAATAATAAGATCATAAGGGTACAACGTTCAGAGGGGTCAATATACACACTGTGTAAGCAAAAAATACATTGCCAGATTTGCTTAGATTACTTTGAACAAAGAAAACAACTACAATCATGCATGTCATCTGTCTTTAATTCTCTCATTTATGCATTTTTAGGTCTCCCTCTATTTTGTTTGCTCTATAGGTTCAAGAACAGGGACTTTCTAGTTAATACTATCCACAGACTCTGAATGGTCTAAACACAGCATTTCCATCTGTGCTTTTTGTCTGTTCCGTTCCACTTTGTTTCACAGAATCTTATATTTTATTCTTCTACCACATGTGCCGTCTCTCCAAGTTCATACATAGTTTTAACATTCTAGATGCCAATTCAGAAGATTTTTCTAGGAGTTAGGAAGTTAATTAGTGATCCCAACACTGTTGGGCTTTCTCCACATTGCGTCACAGCGCTTCTAGAAGAGTGTCCTTTCACTGGTTGGCCGAGTTATTATTTTTTCTTGATGTGACCTTTTCATGGTTGGTTGGGTTTTGCAGTTTATTTGTTTCTACAGGCAGGAATAGCATGCCCGAAGTCCAACCCTCGTCTTGTCACCTCTTACAATATAATATGCATGGTAGGTTACTGTGTTACTATCTTTAGCTTCCTTGACAGTCCCTGGTAACACAAGGCGGGAATGTTTCTACATTAGTAAATATCAGGGAAAATATTGAAGTTTCAACCTGAATATTGCATTGTATGTATCTTTAGAACAAAAGCTACCTTTAGTTAGTAGCAAATAATCCAGCATTTATGTAATTAAGATATGCTATTGTTATGCCCCATATTTTTAGTACAAAAAAGCAATACAGATACCATCTGTTTAATTTTTAATCTAGCTCTTTTACTTCACAGAGAAATCTCCAGGCTGGGTGGACTTCAAAGCCATACTGGTCAGAATAATATATGCATCAATGGTGTCAGTAAATTAGTTTTCATTCCTCGTTTGTACTGAAAATGATGATTGATTTTTATATTTATTTTACAATAAAGCTGCATCATCTAATTTTTTTGACTAATATATTCATCTACAATGTTTGAAAATGGAATTGATATATTATGTTGTTAACTCTTTCAGTACCATAATGTTGTCACAGCAGACTCTCAGTAGGGAATATAGTCAATATGAAAAATCATGTTCCTGACTTTCAAAGAAGATATACATTGTTCTTATGTTCACACATCCTGATCATTACCAGAGCTACAGAGTTTGTGCACTGTTGAGGATCTTTGCTTGTGATCTCTGGGAGGAGACTGGAACACAAAAAGGAGTTATCTGAGTGTGCAATGACTATGATCCTTTATGAACAAAGCCAAACAAACTACTGTGCTGCTACTTATGATGATCACCATATAAAATTGATGTCAGTTGCTTGTCTTATCCGTTAAGTATAGACACTTCTCTCTTTCAAGGACTTGCATGAATATTCTGTCTGGATCATGGTAGAGTGTCAGACAACAAGCTAGTGCATCTGTTCACTTCAAGAGCACCAGTAGATGGAACACTCGCTATGGACAACTACAAGAGAGAGATTCTGAAGACTATGAACAACGGTCAGTTAAAGATACAATAACAGGTCAAGCAACATATTTAAGGATGCTTATTAAAATGATTTTAAATATGAATTATGAAAATGAGTTTACAGACACAGATGCACTCTTATTGACATAACCTACTTCTCTCTAACTTCCTCGTGGACAAGGCCAATTGCTTCTCTAACAGCCGGGGGCGGTTTCCCAGGCTTGAACACACACGCACTTGTCTTCAGGTCTGCCGTACAAGACAGCTTCTTGCCATAATACTCCTTTATAGTTGCTTCAGTCACAGATGATGGAGTTGAATGAACTTCTGACATTTTCTTTCGCCAGAATAAACAAAGGTTCAAAATGTACACAGGAGATGAGGTACTGCAGTTGTTAGAATGCTTGCCTACGGCCCCCATGGTCATATATTCGAATCCCACTCAAGGCAGGATTTTATTTGTAATGTATCTGGGTTCCCAGGTTGACCCAGCATAAAATGTGCATCAGGAAATGTTCTGGGAAGTAAATGTGGCCAGCATGGTAGTGAACACATCACGCATCAAGTGCCAACTGATCTATGTAAATTAGGTAGCACACGTCACGGCATAGAAAAAAGCCCTTGACCACTTTACTACAAAGTGTACATGGATGCAATGGAGAGAAAATCATATGGAGCATATTGCCATATTGATGTGACTTTATAATTTTACAGACATAAACAACTTAAGCAATAAGGCCCTAGAAATGTGGATACACAGAAAAATTAGTAGTATTTTTTAGAATCAAGAGCAAACAAATAATATAGAGATCGTAGAGAAAGTAAGACTGAAAAGAGAACTGATGGAGGGACATAAAATAGAGACAAGTCAAAGAGATGCAGGGAAAGATTAACCAATACATCCATCACAAGAATTTTAAAAAAATCCTGCATTATATATTTTGATTTTCCAATAGAAACCTATATAGCATATAGTTCTATATATTGGAAAGCAAACAGTAATTACTAAAAGCAATTTGGTAAAGGCTGGAAATATATTCACAGAAATTAATATGGATAGAACAGTAAGAATATCATAACTGTAGGAAAGACAGTGGTAAAATCTTAATATTATTAAATCGCAAAGCACAAGTTGAAACACTGATCCATCAGTACTTAAAACTTGTGAATTAGTTTATGTGCTGTCTGAACTTAGTGGCTTCAATTATTCCGCAACAACTGATATTTCTGGGTTAAAACTTATAATTTTAGGATTTAGAGTAGTTATGTCTTTCAGATTTATAATGACATTATAAATCTGAAAGACATAACTACTCTAAATCCTAAAATTATAAGTTTTAACCCAGAAATATCAGTTGTTGCGGAATCATTGAGGCCACTAAGTTCAGATAGCACATAAACTAATTCACAAGTTTTAAGTACTGATGGATCAGTGCTTATAATTATAGCATATCAGTCAGCAGAAGGAAGAAGTAGAGAATGGCCTTTATCATTAGTAATAGTATCATTTGTCTCTATGTCTTTCTTCAACTAAGTAAATTATGATTCACAGTGCCACTATTCTGAATAGTATTCATATTAATTTAATTATTAGTAATAATACTAGTATGAGGATATAAGGCAGCACCAACCAAATCTTGTCACTTTACATTACATTAAAAAAGGGTTGAACAGGAAACTATTACTAATTACTATTATATTATTAAATTAGTAATTACTAATAATTACTACTATAATATAAAACATGCATGGCTACATTACTCCTAACTTAATAATACTATTATTATTAATACTTTAATAGTATAATAATAACGTTCTCCACAAGTAATAATATTTCTAACAAAAATAGACTAGCTTAAGTTTCTACAAGCTAACACAATGACGTTTACTGTTTACGCATTGCCCAAGGAAACACAAAATAATCATATAGATAATTTAGCAATGTCAGAATTATCGAACTTTCCGGGCTTTGTCTTGGGACTCGATCTTGGTTTCGCGCGCAATTAGTTGCGTCCAACGATCACTTCCGGTTTACCATGTCTTCTAAGAATTTAATTCTTCGAAAGCAGCGTGGTACGAAGAAAGGGGAATCTACTCTGATCTTTGGAGTATTGGACCTTCTGTTATATGCCAAAAGTTTTAGGCCGACAAAGTGTTTTTTCTGGATTTCTTTTGAGTCTGTTCACGAATAGTAAGCTAATATGTCCTATAACTCGTGTAGCTTAAAGAAGTCTAAACTTTTTATTGCATTTTTGAATCCCTCGTCCAATTTTACACAAATGTGAAGAGTTTCAACACAGCTGGTGTTTGCTGGAATTTAGGACAAAATATTCCCTGACATGGCCAAAATAATACAAAATTCAAGATGGCGGTGCCCATACAATACAATAGTACTAAACTTTAGCGGACCTATATTTATTTATAATTAGAACTGGTAATATAACTACTAAAATTAAACAGAATACAAGACCTTTTTCAAATCCTGCGCCAAACAGGCCAAGGCCGAGAAATGGGACGAGTTCTGCAGGAAGGTGTGCTCAGAGCGATCTCTTACGACATTCTGGCGCCTCCACAAGAGCATGAATGGTGCTGCACAACGTAGGGGTATTCCAGACTTTCAAGGCACAGACCTCGCATGGAAAAAGTCGGATGCGGATAAAGGTAAGGCCCTTCTTGCACGCTACATAGAACAGACTGACCAGAAAGACGAGCCCGCCAGACAGAGGACCACGACGACACTCTCTCAGTTGTGCGAGGGGGTCGGGACAGACGAAGAATGGACAATCACAGCTGAGATATTGCGTGCGATGCTCAAGAAATCATCTAACACCGCCCCAGGCCCAGACGGCATCCGATATGGTGACCTACTGGTGATATCAGATGATGACATGGAAGAACTGGCCAGAGAATTCAACACCAGTATCCAGAGGGGTCAGGTCAAAGAAGAATGGCTACACAGCTACTTGCTGCCGCTGCCAAAACCGAACAAAGACCACTCCAAGATAAGCGGCTACAGAATCATTACGATGCAGAATACTGTTGGCAAGCTACTGGAGAAAATTGTAGCACACAGACTTGCTTGGGACTTGGAACAGCTCGGCTGCTTCCCGCCCACACTTGGAGGATACAGACGCAACAAAGAGTCATGGCTGAATGCGGCAGTCTTTGCTCAAGATGTTTACGAAGGATTTCAGGTCAGAGAAGAGACATGTGCGGCCGCCATAGACTTAGAGGACGCATATAACAGAGTATCTTTCGAGCACTTGACGCAAACCCTCCTCAGACTGAAAGTGCACCCTCACCTTGTACGATGGATAGCTGCAGTTCTGCTCCAAAGGAAGGTGGTGCTAAGATGCGGGAGTTGGTCTTCTGAGCCGATAACGATATGTCCAGGATTGCCGCAGGGTTCACCACTGTCACCAGTACTATTCAACGTGTATACGGTGCCGATCACTGAACAACAGTTGGACGGGAGGGGTAGGACTCCGTCATTCGTTGACGACATCCTCGTGTATCGACAGGGTCGAGATAGACAGGCGGTTGCCAATGATATGCAGGGCGAACTAGATCGAATTTCCTCATGGTGTGCTGATGCCGATGCCCTTGTCAACCCTGCAAAGGCAACGGTTACATGGTTCTCACTAAACAACCATATTGTGAAAACAGACCTGCCGGCAGTAAGGATGGATGGGAGCAGTTTGAGTAGAACCCAGTCAATGACATATCTTGGCGTGAGGCTTGATCGTAGCCTGTCCTTCAGAGACCATGTCGATTATGTCATAACGAAGGCTCGAAAAGGTTTGTCAGCAATGAGAGTCATGGCGACTGCCAATATCAAGCAAAGACTGCTAACACTTCTGTTCCAAGGACTTGTACTTTCACGCATCGAGTATGCCCTGGCCATCCTCACTGTCAGCCCTACACAGATTGGAAGACTCGAAAAGGTACAAAACGAAGCCATGCGCATCATTTTGGGCTGCACGAGAGACACCAGCTGTGTAGCAATGAGATACCTCCTTGACTTCCCGACAATGGAACACAGGATCAAGATCTGGAGAGCTCGTGCATACTTAAAAATAAGTGCAGATGAGCAGCACTCTCTGCATGACGCTATATTCAGAGAAAAGGGTGACAGGCTAAAGAGGGGCAAATCATGGATGGGTCGGGCGGAAGATGTCGTCAGACAGGTCTGCAGTCTTACCAGTATCAACCCCGGCAAGGAATGGGAGCCGGTGCCTCCAGCCTTTAAGTGCACTTTCTCCTGCATTATCACACTCGACAGACGGTGCAGAGAGCAGAACCCTGCCGCTGTCAATGCAGAGGTTAACGCGCTCATTTATGAACACTCAGATAGCCCCGAAGTGCTCATCTATACAGATGGATCTGTTGTAAAGCAGCAGAGAAGTGCGTGGGCATTTACAGCCCGTTCAGCGGGCCGAACCGTTCAAGAATCCAGTGATGCCCACTCTATGACCACGAGCAGCATGACGATGGAGGTGATGGCAGTTACACAGGCTTTCATATGGCTGGAATCACAGCATTATACCAACGTGTGTGTACTAAGTGATTCAATGAGCATGATTCAGAAGGTCGAAGCTGGATCTGTACGTAGACAGTGGACTGAGTCGCTGCGGAAGTCTGTTGTCCGCAAAGTCACCTTCATCTTCGTCCCGGGACATGCGGGAGTCGAGGGAAATGAACGAGCTGACAAACTGGCTGGCTCTGCACCCCCTGTAGATGGCCAGCCCATGGATCGTGCCGATGTTATTAACGTTCTTAAAGATTTGGCGAGAACAGAGGATTTTGACGTCAGTGATTCCACATCGCTGTCCAGGATGAAAGACCTGGGAGCCAGAATCGGCACAGCCAGACGCGAGAGGTACATCGGGAAAACAAAGTGCCTCGTCAACCAACACAGAACTGGCACTATTAGCCACCGGACGCTGATGCATATGCTGGGGGGAGGATCTGAGCACCTATGGACATGTCCGGAGTGCAACGAAGATACCCCAACTGATAACTGATGACTGATAACGGAGAATACAAGTGTCATTTGTAGCGGTAATGTATCTGTGTACTTGCATAATATTTCAGCATTTTACATGACTGAAAATAATTTTGAAAGCCAGTTTTCAGACCCGTCTGTAAACTTGTAAGTAGTGTAACTGTAAGTAAGGAGTACTTTTTTTCTAAGCTGCGCTGCAGCACTTAATTATTTAAATTTAAATACAATTTAAATACAACCTTGTTGATGTTTTGACTAGCTTCATCAGCGAACAAATACCTACACAAAACACAATATATAATCATGGAGAAGACCCTCCAGTGACTACA
The DNA here is from genome assembly GCA_963921405.1 of Cepaea hortensis. Lineage (NCBI taxonomy): Eukaryota > Metazoa > Mollusca > Gastropoda > Stylommatophora > Helicidae > Cepaea > Cepaea hortensis. The sequence continues at coordinate 45,691,168 of OY992885.1, forward strand.
TTAAGGCATAAAAATAAATAATACGTCAAGTTAGGCCTCGCCGCTCCGGACGCAATGATATATGGCACAACGTTGTCCGTTTAAAAATAAACAAGCCACTGTAATAGAAGGCAAATAATAAACAATTGGCGGCCATTTTAAATTGTTAATTAGGTCACGGCACATCCTATCGAAAAAAAAACAAAAACGTCAAGTTAGGCCTCGCCGCCCCGGACGCAATGATATATGGCACAACGTTGTCCGTTTAAAAATAAACAAGCCATGGTAATAGAAGGCAGAATTTCTCAGCTTCCAATTTTAGGGTCGCGATAAAATCTTACTTATCTCTTAGGTTATCATTGCACTTCCTGGTATTAAATTACGTCACCAAAAAATTCATAACTTCGCTTAGAATTAACGTACGCTCTTCACTGAGATACCGTTGGATTCGTCTTGTCAAGCTCTATCTAACTGGTATCATTTCATAAGTAAAAACCCAATTTTTAAATATTGACCAAAATTGCTGCAATGTATTGGACTATGTTCAGATCTCTGGGTCTCTTCGGCAAGTCATGTTCTACATGTACCGAGTATACATCTCCCAATGTCAGGAGAGTGCTATCCTCAACTATTTGAAGTACCCAGTGACAGCATTCACAGACAGTCTGGTCAACAGTGAGATTCCGTACATGTCATCATCCCAAATTCTGTTCTCAAGAGGAAATAATCTGCCATGGAACTTATTATAGGAAGTCTGTTACCTGGAGCTTTCCCAACATCAATTGCTGATGATAACAGGATGCAACTGATCCAGAACAGTAGTTCCTCCCTAAAGTTTCCCATGATAGGATTTTATAAAATTCCCAAGAGACAAGAAGGGATGATAGATACATGAATCAGTGGTATAGTTGGAGATTGGAGAGGAGGAGGAGAATTTGTTGATCAGTTGGTGGAGTAATTAGGAGTTGTTGTATCATGGTTATCTGCATGCATGTTCGGCATATTTGTACATTATGCATGTACTTGTTGAAGTGTTGATATGTCAGCAACCTGTGAAGCGTCCCCCAACACTTACCACTATACTATACTATTAGTATTAGTCGCTGGGTTCTTGTCTGCTGGATACAACACGTCGTCTGCTGGTGATTTGTACTCGCAAATATGGAAGAGCGTTTCTAAACAGACTAAAAAACTCTTCTGGCTATTCTGTTGGGAGAATGAATTTCATCGGGAACTATCCTTCTTTTATACCTGAAAGATTGACGGTTTCACATTCTGCCGATGTTTGGACTCACATTTTGAAAATGTGAAACGTGTTTCTCATATTTAAGACAACATCGTTATCAGACCGTTTTCACGTACCTGATTCACAACTCGTAGCCATAGATAGCAATCAGTGGCGTTTCTTTTCACAACTCTGTTTTAACTCCAATTATGCCAAGCGGCGGGTCCATCCTGGCATGTATATCTTTGACTTCACGTTGCATTTTTTCTCATACATGTTGGCAGTTAAGTTTTCAAGTTTAATTCTCATGTGTCCAAAAATATCTTGACTGCCTGCTTCTAATTTCTCGATTCAATTTACGGTTTTAATTTGTTTCTCAAAGAACCGCCTCGTTCGCTTTATTGTCAACCACTGTTTATTTCCACAAAAACTGCATGTCCACTGTCATTGGGTGTTTCTTGGCTTATTTGCTTATTGTCCTTGTTTCACTGTTTCTCACTGCAATCGATAGCCCTCCACAGGTGAGCACGCCCTCCACCTTGCAAAAGACCCCAACCAACCCCTTCCCCCCTCCCACCTCCACCCCACCTTCCCATCTCCAGAAGGCATTCTCCATCAGACGTCGCACCCGTTCCAGGACACCAGGACATTTGCAACGATTCGCCCATCTAAGACCCCCTCCTCCTTACCCACCCCTCCCCCCAACAATCCACTTGGATGTCACATTGCGACACCTCTTTTTCATCGAAGATGACCATAATTTATGTTATCCCATAATTTATTGACAAGCATACTTGCTCACTGTGTAAAGTAACCGCATCTATTAAAACCTTACAGATCCTGTTAACTCTGACCATTCAGTGCTGTATCATCCGCATGTCTTATATTGTTGATGGTATGTAGCCTACTCTGATGGTTCATGTTTCCCAATCCTTTAATTATAGGGTAGGGGAGGGGTAGTGTCTGGGGGGCATTGCACATCCCTGTCACACGCCTCCCTTGACTGGCTGGTATTAGCCTACTTCATTAGCAATTTTTATGGCAGCTTAAACATGAGGATAAAAGACTTCATTTCACAAGGTTTTATCCCATCCAGCTCAGACTCTTTCCGCTGAGCCGTTAACCGCCTGTCGAGAGGGTGACATCGAATACGAATTCCATAGCTTTGGCCACGACCCTTAAGGATCTCCGATAAAGCTGCACGAATGATGAAGTCCAAGCAAGAAAACCGTGTCTTTCTAAGCACAGTGCAGATGGCTGAACCGCTTCGCCACAAGAAACCCCCATATGGGCAGCAGGCTGTGTAACAACAATAGCCAAGACATAAGTAAATATCTATCGTGTCCGAGCTTGCAGGCAAGAGTAGAACTATTCTCGAAAAGGGCTATATTTACTATTATCATTATAACTACACTTTGATCTTAGCTAAAAGGCAGTCCTAGCCAAAAGGTCGAGCAAAACAATTCTTCCCCTGTTTGGGATTTATATATTAACTTTTCGCATTGTATTTTTATCAGTAACACCATGTTCATTCCCACTGGGTTATAATTTTGACATATAGTGCCTATTATTATTTAAGATAATTGATTCTTCATTTTTGTTTACTCGTGTCTTTTGTGCAATTAGGATAAATTGTATTATTCTCCCCGCCTTCAACTTAAGGACGGTACTTACTTACTTACTTAGTTAGTTAGTTAGTTAGCTAACTAGCTAGTTAGTTAGTTTCTTTATTACTATTAGTCATCAGATCATGATGATCATCCTCGTTGCGCATCGAACGATTGGTCCATAAATGATCAAATCCTCTTCTTACTATATCCCTCAGCGTCTAGCGACTTATAATACCAGTTAGTTCTGTGTTGGTTGACTGTTATTCTATGGCTTCCTCATGCGTTCTTGCCTGGCTTCGATCCTTTTGACTTGAAATTTTTAGAGTCAAGTTAAAGAATAATGTTAATCTCTTGGGTCTGAGTTTCTTTACTCGTCCTGCCTCCTTGAGGGCATGCAAGATGTCAGTCTGGTCAATTGCTGGTCCGCTCGCCACAGCAGCTAAGACCACAAGCCCATGCTCTCGTTTACTCTTACGCCAAGGTGCCATGGCACATAAAAAAATGACACAGGTGCGAATCTGATCCAGCGCCAAACACAAGTAGGTTTGAACCTAATAAAAATGGATGGCGGAATATGGCAAGTGGTGGTGTGTCACAGCTATGACATGAAAGTTGTTAATATGGTAGTAGACATATTGTATTATATATCAAATTAAAGGAAGTTGCTTAGGGAAAACTATTGCATTTAAACCCATGGCAGATATGGGAAGTCGCTTAAGACAATTAATCATCCCATGGCACTTAATCGGTTAACCTCCTCAGAGATTCAAACCTATGCCTTCTGACCAAATCTATCTCGATTTTTCTGAGCATGTTCTTGAAGTCGCTGAGAAAACCTGTATGGGTGAACTTTTGTCTCCAGCCACGTTATTGCTTTGTTACTGCCTTTAGCTCCACGATTAAACTGCTCACAGTCACTAGTCCATGAACTCAGCGTATAGCAGCACAATATACATTTATCAAATTGACTTATTCTTACAGGCCGATAGACCATATATGGAGTCAGTATTTCCAAGTGTTCATGACAGGATCACTTCAATTGAATATTTTATTTTGTTTAGCCCTGATTATAGATTTTTTTACATTTCGTTTATTGCCACTTATCATGTGCCAATATAGTTTTTTGCAACCATGGAAATAGAAGTACAGTTAAGGTCTCTTATCTACACTTATGGCGTATTATGCATATGTTGCTAAACCTATATTTTTATAGACCAATCGACACTCGTGGGGAAATGTGGTCAGCATAACCCCGACTGTGGTAGGCCTACTTCATTTTTAATTAACCGCATACAAAGGAATCCCGTGAGTTCCTGTGAAATCACGTGACATCAAGGTGATACATAGTGCAGTGGCTCTCAACTGGCGGGGAATTCTCCCCAGGGGGGAATTTTAGAGCTTCCGGGGAGCGGGGGGTATTAAGATTATTTCAAGATCGCGTTAATACAAGAACCGATTACTTGATATTGTTTTTCCCTTCATACTATATGGTTCTGTACGTCTCACCCGTCTGAAATTCAATTTATAACGTAAGAAGACCTACAAATCACGTTTTATGTAGACGTCTAGACTTGTTTTAGTTTGTGCTATTAAATTTAGCTTCAATTGTTACGTATACAGTGTAGGGACAGGGGGATTTTATGGTGGAAATACGAAGGGGGGGGGGGAGGGGGATGACGTTCTGAAAATATGGTGAAGGGGGCCAAAAAAGGTTGAGAACCACTGCCATAGTGGGTGTAAGGATGTGTTGATATACTTCCAGTTGTTAGTTAGTTAGTTAGTTAGTCGCAGTTCCAACTTCACAGCAACGGGTCGTCCCCATTATGGTCCGTTCCTGTGCCAGTGAATATCACACAAAATGCTCCCCACTGCCCAGTGTGAAAAGTGGAAAAGACAGGAGTCTCGAAAAACAACAGCCCGCACAGATACACTGTGCATAATGCCGCCACCAGAATGTCAACATACTAGTCCCCCACGAAACACCCTGTTCATCTCTGATGGAATCGGCAGTCATTTTCCTATCTGAATGTTTCCTAGATGTTCACCCACACAGTCCACGAAAATACAGTTCATCGCTGATGGCAGTGGCAGTCAACCAGAAGCCCAGCAGCCACGCATTTCTGCATAAGGCAAAAACCGGTCAACTCTGGGACATAGCCACCTGCCATCACTCCGAACATGCAGTCACGTTCCAAAAAACCTCAGGCAGATTCAAAAGCATTTCACACGAAACTCACAGCTCACAATGTCGCGCCACGCACTCACTCAGTAGCAGGGCGACGGAACCATCAAGCCTCCTTAGTCGCCTCTTACGACATGCATGGTAGGCTACAGTGTTGCTATTCTTTGCTTCCCTTATGGGCCCCGGCAACACACGGGGCCCACAATACTTCCAGTTGAGTGTGTGGTGGACTGCTAGACCGATCGGTAGACGCAATAAATGTTTCTGGGCCCTGAGGGCCCTCCCTGTCGTCGGAATGTATACCCATATCTTGTGATACTCGTCTTATCTTGTGTATGTCCCTGCGCTTATCTTTGGTGTATCTGGGGGACAGTTTGTGAAGACAATGACATGCAGTTTTAAGTACTTCTTGCTGCAAACAAGTCGACCGACCACAAAATCCCTATACTGAAAATGAATGAATCACTGAAAAACGAGAAGTAGGTTGAGAGCTTTACCAAAGCACAACTACAAGAAACAATGGACGTTGTGGCCAAAGCCTTCGTCAGCACAGAACAAACAAACAAAAATAGACTAACAAATACACGATCGACACTACATGAATGTACAAATAACTTATCTGTGTCCTAGCTGGAACGGCTATCCATGGGTGGAAAGAAACGGGTGTTGTGGTTAACGGGGTCAACTGACTAAAGGTCAGTACAGACGGAAACTCGGTGATTGGTTAAGTCAACCGGTGAGGGAACCCGCACTGGGGGGGGGGGGGGGGGGAATCGGGGTGCGCCCAGGAGAAGTGAATGGAAAAATATGGATGTTTAACTCAGGGCGATGTAACGGATGCAGTTCGCAATTCCGCACGCCAAGTTCGAAACGTTGCTGTGGGCAATATGGATGCAAACCAACAAGCGATTGCTATCAAAAAGTATCAAAAGTGACGGTTGTTCAGAACGCAGTAAGAAGCGACCCCACGCAAACAAACCAGGAAGTCACAGCAAGCAGAGATAATGCTGATGTTGACTACCACGTCCTGCGAAGGACATGCAACTGGCTTGGAAGTAGACTATACGAATGCGGAGATCGGGGGGGGGGGGGATAAGGGGCGTAGGTGACTTAAATAAAACTGTGTTGGACGTTGAGGCCGTGAGGGGAATGGACGATCCCACCAGATCTAGGCCAATCAATCAATCAATCATGTGCCATGCCGGAAAGCGTTGGCGGTCATGACTCGCCATTTCACTAGAACACCAGCGTCGTGGATCAGCTCAGTGTTCCTGTCTTGTCCATGCCATGTGGCCAAGCCATCCAGGTATTTTCCTCTCGGTCTTCCTCTTGGTATGTTCCCTTCGATCTTGCCAGTTGTCACTAAGTTCTCCAATCCATTTCTTCTCATAACATGTCCAAAACATTTTGACTGTCTACATCTAATTTCTCTAATCAATTTACGATTGTCATTTGTCTCCTGTAGGTCAGTGCTAAAAATAATTAAGCGGTTTGTTTGCGGTGAATTAAAAATGAATTACCCCGGCTGCTTTTACTTCCCAAGACATTTCTTGATACCCAGGTCAATTTGTAAACATGTGCATGGAAACCCTGAACACAGGAACGGTAGTGTCTAGCCACTACGCTACCTCGTCTCCCATGGAAATAATTAACCCTTTATCATCAACACTAAATGAAATCAGAGTGAGAACATTCTGCGCCAAACATTGATGTGGTCGCCTGGCCGATCGGTTAAGACTTAAGAGCGCTCGCTTTTAAAACTATGGGTGTGCTGATAGCATGTAAAAGGTTCTTTCCCTTCACCTGTCAGCTGGACTTTGACTGCTCGTCCTTGTCTTGGGGAGGTAATTTACAAGTCAAGTATCTGATAAAATGGAGTGGGTTCGTCTTATGGCTGGCCACACTACTAACAGAGAAATTTAAATAATTCTGGTCCACACTCAAAATTCAGTCTAGTGTGGCTAGTAAGTAAGTAAGTTAGTAAGTCGTGGTTCCAACTTCACGGTAACGGGTTGTCCCCATATTGCTCCGTTCCTGTGCCAGTGAATATCACACAAAATGCTCTTCGCTGCCAAATGTGAACAATGAAACAGACAAGAGTATTGGTAAGCAACAGCTCGCATAGGTACACTGTGCATAATGCCGCCGCCAAAATGCCAACACAAAAGTCCTCCATGAAATATACAGTTCATCGTCGATGGAAATGGCAGTCACCAGAAAGACTTCATTGACCCGGGTTTTATCCCATATGGCTTGGTCTCTTTCCACAGGAAGACCCGCCGAAAGCGCCGCACAAAGCACGAACTCCGTAGCTCCAACGGCGACTCCCAGGAGTCTCCTAAATAATGCACTCGTGAGCCGAAAAGGCAAACCAGTCAATCCAGCAACAGCCGGCCGCCATCGTTCTGAACATGCAGTTCACGCTACACACAACCGCGGACAAATGTAAAAGCATTCCACGCGAAACTCACAGCTCACAGTGTCGCGCCACGCACTCACTCAGTAGCAGGGTGACGGAACCATATCCTCCTTAGTCGCCTCTTACGATATGCACGGTAGGCAACAGTGTTACTATTCTTTGCTTTCCCGTATGGACCCCGGCAACACTCGGGCGCAGTGTGGCTAGTGTTCCTGTTCAAGCCTAGCGAGCGAAAAATATAAATCGTTGATGACCTTTATGAGTAGATATCCGCAAGAAGTGGTAAGCAAAGTCTTCTGTCTACGCCGCTGCCTATCAATGATCGAATGTGTCACATTGCGTAACTTACAGACATTCCCATTATAAACCACGTGATAGTGGCACGTAGATAACAATCAATAGGTGGTTTTACCGTTGTTGATCAGAAAGTATTTAAAATTATCACTGTTCTTGAAAATTAAATCAGACGCATTTGTTTTCCAGTGGCGGTTGGTTAAATAATTGTTTCTCGAACTTTCTGATTTCTTCAGTAAAATTGGAAAGCATCACTACACAAGTGTAACATTAGTCAAACACGAAGAAAGTAATAATACTAGCAAACGACAGTGATTGAAATTTGCTGTACAGTACAGTCAGTCTTGGGAACAATTGCAGGTTAGTTTGAATTTATGCATTTTCTAGGCCGAAGGCTTTACTGTGAACGCGTGACTGTGTGCTCGTGTGTGTGTGTGTGTGTGTGTGTGTGTGTGTGTGTGTGTGTGTGTGTGTGTGTGTGTGTGTGTGCGCGCGCGCGCGCGCGTGCGTGCGCGCGCAGACAGTTGAAGAAGGAACACAAAATGAACCGATTTGGCCAATCCTTGCATCATCTCTGTCGATACGAAGATGAAAGAGAAGACATGCTGAACATGATTGTTACTGGGGACGAATAATGGGTGAATCACTACCAGCCCGAATCAAAGCGTGCTTCAATGCAATGGAAACATCCTTCTTCGCCTTGTGTAAAAAATAAATCAAGGTTACGCCATCAGCAGGGAAGGTTATGCTGACAGTGTTCTGGGATTGTCAAGGAGTGCTTTTAACCAATTTCAAGAAGAAAGGTGACAATTTGAATTCTGAATCGTACTATGAAGTTCTATCAATAATTCATGATGCAATTCGAAGAAAACGTCCAGGACTGCTGACTAGAGGAGTATTGCTTCTTCATGACAATGCCAGACCACATACGGCTCGATTAACTCAGGAGAAAATTAACCAATTAAGGTGGGAAGTTCTGGAACATCCACCTTACAGCCCCGACTTAGCCCCAAGAGATTTCCACCTTTTTGGTCCACTGAAAACCTACCTTGGCGGGAGACATTTCGCGAATGACGCCGAAGTTGAATGTGAAGTGAAAACGGGGTTAGAAAACATAGCACGCAGATCTAAGCAGCCGGTTTGGGAGGACTGATAAAACGATAGGATAAGTGCATCAATGGTGGTGGAAATTATGTTGAGAAATAAAGGGACAATATATGTATAAAAATAAAATGGTTTCAAGTTATTATCATATTTAGATATTTGTCTAAGTCCATTAGTGACTTACTTATAAGCTCCCCCTCGTATATTGAGCCCATCCTGATGTATGGACGCGGATTATGGACAGTTAACAGACACGTAAGAAATTACTTGGAAGCCGCGGACATGTGGTTTTATAAAAGAACGATGAGAACACTATGGCGGATAGAATGACAAATGAAGATAACTTGAAAGAAGTTAACTTATAAAGAGAACTGATTACTCACGTCAGAAGAAGACAGTTCACATACTTTGGGGGGACTCAGAGGTGTTTCCAAGGCACCAGGGCCGGGTTATATACTGGCCAAGAGCTATTGACGCGTCCTCGTCGAGCGTCCTGGGCAACAGGTCCCTTCGGGGTCCTGGCTAAAGTCAGTAGGATCGCCGATTCCTCCGAAGTCGGAGAGTGTCTGCCTGTACGGCGAGGAACCACCAGTCTGCACACCAATAAGCCAGACATGGGACAACGGATACTCACGCAAAACTCAGGTCCTGTATGACATCACACTGATGTTGGACACCAGAATGCCTTCATCCGACATACAGGACTTCACGTTGGAGCTCAAGCCAACGAACACAAGCAAGCAAGCAAGCAACATACTTTGGGCAGGTCACGAGAAAGGGAAAGATGGAGTATGTCGTCACAATGGGAAAGTTGGAAGGTAGCAGAAGTAAGGGTGACAAAGAGAGATGATGCTAGATAGTTTGATATCAGGGCATGGGGAAATCATCAGTATCAGAAATGATTGGCAGCGCAAGAGACAGAAGGCTGCGGACATAGATGATCACCAAAATCACACGATATGGACTTTTTTTTTCGCACATCCTTTACAGGACATCGCTGTCAACACCAGCATTTTATCGCTGTCGTTGATTTCTTGGCAAGATTACGCTCAGTAGTTTGCCATTGCTTTCTGAGCGGCCGGCTCACTTATCCCGTAAGTTACCAACGCGGCGAGAGCCGCTTCAAATTCTCGCACGCTGCGTTACCCCAAGTAGATAAACGGGATTACGTAGAAAGTCGTTTAAAGCCTAGGCCATGGATATGGCGATATGGACCATAAGAATCAGAATAAGCGGGATATTTAAAATGTATAACGAAGACAAAACGAAACAAATAGTTCAGTATAATATATCCCAGACGGACAAGTAAAACAACAAGAACACACACAATCACACACGCACGCACGCACGCGCGCGCGCGCGCACACACACACACACACACACACATACATATATATATATATATATATATATATATATATATAGAGAGAGAGAGAGAGAGAGAGAGAGAGAGAGAGAGAGAGAGAGGTTCTGTATATTATATAGTTATGACCGTTTATACTAAATATCATATAGTCAAGCATACATTTGTATATAATTTCGTGCAGATATCGTTTTTAAATATCTAAAAAAAAAATGTTTGCATATCCTTTACAGGACATTGTTGTCAACATCAGCATCTTTCAGCTGATTGTTGATTTCTTGGCAAGATTATGCTCAGTAGTTTGCCATTGCTTTCTGAGCTGCCGGCTCACATACCCCGTAAGTTACCGACGCGATTCGAACCACTGCTGATTCTCACCGTCGTCACGTTACTTACGAGAGTATACGAGATTACGGAGAACCTCTAGGCCAGGAAGCGGGCGTTTTTAAATATACGTTACACTAGCTGACCCGGCCCGGCTTCGCCCAGGCCCTGGAGGGGATCTATCTATCTATCAGTCTGTCTGTCTGCTTGTTTGTCTGTCTGTCTGTCTGTCTGTCTGGCTGACCCGGCCCGGCTTCACCCAGTCTCTGGTGGGGAGCATCTAATTTAATTCATATAAGTAGTCATATAAGCTCTCCCGTTCCCGACTAACTGTCTGTCTGTCTATCTGTCTGTCTGACCCGGCCCGGCTTCACCCAGTCCCTGGTGGGGAGCATCTCATTTAATTCATATACGTAGTCATATAAGCTCTCCCGTTCCCGACTATCTGTTTGTCTGTCTATCTGTCTGTCTGTCTGTCCCGGCCCGGCTTCACCCAGTCCCTGGTGGGGAGCATCTCATTTAATTCATATGCGTAGTCATATAAGCTCTCCCGTTCCCGACTGTCTGTCTGTCTGTCTATCTATCTGACCCGGCGTGGGTTCGCCCAGCTCCTGGCGCACAGTAACTTAAAAGAATGTCCTTCCACACACCATTCATTATTTTTAATGAAAACTGTTTTTATTCCAATTCCAATTCCAAATTTCAAAAACAAAAATTCCAAATTCGTCCTCGTCTAACCTGCTTCATCAGCTGTGGTTATTGTTGAGGATTAAAAACTGTTTTTAATCACCGACATGACAGTTGATAAGTTCTTTAAGCAGAAAAAGATGGGTTACAATGTTATGCATTATTTATTCACTGATTAAAAAAAAACACCCAAAAAAAAACAAAAACAAAACAAAAAACAGACAGACAGATAGACAGACAGACAGTTAGTCGGGAACGGGAGAGCTTATATGACTACTTATATGAATTAAATGAGATGCTCCCCACCAGAGACTGGGTGAAGCCGGGCCGGGTCAGCCAGACAGACAGACAAACAAGCAGACAGACAGACTGATAGATATGTTATGCATTATTTTTATGAAAACTTTTAAAATGCCTTAAAGATTATATCATTATTTATTATAACTTATATGCCTTAAAATAACTATAGACAAAGAGTTTAACAATAGTGCAAGTAAGTCCAACAATATGACTATAAAGTATATAGAAATGTTATTAAAAGTTATGCCCCTTGAAATAACTTTTCTAGAGTGAAGTCCCCCTGCTATATAGAAATTATATAATGAAAAATGAAAAAGTAAATGTTATTAAATAAGTAGAAGATTTTACACTAATAAACTATTATAGTCGGTTGCACAGGAATGAAAGGAAGACGTGTAGAAAATTTCATCTCAATCGGATGTACCGTTATCGAACGCATCCAATACATAGCTGACCACAAACACACAAAGCCATATACACTCTGTTTTATAGATATAGATTAAAGCATCTGTCTTTGTGAATTGGCTTCTTGCAATTCTTGGATATTGGTTTTGTTAACAAGTTAGTTAAGATAGCATTTTCCCTAAAAGAAACTGATTTCTTTCTTATATAATTAGGTGTAATTCTCGTATCATCACCTTAACTGCACTACTATGGACACCAAAGAGGCAGTCAGAGACTACTACGGTAAAGAGCTGGTGTCCTCAAATGATCTAACAACCACAGCTGTGATTCAGTGTACCAGAAATGTAGGAAAGCAGGCCGCATTTATCACTGATGCCCTATCACTTGTGCACGAGGACATCAAGAACAGGTCTGTAGCATTCTTAATCGTTCACATTTCTCTTTGCCTGAAGAAGAAGAAAAAAAAGGTGGAGGATATGTACTAATGGCCTAGAATTACGATTACTCAGAAATAGTTCATTTGTTACCAAAATTAAGGCCAGAGTTTAATCACGCGTTTTAAGCATGCGACATCACGTTGGAGACTAACACGGTGACGCCATAAGGACAGTTTCAAGATAACCGCCCCACATTAGACGTGCACCAAAGAAGAGCAGCGTTCAGTTGTCCGTTTTTGTTTTGTTTTTTTTTTTGTTTTTTTTTGTGTTTTTTTTAATCAGTGAAGGGGCGAAATTTATAGAAATTAATCGACAAATGAAGGTCCAATATGGTGATGCATGCCTGTCAGTCCGTCTAGTGTATGAGTGTGGAGTGGGAAGTTTCAAAACATCGTGACTTCTGTGACAGACTGTTCACTGTTCAGCACACCACAGCATCCATGATGTGCTATAGTACCGCAAAGTGTCTGCAAGGTGGGTGCCACGGCAGCTTATTCCAGAATTGAAACAACGACGCATTGATGTTTGTCAAGAACTAGCCCCAAGTCAATTGGATAACTCAAAGAGTCATTGGGAGGAAAGACTGTTCGGCCCGATGAAGAGATACAGCAGGTGGTGCATGAGTGGTTACACACGTGACCAAGCGAATTGTTTTCTACAGGTATCCAAGCACTTTATTGAAAGCAGTGGTGACTACATCGAAAAATGATACATTTGTTTTTCTTTTTTTTTTTCATAATATACCCCCCCCCCCCTCACCAAAAAAAATTGTTAAGATGTTCATTTGAAATCTAGTCATATCAAAAGTGGTGCGGTCACGTGATGCCCCGTGCTTGACACTTTTGACGCCGTTAACAGCAATATTGACAAAGGCATGTTTATTGTAATTTATATAACATTTTTAAGGTTTTATTGTTAAGCCCTCTCGTACATTTGAAAGCGTATGAAAAAACCATTATCATTGTTGAACAGTTTGATGATCTTTAGTTACAAGTGAAGTAGCAGTTAGAAGTAGCAGCTGAAGTATTTCAGGATCTTCGCCGTGCTACGGAGTTCGTGCACTGAGCTGAGTTTCACCAACTCTGAGTTAGGAGAAGAACGGAGCACTTATGAGTTACATCCGTGTGCCGTGATGTTGATCCATCGACTAAACTAAACTGAAGTAGCAGTTGATTAGCAACGTAGGACAAATATTGACAGCTTCAATACTGTAATTTTAAAACCATTCACCATTATCGTGTTTCCTGCAAAATGGCATAGGCGTTCATCGACTTTCATAAATCTCACGTCTTGGTACTTTTATTTCTTGTCCTGGTTATATATTTTAAATACCAATTTTATAACCACTTCAGATGTAAATACAGCTTTAAAAATCATTCTAATAATTAATCATTAATCTTGAACAGAAAATTATAGACTCAGAGAGAAAAATCCTAAAACGAACCCTCATATCCTTTAAGAGTTAAGAGTGTATAACATTGGCTGCAATGTGATGATTATTTCTGCCTCAGGACGTACGGCTGTGCCACAACTTACCCTGAAGCTCTTGATGGAGCCACAGTGTTGGACCTCGGCGCTGGCTGTGGACGTGACTGCTTCGTTCTGAGCAACATTGTTGGGGAAGAGGGTACAGTGGTGGGACTGGACATGACCGATGAACTGGTGAGCTGTTAACCCAGCCAGTTGTTTACGTTAACCCAGTTTCGTCTAGTTGTTTCAAAAATATTTTCTATCAATAAACATGTTTGTTGTGTGTCAATGCATTAAAAAAATAAATCAAAAAACAAAACGCCATGTTTCCTATTGAAATAAACCAAATATTTTGGTGAAAGATAAAATTAACATCATTGATGATTTAAACAGGTAAATAATTATGCTGTGTTAAAAAGTTAGTTTACAGGACGCCGCAGTCAACTGCAGCATTTTTTATGTTGTTTGTGATCTTTAGGCAAGTTTACATAAGTATGATATGGTTACAGACAAATGATTCTTTTTCTTCACATTTATGCCTTAGGCATTTACATTTATATGGAAAAAGAGACACACTATAATTATAAATTAGTAGTGTTATTGAAAAGATGTCTATAAACACATGCAAATGAGAAGATATTCTTGTTTTATCCTTTTATATTTTCTAATAGCTCGAGCTGGCACGAGACAAAGTTGACTACCACACATCCAAATATGGTTATGCCAAACCCAATGTGAGTTTTGTCAAAGGCTATTTGGAAAACATGAAGGCAACAGGAATAAAGGATGACTTCTTTGATGTCATTGTGTAAGTCGTGCTTATGTTTTTTTAAATGCTTTTGCTATATATAAACACACACTCACGTACACGTCCAAACACGCATGCGCACACATACACACATGCACGAACACACACACACACACTCTCTCTCTCTCTCACACACACACACACACACACACACACACACACACACACACACACACACAACATGCACACTAGAGGCCGCAAAGAATTTGTTCTCTGTCAAAGTGAATCCGTTTCACGAAACGTGTGATGATGATCCTGCATTTGACCTTCAGACTTTCTCCAATGAATTCACTCTTTTTAAGTATTCATTGGTCAGTCACCAAAAGAAAGGGGTAAACATATTTTAAGGCGAGAAATGTATGTGCGGTATTGTTCAGTCATTTACCTTGTGTATAATTTTTTATAGACCGAATCCCTGTTTTTTTTTTTTTTTTTTTTTAAAGACAATTGCATATCCTTTACAGGACGTGGTTGTCAACTCCAGCGCTTTCTGGCTGTTTGTGATTCCTTGGCAAGTTTACATTCAGTAGTTTGCCATTGCTTTCTGAACTACCGGTACTCATACCATTGTATGAAAACCAACGCCAGTCAGTCTGTTTCCAAGTCGCCCACAGCTGTGTTTCGAACTCGATATGCCGGATTACGATTTGAATTCGTAACCCTTTGCTGTTCCTGTTTTCATAGAATCCCTGTTACTAGGTTTTAAAATAACGCATAGTCATGGCACATATGATTGGGGAAAACAAGGAGCATGCTTAGTCTGGACTGTACGATTTCATACGCCAGGTACTTCAGCAGTGATAGGTTTGTTTGTTTTTTTTTCAAGTATTTTTGTTTTTTGGTGGGTCTAGTGAAGTAACTAAAGTCAGATCTGGATGTCCCATTATAGGATCCCCCATCAACTACGAGTGTCGCTGTGAAGGCGATAACAGATCACACGTCAGGTGCTCCCAGTCTTCTTATTCTTTCGTTTGCTGTGGTCCCAGCTTGATTGATTTCAACTTCTCGGCTATGGTCAAGATCATAACCCATCTATGATATATGGTCAGAGGTCTGTTTTTTTATGTTACGAGAATGCTTCTAGTAAAAATCTTAATAGAAATTCAAAACACCTTGTCAGTTTCATGTAAGTTTGCAGTTTTATTGCTAAGGACACCATAGTGGCCTGCAGGTGGCATCATATTGCAGATGAGCCACGTGGCAGCACATTATGAGTATAAAGATGACCATCCTACCGAGTGACATGCACAAAAACAGGTGCAGTCAATCGCGAACTTGGTCTACAAAATATTGGGGGTTTGGAGACAAAGCTACTAAAAGGGCATTAATGTGTTAGCATACTGTCTAATGTTTAAGGGATCCCATTTCATCAGTGTTCCACATGGTCCACTTGCCATCGGGAAAAATGACACCCTGGCCAGTCCGCCTCTGGGAGCAGTTATTTGTTTTTGAGCAGCAAAGAGGTGGTCTGGTGTTTAATATGTATATCACTACCTACCTTTTTTATAGCCATGAATGTTTTGCTATAATAATACATGGATTACGCAAGGGATAATAAACTGAGGGTGATGCTTAAATGCAGTGGCACATTGCCGTCTTGACAGACGATAGTTATTGTGCTTCAAAACAAAACTCCATAATAACCTCTCCATTAGCACAATATCTGGGCTGAATTGTAGAGACCCAGTGTTGCCCATGTAGCATGATCCCTCGCTCTGCCTGCCTAGTTTATTCCAGAGAAAAGATAACACCAATACACATGGAACAAGACAAGCTGCAGAAGCCGCCGAGTCAGCAAAGCAATGCTCCAACTTGCATTTCCTCGCACCAGGATAAGGCTTGTACCGTCCCTATTGCGCTCCTCCACCCAAAGCCGTTGGCAAAATGTGAGTTGTTGGGTTTGGTGAGCTCCGCCCAACATTCGGCGGTAACAGAAAGCTAGTAGTACCATCTACAGTCATACGGTAGCTCAGTATTATCTGACAAAGACTTGACTAATGTTTAAATATAACAGTATATAACTGTAACAGTTTATGAAACAATGTTGGTTTGCTCGTTTAGATCGAACTGTGTTATTAGCCTGTGTCCCGACAAAACAGCTGTACTCAGAGAAGCCCATAGAGTCCTGAAGGTATGTATGATGACAGCTGTTGCAATGTTGAGTTCTGATGGTGTTAGTTAATTCAGTTATTGAGAAGTTAACATATTTCATATACGTAGCTGACAATACCAGGCAAGTCTGATTAATTTTTGCTATGTGTAATAAGATGGAGCATTGCCAACTCTCTCTCTCTCTCTCTCTCTCTCTCTCTCTCTCTCTCTCTCTCTCTCTCTCCCCCTCTCTCACTCACTCTCTCTCTCAGGTATGTGCATGTGGACGCTTACATGAACGCACAACAAAAGAAGTCATATAACTCTCCCTAATAAAATTACACAGCCCGTACTTTCATCAGGTCAACACCTTCAACAGACCAACACTATCATCAAAATAACACCATCGTCAGAACAACATTATCACCAGACCAGCACTATCATCAGAACAACACTATCATCAGACCAACACCAACATTAGAACACCATTATCAAACCAACATCACCATCAGAACAACACTATCATCAGACCAACACCAACACCAACATTAGAACACCATCATCAAACCAACATCACCATCAGAACAACACTATCATCAGAACAACACTATCACCAGAACAACACTATCATGAGAACAACACTATCATCAGAATAACGCTATCATCAGACCAACATCATAATTAAACCATCACCACAATCAGAACAACACTATCATCAGAACAACGTTATCATTAGAACAATACTATCATCAGACCAAAATCATCATCAGAACAACACAAACATCAGAACAACACCATCATAAGACGAACACCATCATCAGAACCCCATCATCAGAACAACACCATCATCAGACTAAAACCATCATCAGAACAACACCATCATCAGACTAACACCATCATCAGAACAACACCATCATCAGACTAACACCATCAGCAGAACAACACCATCATCAGACTTAAACCATCATCAGAACAATACCATCATCACACCATACCATCATCAGAACAACACCATCATTAGACCAACACTGTCATCGGTTAGCAAACCCACTACAGCTCATCAGAAAGACTCCACCCCTACCTCAAACATGTTCATACCCAGGATTATCTTAATGTCTCCTGTCCACCATCGTGTTTGGTCGACCACTGCCCCCTTCCACACACCAAGCCTTTAATTACTGTTGTTATTAAACAACCTTGCTTCACGCTGGTTATAATATTTCAGTGTATGACACATGATGCTGTGTCTCAAGCAGTTTTCATCGATGTGCAATCTTGTATCTTCTTCTTCTTGATCTATGTTCTTCTAAGACGTTTTCTGCGACATTTCTGTTCAAAAGCCTCACTTTGCCATTTTAGTGATTGTAAACCGGTGCATATACAGTTATTTCGGAACAGTCATAACATCTGATGGGATATGCCTTGAAGAGATTAGAACAAGAATTGTCATTGCGAAGGTAGCCTTTCTCAAGATGAAAAACATACTGACCAACAAAAAGATATCAATTGAAACGAGAAAAAGAGTGTCGAAGTGCTACATAGAACCTATACTTTTGTATGGATGGGAAGCGTGGACAATGAGCAATCAAGCTGAAAAACAACTGATGGCTGTGGAAATTTGGTTTTTGAAGAAAATACAAAGAATACCATGGACAGACAGAAAAACCAATGAACTCTGAACTCTGAGTTCAGAGTTCATTGGTTTTTCTGTCTGTCCATGCAAAATAACCAATGAACGAGTCCTTCAAGAAACAAAAGAAGATCGTAAACTGATTAGAGATATTAGACGTAGACGGTCAAAATTTTTTGGGCATGTTGTGAGAAGAAATAAATTGGAGAACTTGGTGACGACTGGCGAGATGAAGAGACCAAGGGGCAGACCGAGAAGTAAATACGTGGATGGCTTGGCCACATGGCATGGTCGAGACAGGAACACGGAGCTGATCCACGAATCTGGTGATCGTGAGAGATGGCAGAACATGACAGTAGTATAGTAGGAGGTGTTGCCACCCTAAATGGGGATCCGATCCCCAATTTTTCCGTATATAGGCTATATGTGTAGAGTAGGAGGTTTTGCCACCCTAAATGGGGATCCGATCCCCAATTTTTCCGTATATAGTGGGATCCAAAGGGGATATAACACATTTCTGGTCTTATTACATCCCTTTTTGTTGTGTGATTTAAAAATGGCGGCTATTGTTAGTTGTAGTAGTAGGTGGTGGGGGAAGATTAAAGATGTGTGTGGTGAGGGAAAAATAAAAACAATGGCGCTTCATTGTTTAGAGGTAGGGGTGGTGTTAGTGGAGTCGTAGTGGCCGAGTTGTCTATCGGGATTAAGGTGGTGTCGTGCGCAGGTGGGTAATCGGGTGTGTGTGCGCGGGCGGGGCGGGTTCGAGTGCCAATAAAATATGTGACGTGGATGGGTAGGTGTTTACTATTAGTCATGGATCCTAGATGGAAACATCCTTTTACGGTTTTGATTGCGGGGCCAACGAGGAGTGGAAAATCCGTCTTTGTGCAAATGTTTCTGGCCCATCTTCCAGTCATTTTGATCTTGCCCCTCTGTTCCATTGTCCCTCTGTTCCATTGTATGTATATATTACTTGTGTTTGTGATTCTGTTCTTTTTTCCCTTTGTCCACGTGTATGTATCAATTGTTTTACATGTAAAATTGAGTCAACAATCTCTCACCACCCAGAACGACATGAAAACCAGGAAAACAAGAAAGAGGAAAAACAGGAACAACATAAAAAAGAAATTTGAAAAACAGAGGGAAAACAGGACAAATGATATACCAACATACTACAAAAGAAGAACCAGCAATCGCAGTTTAATAATGGTTTATTTTTATTTTCATAAATCTTGAAAAGTGATATTATATCCCCACAAAACATATTCATAAGATAAGTGATATTATGTTCACACAAATCATATTCATAATAAAATTCACAAACAGTTCACACAAAACATATTCGTGATAAAATTTACAGAAAATTCACACAAAACATATTCGTGATAAAATTTAAATACAATTCACACAAACATAAATTTGTTCATGATAAAAATTAAATACAATTCACACAAACATAAAATAATTCATTGATTCAAACATAAAATTATTCATAAGACAACTGTCATTGTGTTTACAGCGACAACCTTGAACATAAACATATGTTATTAGCAGAAAATGTATCCACTATTATTAGCCATCTCTGAAATTTGTTACCGGAAATGATCTTGAAAAGAAGATAAATTATATGTCTAATGGTGATGTTGTGATGTTGTCTTTGTGTACCTTGCGTTGTATATTAAAATAGTATAGTGATTGTCTATTTTGTTCGTATGTGTAGACAGAGGAAGCCTGTGTTTTGAAACCTAAGTTTTTCCCACCAGCTGCTGTCTTTGTGTTGAGTACGTCTAAGAAGGTGTCTCTGTCTAGGTGGGTATTGTGTTGTTTCGTGAGTCCTTTCGTGCTGGTCTTGTTATTGTCTCCAAAGCAGTGGTAAGTCTTGCTACACAAGGAGATCATCCCTAACCCCTCGTACTCTAATGTGAACAAACCAGGGGTTCTTTTGTCATATACTTTCTTACCTTTACACTGGTCACAGTCTGGTACACTACCTCTGCTACTAATAAAGTGTTGTTTATGGGTATCACAGGTCTCATAGGGGAACCAACTATCATAAACTCTGTAAAACTCTGCCCGACGATGGGGTCTAACTACTGCTGCTAGGATCGGCTCACTAGGGACTAAATAGAGACTATCTGTGTCCATTTCACACAGTTTGAAATCCTTCCTATCTACAAAACTATCCAAAAAATCATAATAAAACTGTAACATGCGCAACTTGGCGTATTGGTAAACGAAATAACCTATTTGGAGGGGTAGATCCCAGGTCGTCTTCTTCTTTAGCATTTCTACTTCATATATATCCTCTGACAGCATGATCATCTTTTTTAATAGTGGTTCATTGATTAATTTTGCCGTATCAGCCCCACGACAATACAAAACGTTGGTATGATTGGCCTTGTTGGTTAGTGTTTTCCCATAGGCTGCGTTACCCAACAGTTTCATCGCCTCTACCTTAATGGTGCAGACAGTAACACTGTCACCTTCACGTCTGGCATCAGATACCGTATCCCCAAACTTTTGAAAGCAACGCACAGGTTGATATTCAGTCACCTGGTAAATCCTTGTGACAACGAGACCATGCGTCAGATCCCATTTTAATAATGGTGTGGCCAACAAGATCTTTTCCCCAATATAACTGCCTATCAGAGTCCGACGAGGGACAGCCAAAAGTTTATGTGACTTGGCGTATTGCCGCATAAAGTCACCAATGTCGGCTCTAGACACTTATGTGTTCTTAAAGATGGGCGTCATCTCTGAGAATCGCTCTTTAAGCTTGTCTGGCACATGAATGTCACACGCTACTAGACCAAACAGAGTCTCAGCTCTTACAGCCGCGAGAATTTGCTTTGGGTCTATGGGGTATGCGCCATAGTCCGGTTTGAGGCGCGGAAAAGCCGTGTCTGCAAAACTCTTAAGGTCTTTATCAGCCTTTTTTAATTTCTGCCACTCGCATTCCCACATCTCCACCACAATTACCCTGACCTCTTTCTCCAGATACTCGCGAATTTCACGCGTTTTGGCAAACAAATCTATCAAGGGTTTCTTGTTGACCGGGTTATCATCTTTACCGCGTGTCAACACACAGTCTTGATGCCCGTGCCACATACAACCGTGAAACTGGTAGACGGTCTTAGTCTTCTTATCCCACCCATCAACTCTAATGTGTCAGCTGCCTAGAGACATTTCCCGTCCATTAAACTGGGTTTTAACTCTATGTTCTTACGACGGGACACTCACGCCAACCACTCTCTACACTGCACTGTGTAAAAACCAACCTTATGGGACTTGAAACCATCTTCTGATTTTCTTGTTACAGGAAAATCTGTGGACATTAGCTGCATTAGGGCCCACAGATAAAGGGCGTTGGCGTCAAAACCCTTAATGGCTTTCACTTTCTTATTCCCTCTTCTGATCAAAGTCTCACCTACCTCATTGTGTCTGTGAAAAATGATCGAGGGACCCCCGACAATGTTATTTCTAATAATGGCGTGCAGTTCACTATCAGTCTTGCCACATAAGGAAAATTAAACATCTTTGGGAATGGTCTTAAAAAGATATTTCATAGTTACCCGAGGAACTGAGATGGCATCTTTAAAAATATCTACCCCTAGCTCAGCGTAAAAACTAACTTGGGTCTTTAATGCCTCGATAAAGGGGCCTACATCTTTATTGTTGTACCAGACCAAGAAATCCGCCAGTGTTGACATACGGTGCTCGCTCCATACTCGCTGGCAGTCGTTATATTCATCAGTTGAAATGTTGGAATTTTTTAACTGCGAATAAAACGCCTCGTGAGGAGGTAAACTGGTCTCCTTTAATCTGTCTAAATTTGTGATGTATTCTTAACAAAAGAAACCCTTGGTCTCATTGACCTCATAAGACGCTAAATATTATGAGTGGCTAAACCCTGGGGCTAGGTAATTAATCATGTCCAAAAACTTTAATCTCTCTAAAGAGATGCTCATAAAATTATTATTTCTCTTGACAACATATTTAAAGGGCCCACCAGTGGCAGAGAGGAAATAATCTATAAAATATGGGTTAATTACATTAATATCATATTTACCGAAGTTGAGCCCAATAACCGGTAATACTTTAAGGTACGCATCTAACTTATCAACTAAATAGGGATACTCCTCTAACTTTGTGTACATAGCATTAAATTTTTGGCGTAGCGAGACATAAGCCGCCTCAGCAATACGAGTCAGATGCTCGAGCACCCTTCTCACCAAGTCAAGAGGGTCACCCGTTGTGATAAAACAAACGGGGTCCTAAAAGTGAGGGACATTAGACGCCACTTAACAGCTGAGAGGGATATGTTTTCCTAAAAATTTGGTGGACTTGGTTCCCTTGGGAAGAGTGCTATTGTCAAAATAACACACGAAGTCATAGGTGGCTCTGTAGGGATACACAAAATCCGTTTTTACGTCTACGCCAGGTGACTGAATAGCTTCCCATATATTCTCGGCCAATACGCATTTATGGTTTAGCCTCCGTTACAGGTTTCATTGTGCCCAGAAACCACTCCACAACTTCTCACAAGTTGGACAACAATAAGTTCTAGCTACCCTGTCAATGTTATTGATATACATGAAATGATCTCTGTAGGCTAACAATCTTAACGTCTTATCATAACTATCACTCCCTCTAAGTTTTTGGATCAGGGACTGGGTGTCATCATACTCAAAGATATTTATATTAATGGAAAAACATTTTACTAAATTTTGGATATCAACAAACCTAACACCTGGAAAATCAGCCATGGATTCTATATTTTAGTCTTTCTGCCACTGATGTGCTAAGTTTTCAGTGGGTTTCATTAGAACCTTTATATTCTCACCCTGGAATAATGCCAAACAACGAAATAAACAGAGGTTATCGGTATAATGTGTAGAGATGTGTGCATCGCCTTGCAGTGTGTTGATGGCTCTGTTTTGAGTAATGTGCAATGGTACGTCTTCTAGACAGCAGCCGATGGGGTGGTCTGTCATGTGATATAAGTAAACCCTAGTCGCTGGAATTGTCTCTACAAGGTATTTGGTGTCGGGTATAGTGTGCAATGCATGATTAAACATATCACTTTCCTTAACAGTCTCTACAAATTCGTCAAAGTCTTGTTTGTTGTTGATTAATTTGGTGACGTCTAAGTCGCACGCATTGTTGGAGGCGTGAAAAAATTTGAGCTCCTTTGTCTCCATGTGTCGTAATATGATGTGGTGACTGTAATTAATTATGAACCGACTGGTCTGGATAGTAAATATCGTCTCTAAATTGTTGGTCCAATCTATTGGTCGAACAGAGTCTTCTCGATGAAAAAAATATATGTCGGTATATGTTTGTTAATATTGTGATGAGTCCTAAGAGCTGTCCAGTTGTCCATATATGTTTATTGGACGTCGTAGTGGAGTTCGTCTAAGGTCTCCAGGTCTTCTGCAAACAATATGTCGGCTTCCTCGTCTACGAGTTCGAAAATACCATTTGCTTGTTTCTGGTGTTGTAGCTGGGTGTGTATTTGTCTCTGCTTTGCGTTTGCATGATGAGGTTGATGATGATGGTGTTGCTGATGATGATGATGGTATCCCATGAAGTGATCTTATGTGTCTTTGTAGACAGTATTGGCATTTAAACAGACTACCACTCATAGGACAAGACACCTTTTGTGTATTTTCGTGGCTGTCCCGAATGTGACGGGCAAGGTTGTTAGATAAAGTAAACTTCTTCCCACAAATGACACACAAACGACCTTCTTTCTGTGTACTGATGATGGCGGTTCTTGATGAATCCGTCTTTTATGGTTAATGAAAACACATGTCTGAATACGGCACATGCGTATCTGTAAAAGAAAAAAGACACAACAATATTTTTACATGTAACTTTTTAAATGTTCAATATATACATCTTTTCGTTTACATCTTACATTTTTAGTGTTTAATATTTACATGTTATTTTGGAATATTTAAATGTTACTTTAATATTTTAAATGCTCAGTATTTACATCTTACATTTCAAGTGTTCAATATTTATTTAGTTATTTTAGAATATTTAAATGTTACTTTTATATCTGTTTAATGCTTAATATTTACATCGTTAAATTTTCTCAAGCTTATAATGATTTAACTTTACTGTTATGGACCTAAAAGAAAGCAGCTGTGAAATTCTAATAATCTTACATTTTCTTTTATTATATATAATTTAGACATACAGGCAGACAGGTAGACAGACAGATAGGTATACAGGCAGAAAGACAGGTAGACAGGCAGAAAGACAGACAGACAATCAGGCAGATAGACAGACAGACAGACAGAATATAATAAAGAACCAACCTATTTGTACTGTCCAGACCCACTTTGTGATGACACCTTGTCCACTTGTGTTGATTTCTTTCCTTGTTGGTAGATACAGGTCAGTGACGCAGCACAACTGTCTGTTGAAATTACCAAAAATAGTTCCGTGAGATATCAAGAAGAAGAATGGAGTGTGTGTGTGTGTGTGTGTGAGAGAGAGAGAGAGAGAGAGAGAGAGAGAGAGAGAGAGAGCGATGCAACACTAAGGAAGATTAAGTCAGTGATATCCTAGGTATAATACATATAATTACTTAGACACAGTGTGAAGGTATATAGACAGCAGATGGGACAATTGATATCATATAATTAGTGATACACAGCTGGTGCGTTAATATATTAAACACACTGAGAACACAGAGCAATGGGTAAAATACCTATCACACATACCGATATTTGTGACAACGTCCACTTGTGCCGAGGGCGACAAAATACCAGATGTATCAAGATTTTCTCTGGTTACACACAGCTCAAGAAGATGCTTCCCGTGATAGCAGAGTTTTCAATCTGTAGAGACAACAAATCAAAATACTTTAGTGAACCGAAAAAGTAAGCAGTGCATAGCTGTAGAAATAAGACACGTTAGTGATTATACATGTTCATAATACACCACTAATATTTCATAAGACATATACATAAACAAGCTTAGACGAGACAGAGTTGTAGAGATAGTGATATACAGCTGTTGCGTTAATATATTAAACACACTGAAAACACAGAGCAATGAGTAAAAAAAAAAAACTATCACATGTACCGATATTTGTGACAACGTCCACTTGTGCCGAGAGCGACAAAATACCAGTTGTATCAAGATTTTCTCTGGTTACACACAGCTCAAGATTATGCTTCCAGTGATAGCAAAGTTTTCAATCTGTAGAGACACAAATCAAAATACTTCAGTGAACCGAAAAAGTAAACAATACATAGCTGTAGAAATAAGACACGTTAGTGATCAGAAGAAGGGAAACACTAGGTACTTCCTTAACTTTACATTTCTGGCGTTTTAAAACGTTTAAAAAATTATTGAAATTGTTTTAAAAGCTTCACAATAATAGGATGTCTTGAGAGATTAAAATAAGAATTGACATGATGAAAACCAGACGCAAAACAAAACACTAGGTACTTCCTTAACTTTACATTTCTGGCGTTTTAAAACGTTTAAAAAGAAACACAAATTGAAATTGTTTTAAAAGCTTACATTGTTTAACTTGCGAAGTTATCTGAGCACGGAGCTAGATGGTGCTAATAAATATTACATTAATACACCTGTAGTATTATTTATCACAAGGAAATATCACAATGGAACAAACAAGTACAAGGGAGCATTCTTAAACAACTGAAACTGCACAATAATAGGATGTCTTGAGAGATTAAAATAAGAATTGACATGCTGAAAACCAAATACAAAACAACAAAATTAAAAAAAAAAAAATGCCCCTTTGCAACTAGCGTGTTGAAATACTACATAGAAGGAAAAATACTACACAGAAGGAAACATAATACCAAGACTGCAAACTGATTAGAGAAAAATATACAGACACAAGAAAAATAAAAATAAACTTGAAACGATACCCAGCACGTCACAATATCGATCTCATCTGAGTCTTGAGTCGTCGGAGAATGAAATATAACAACAACGCGTGTGTTATTTATACAACTTTCACAACATGTCAGCAGTTTGTTGGTAGAAGGTTTAAACAAATGCCTATTCATGAGTACCTGTTTGTGTATACATAGAAACTGACAAGGTCGCTACACAATTGCCCAGAGAACACACACCCGATCGAATTAAGCCGGCTTAAATGACCCGCAGCCGTTACGTTGAATTAGCCTTTAACCAGGTAAATTGTGCTGCCATACAACAAGGTTGATAACTAACGAGTCGCTTTTGTTATCGTAATCCGGCTTAAGTGGTCTGACGCGCACCCGTTTCCCATAAGACGGCTTAAGTGACACTCTGAATCAATTATACTACCCATACAACACAAAGGCGGCTAAGGACCATACAACACAAAGGCGGCTAAGGAATTAAAAGATCTTGTATATAGCCGATTAAGATCTTTTCTTCGTGAGCAATGCAGCGTAACAGCTTTGGGGACTCTTAAACATTTAACCTCTGCTGCCCATACAACACACGGACCACTGAGGAATTAATAGACTTTTGGCTTTATTCTTTTCAGCCGATTAAGGTCGCTGTGAACAATACAGCGTAGCAGTTTAGGGGACACTTGACCTGTCCTTTTATGCAAAGGCCGTCACACACTGAAAAATAACTGATCAAACAACACGTGAAAGACTGTGCCAAGGTCGACCAGATGTAAATCTTTTTACCTCGTATTAATTTTTTCCCCTAGACTCTTCATCCAGAATGCCAGACATGTATGGTTAAATGACATCAATAACATCAAAAAGGAAGAGCATTATAGAAATGAATGTAAAGAGGCTACAAAAATAGTCAGACAGCAGAAGCGAGAATATATGAGTAATATAATCAAAGATATGGAAACTAATCACCAGAAAAATGAATCCAGAAAATTTTTTAAAGAACTGAAGTCAATGAAACGAGGGCACCAACAAAACACATATGGTTTAAAAGACAAAAATGGGAATATGATAAATACCAATGAGGAAATGTGCAACACATGGAAAGAATATTTTATTGAATTACTAAATTGTGAAGCTCCAAGTCACATTTTCCCACAGGAAGAGGTTCTAACATGCGAACCACAAATTGAAGAACCTACATTTGAAGAAATCCTATATGTAATCACACGACTTAAAAACAATAAGGCAACTGGGACTGATGGAATTGCTGCTGAATTTATAAAGGCAGGTGGCCATGCATTACATCTAAAGCTATACGAACTAATAATAAAAATCTGGAGGACAGAAGAATTACCCCATGACTGGAAAGAGTCATTATTGATACCTATCTTTAAGAAAGGAGACAAGTTCCAATGTGGAAATTATAGAGGAATATCACTACTGTCCACAAGCTATAAGATACTATCCGCAGTATTACTAAATAGACTAAAACCATATTCAGAAGACATATTAGGTGACTACCAGGCGGGTTTTAGACAAAACAGATCAACAATAGATCAGATATTTATCTTACGACAAATAGCCGAGAAACATTGGGAATATAAAAGAGATCTCCATAACATTTTTGTTGATTTTAAAAAGGCTTATGATAGTGTCCATAGGAATAGTCTATGGAATGCTATGCAGGAATTTGGAATACCAAGGAAGTTAATCAACATGACCAGACTATGCATGGAAGATACTTATAATATAGTAACATATAAAGGCAGGAAATCAGACCCCTTCCAAATAACATCTGGCTTGAAACAGGGTGATGCACTATCGCCGCTACTCTTCAATCTGGCTCTAGAGAAAGTTGTAAGGAAGGTAAAGGAGGAATGTGATATTGGAGGAACATCCAAGCTGCTTGGTTATGCAGATGATATAGATATTATAGGGCAAAGTGAACAAAAGACATTGGAAATATTGACTCACTTAAAGGGAAAAGCCCAACAGATGGGGCTGGTTATCAACCAAGATAAGACAGAATATATGGTAATTTCAAGAGACGGAATGGCTAGAAACTCTGGCCACATACAAATAGATAATATGACCATTAAAAGAACGGAAACATACAAATACCTGGGTACAATCTTCAACTGCTCCAACATCATAAGGGAAGAAATACAAACTAGAATCAACTCTGGAAATAAGATATACTATGCACTACAACATCTACTAAAATCAAAGGCGCTATCTCGTAACACCAAAATCACAATATACAAAACACTGATCAGACCAGTTGTGCTGTATGGCTCTGAAACATGGAGTACAACGAAAGGAGACGAAGCCTTGTTACAAACCTTTGAGAACAAAATTTTAAGACGCATCTTTGGACCCATTAGGGATACACAAAGTGGAGAGTGGAAAAGAAGAAGTAACAAAGACATTTATGATCTGTTTAAGTCCCCGCTAATCACTGGTATCATGAAGGCTAATAGACTACAATGGCTGGGGCATATAGAAAGAATGGAAGATAATAGGGAAACAAAACTCGCTTACACTCAGGAAATAAATGACCGTAGACCCCGAGGTAGACCAAGAAGGCGGTGGAGAGATAATACATGTACAGACCTACAAGCACTTGGAATCAACGACTGGCAAGAGAAGGTCCACCAGAGAGACGAATGGAGACGGATTGTATTTGCAGCAAAGAACCTCAATGGCTCGGAACGCTGAAGAAGAAGAAGACTCTTCATCCGTCCTTTTCCTCCTCCCCCTCAGACACCCGCCTGCCCTCCTATCTCTGTATACCTACTTTTCTACTTACCTATGAGACTTTTCCTCCATCGTCTCCTCTTCCGTGATAAATGTGGACAAAGAAACAAGGGCAGAGACACGTACACAAGTAACATATACATACATATGAACAAAGACAGTGGAACAGAGAGACAGAACAAAATTACAACTGAATTCAGAGACAAGTACAAAAACATTTAGTACAAAACCAAAACAACAATTTTTCTTTTTCTTTTTTGTTTTTTTGTTGTTGTTTTTTTTTTTTCTTATTTGTTTTCTTTTTTATTTTCACATAAAAAGAGCTAGACACGTTGCTTGTTTTTTCTGGCCTTCTTCTCTGGAATACAATTGTCTGAGTAGGCTGGTTGGTAGCCTGGTAATATCTGTCGTTTGGTGTGTAGTCGTAGGCTGGCTGCTGGTCTCTCGGCTGGTAGCCAGGTAAATATCTGCCGCTTGGACTGTAGTCATAGGCTTGTTGCTGGTCTCCTGTTTGTCGGGCTGATATCTGTGTATTGAAGTCAAAGGGTGCGTCAAACATCTGACTGTCGTGTACATCAAACATCTGGTTAATGTAGTTTGGTTGAACAACTGGCGCAGCACACGGTACACTATTGATGACTGGAATGGGTTGAATATCTTGAATACAATTGGTGACTTGGTTTGGTTGTTTGTAACTTGACTGGGTCGATCAAAGTCAGCGCTAATCTCACTATGCATAGAGATTAACTGCTCATATTCTTGACGACTGAGTGACATACCTAACTTAGTTGGAAACATGTTCTCGGTTTCACCAAAAAAGCGACGGATGTGTAACGTGGTCGTTCCTCTGTATGATGAGACAAACACTGCCTTGACACCAGTACCCACGGGTCTAACGGTCTCACCACCACGAGTCATGTAGACCCAGTTAGCAGACACAGTCTTGAGTTCGGTAGTCATTTTCGGAATGCGTGACTGTTAACAACAGCGGGTTTATATATACTAGTGTTTGAGTGTAAACCGGTTTCAGCTGGTTTTAGGTCAAGAGTCTCAGATTAAGGTCACCTTGCTTTACGTATGGCGTGACTAAGCGCCCTACTAACCGATCGTTGACCCATTATTTGTTTGACAAGGGTTGGAGGATTCGGGTCATACTCGCCCCACACCCTTTCAGCATGATGAAATAGATAGCGTAGAGGCCACAGGCGTTGTTAAATACGTCTTGTAGCACACGTGTGTTATACATAAGCGGTCTGTCTGAGTGATGGTCTATACATTTGAGGAGGTCTCTGTGTAAGGGCGGCAGACCAAACGAATCAAAGTACTCGCATTTACCTGATTCATCATAATACATGGCGATCCAGTGGGAACCCAGTTTATCGCTGGGGTCAGTGTTTACGACAAACGCCGCTGCACTAGTTCTATCTAGGTGTCTAGGTAACTGATCTCGAGCGCACACTCTGACCTGTAACCGGCGCACGTACGTATCAGCTAGTAGCATTCTGGTAATCTGGTCTGTGTCCATTAAGAGGCGTAATCTGTTAGTACTTGTCTGGTCTTGGAAATTTCAATCATCCCAACGACTTGTAATGGTTCTGAGGTGGGTGTGTTGAGCTTAAATTCCAGTGTTAAAGGACCAGTCCTCGGCATCTCAAACTGATCTCCGTCCAGTAAACTGGGACTCAGATCAAAGGCATACAGAGTATAACCCTGTTTATATTGTGTATAGTCAATTGAATTACCGGCGTCCTTACCCACCAGACCCATTGCTAGATTAGTACCAAAAAAAGGCTCGTACGTATTGATTACGATCAAAGTCCATGGTTAAGGGTTTGCTGGTGGCAGATCGGCCATCGACAGTTACGTTCAGATACGTCAGTCCAAAAGTTTCAAAATTATAAGGATTAGCGTTGAAGGTGCCGTTTAAAGGCGTTTGCTGTAATAAGACCAATCGTAATGCGAGTGGGTGTTTGACTCATAAACAGATTTGTCTTGGGTATGAGATAACATACACCGAGGGATAGCTAATGTTTTTAGCGCCACACGCTTGATCGAGAATTTGGCGTTCGTTCTCATCAAGGCTTTCTCGTGGGCGAGAGCGATGGCGGGGTTTAGTCTGGCTTTACGAACCACCAGCGTGGCATATGTTATAATCGATGAGTAGCCAACCATACCGTCGGGGGCCAAGAGGTTAAAGGTGGATTTCGATGGAATCAGCTTAATTTTTACATCCACACCATTTATCATGTAGCGATCTTGCTAAAAAAAATGTCGGCGTGTAGTCGACACAACATATCTATTTCTTGACTCTCACTGGCTAGTTGACGACGTGTATTTAGTCCTTTGTTGTTATCGGCTTGAGCGTCATCGAGAAAATTGGCTGTATCATAGTAATAAAGCGCAGCTGAGAGATGACTTTTCTTTGCTTCCTCCCCATGGTTCAGAGTGGCTTCCAGGTAGGCTCTATACGGATATGTGTTTTCACTAGGAGTGATTAGCGTCTCGTTGAGTAAGACTTCCACTTGAGAAAACATACTGTGCAGGTAATAGTTGACTGGGGCGACGTCGGTCGTGTGTGGTAGATTGTCACCGTTGGGTAATGTGACTTATGCTCTGACGTGTAAAGACGTGTTAAACAGATCCAGATACTCTTCATTGGTACCAGATATGACACATTCTATAGGTGTGCCTGGAGATAGAGACGCCAGTGGATGTATCTCCACACACTGACCCTCTTCTACCACCGTTTGCGTGGGTGGTACGTTAAACACATCCAAACCAGAATGAAGACACTCACAAGAATGAAGGTGAATTAAAGCCATTGTGCGAAAATATCCGAATACTTCTTCTTATGAGCTCCACGAGGAGCGGGGGTCATTTTTATACGTTTACTGGGCTCACAAGGTGGCGCTGCACGTCTCTTTCTTCTAATACCGCTACCCGATTGGCTAACATGGTTGACCGCTCCTTGCAGTAAACGTTGACCGGCTTGTTTGGCATGGTCTTTAAAGGATTCTCCAACATTCCTACCAGCCAAAGCATCTTGGGCCACTCGGAGACCCGTGCCGACAACTTCGCGTAGTAGGGCCTTACCTTCTTTCTTTAACCAGGGTAGAATCGTACGACCGAGTCCACTGAAGAAACTACCGATACCACGGCCTCTCTTACTCCGACCACCCACAAACACTTGCATGCCATGACCAGCTTGGTTGCAGTAAATGTCTTCGTACAGTCTGGGATTTCGACGTAACGCCACGTGTTTCACCATTATTCTAGGTCTGAATATTTCCGCGCGCGAAAATGTAACGTCAGCACTGAAGTTCCGTTGGCAAATGAGATCGTTGTCCCCGTCTCAATGGTTAAAAGGATCTCCACAATGTCGAAGGAATACCGACTCAGTGGCACATAGTGTGGTTTGTCGTAGATGCGAAACACCGAGGTTGAGAGTTGGTTCATAACAGGCACTGTCCTTAATAGTGGAACCATGGCGTCTCCGACTGGTCTGGAGGCTAAGAGATCGCAGTAGACGTAGACATTTTGCAGGTCGTTATTTACGTCTAATGACCCAGGACCTTCAATTATATCTAACAGCTCATGCAACTTGTCGCTAAAGGTAACAGTAGCCCCCGGTTCGATTATCTTCACGATGACCTTCGTTGATATCTTGTTGAAATGGAATCTAACACGCAATATGTCACCTGACTCTGGGTTTTTCATTAGTCGATTCAGCTCCGCTATGAAAGTGTCTGGTGAACTGTACAGCCCCGGGGAACACGACCTTTTTATTATTCCGCCGTTGGGTTGGATATATCTTATCCACACTTCATTTACTACCACATTGCAGTAGTAGTTGGGAAACTGAATTTCGGCCAGACCCACTTCGTAGTGTTGATTCACCTCAATAGTCTGCGGTAACTTGACGAAATAGTGACCTGGAGTATTATTTGGAAACATGTTCGGTGAGCCGGCTCCATGGCCGAGGAGTTAGCAGCTTACTCCGCTAACCCCGAATACTCTCGTCACGTGACGCGACGAGAATTAGCAGTGGTTCGAATCGCAAAAGTGACTTATGAGAGTATGGAGCCGGTCGCTCAGAAAGTCGTGGCGTGCTGATGAGCGTAATCTAGCCTAGGAATCAACATACAGCTGAAAGATGCTGGTGTTGACCGCAATATCCTGAAACAGGATGGAAACGCGGGGGAACAAAAAAATGTTCGGTGAAGCATTGCTCCGTAATGTCACGTAGAAACTCATAATTTAAGGTTCGGTAATAGGTAACCCAGAAAACTACTTAGAAGAGCAATCCACAGCTTACCCTCGGGTGCTTCGGCGCTGCCTCTAGACAGATTGAATAGTGATACGCCAATGACGATGTATATAACTATCATCTGACAGAAGAAGACAGTCTCTAACCGCGGTATTCGCTGTCAAAACAACCACCACAACGAAGTTCTTTCGCTGGGTGAGTTACTTTGTGGACTAGTTTCCGTGGTTTCTTCCATTAGTTTCGGTATCTGGTTAGGTCTGAGACCCAACTGTTGAATCACAAATTATATCCAAACCACTTCACTAAATACTCTTTACCACCACCTCTTCTGGGTCTTTCTTGTAAGATTGATTCGATCCGATACACTTGTTTATCGCCGACTGCTTGTATCTCTTCTCGATAGAATGAACCTTGAAATTCCTCTCCCAAATCGTCTTTTAGCACATATGTCACCGGACTGGTCTGGTTTGTACGACTGACGGTAAAACGTTATTCTGTCCACGCGGGCATATATCCCCTTTTAAAAGATTGTTTGGGTTGAGCCAGTCTGACTCGGTCCCTTTCTGTAAAATAGACTTTTCGTGATGCGACTGACTTCTGGTACATATTATTCCACACCTGTTCTTGATTAGTATAGCTGACTTGCACGGGCGCCCTGCGAATGGTTCTGTGATAGGAACCGTTGTAGTTGCGGATCAGCTTATCTATCACGTCAACGTAGCGTAGTGTTTTGGTCTTGATGAAATACCGCCACATTTTTTCTTTAAGGGTTCAATTGAATCTTTCCACTATCGCGGATTTAACGTCTTCATTCTCGGTCGTAAAGAAATGCACACCTTGGTCTTTCAGAAATTTTAAACAGGATCGGTTGACAAATTCTGATTTTTTGTCGGTCTGAAAATTTATCGGTGTCTATAGGCAAAAATTTTACCCACTGCCGCCACTAACTCTTTTCCCGTCTTCTTCTTGATCGGGATGGCCCAAGCATATTTAGTAAACACACAGAGACACGTCACTGGGTATGACATCCAATCGTTGTATCTTTGTAATAGTCTCATATCTATCAAGTCGGCTTGAAACTGTTGTTTTATACCACCGGTTATGGTCTGACGTCTCTGAAAACGACGACGGATCGGTTTAAGTAGAGTATACGTATCCTGATGTCGTAACCAAGTCTCTATCTTTTTTGCATTCAGTTTAGTGTTTCGTTTTAAGGCGGCGGCCCCGCCATAGGCCCCGGGTTTCTGAGGATCGTAGTAATACTTTCTTATTTGCGCGGCCATTTTCCCCACTTGGGCGTGGGTATCTTACTCTTCTTTTTGTGTCGCCTAAGTCGGTAAGGCGGTGTTGTCTCGACTATCTTGGGCTCGACTATTTGACTACTTGGTGTTTCTTGAATAGGTGTTGGTTGACTGGGTGTCTCGACTACTGGTGTTGGTAAAAGACTGACTTCCGGTTTTTGTTCCTTGATATCCACTGTGCCTAAAGGCTTGTGTCTGTATTGCTCAAGTCGATTCAGATACCGCTGCAAGGTGTACTGATACACTCGAGCTTTTTCCCGCGGTGGTAGATCTTCGGTTTCCAGGACTTGTTGCATTTGCTGATCCAGGTCACGTAGGTTATCAGTCAGTGTGTCGGGTGGTACATAGGGTTTTTCCAGCAGCCGGAGGTCGATCAGGATCAGTTTCTTCATTACAAACCAACGACGCCTTTCAACACGTTTAGAATAGGACCTAATAAAGCGCCTATGAATCCACCTTTTTTGCAAGATGTGTTTCCGTTTCTTGATAGACAGTTTCTTACCCGTAAGCACTCTCAGACTGTTTTGTGTCGCCGCAGTCGTCTCTTCTGAGCCGGTGTCAGTGGAACATTACCTTTTAATACATTGTGACAGCACTCGCAAATTGATTGTACGAGGACCGGGGGCGCTGTTTTAATTACGGCTTTTACGGCAGTCGGTTTTGCCTCGCCCAGAAACTGCAGCATGGCCCCGTGACGTTTCACTCGGCTGGACATATTATTTAGGGACTTAGACGACTTGACGCTGATCGGGGAAAATACTGTTTCGTAAACGGAGCTGATCCGGTGTTTCCTGTCGAAGGTCAAAGAGCAAATACCCGTGTGGAGCCGATGTGGCGTCTTTACAACTCTCTTGGACATATGACACGCAGCCTGGGTACATCTGTTTGGCCAGATTGGTAATCTGCGATCCGTCTTGATGGTTCTTAAATACCACTAGACAATGCAAATTTAAACTGATAGTTCTTTGTTCTTTATTCTTACCAAAGAGGTTCTGGACTATATACATAACGCTGAGGTTGCCATGATGACTACCCTTAGTAAATAGTTTAGTCACTCTATCATCTGTCTCGGACATTAGGTCATCTATCACCACTAGTCGACGTCTATCTCCTGTCCATTTTTCCATATCCGGTAGACCTTTGTTAAACTGGACACCCTTCATAGTCTCATACATTGGTTGCCATTCTC
Source organism: Cepaea hortensis (assembly GCA_963921405.1). Lineage (NCBI taxonomy): Eukaryota > Metazoa > Mollusca > Gastropoda > Stylommatophora > Helicidae > Cepaea > Cepaea hortensis. Next base: position 45,726,899 of record OY992885.1, read on the forward strand.
CGTAGCACCATATAACTTCCTCTGGAAGCGGGTCAACCATATCTGGAATATGGGCCAGAAACTTTTGCACAAAGACGGATTTTCCACTCCCCGTTGGCCCCGCAATCAAAACCGTAAAAGGATGTTTCCATCTAGGATCCATGACTAATAATAAACACCTACCCATCCACGTCACATATTTTATTAGCACTCGAACCCACCCCGCCCGCACGCACACACCGATCACCCGCCTGTTCTCCTCGCTTTCGCCCCGCCACGCACGCGCATACACACGCACCCGGGCCCGACACCACCTCAATCGGCCACAACGACTCCACCACCGCTTAACAATGAGGCGCCATTTTTTATTTTCCCCCCACCACACACATCTTTAATCTCCCCCCACCACCCACTACTACAACTAACAATAGCCGCCATCTTTAAATCTCACAACAACAACAAAGGGATGTAATAAGACCAGAAATGAGTTATATCCCCTGTGGATCCCCCTTGAAAATGGGGATCCAATTTCGGGGGGATCTGAAGACGTCACATATAGCCTATATAAGGAAACATCGGGGATCCGGATCCCCTTTGGGGTGGGGGGGGGGCAAAACATGTTGAAGTGATATAAATCAGACAGAAATGGTGTAAATGTTAGTATTAATAATTATTAATAAACGGAACTCTAATTTCATGAACTGGACATACGCCTGCTTCTTACATGAACTGGTCTTAATTATAACATTAATCCTAAGCATTCATAATTATCATCATCTGCCATACTGACAGACGCGGGCTGTCATGGTTTACGATTCTCATGATGACCTAATTCTTGGATCAGGTCTGTGTTCTTGTTCAAATTATGTAAATGACCAAGCAATCCATATATTTATCTCTTTATCTTTCCCTTGCTCTTTCCCCAATAGGTATTGCTAGTCGTTACTAAATTTTAATGTTTATTTCTACTCATAACTTATCCCAAAAATATTGACTGCTCATGTAACCTTTCTCTAAACAATTTATGGTTTTCATTTGCTTCTTGGACTCTTTCATTTGGTTTCCATTGCAATATTCTCAGAAACCAAATTTCCACTGACTTTGACACCAATGCGAATACTGGGGATGTTTTAAACTAAAACCCATAAATTTAACAGGTGAAAACACCAGTTACATAATTAGCACAAATTTGTCAAATTCAACTTGTATTAGAACATTAGAGGTACAACCAGAAGATGCCACAGAATTGTTTGGCATCACGAAGATGTCTTGTCATTTGGTGGCTGAGTAACAGAAGAATGTTTCATCAAGTGGAGTCTCAATCTGGTGAAATTACTGCCCCAAGAGACATACCATCAAGGAATTTAGTGTGCAATTTTCTATACAGAAAAAGGTATTGTCTACACCAATTGATATAATTTCTTTCTCAATTCAGCCCGGAGGTGAGCTTTACTTTAGTGATATATACCGCGAAGGACAACTCCCCCCTGAAGTCTTGGATGACCAAAAATTGTGGTGTGAGTTTAACTTTCTCTGTTTTTGGATAATTTAGTTATCGTTGTCATCGTCTAAAGACCATTGTTATAAGAAGCATATTATTTAACATTTCATATCTTCACTAAATAAAATACTGGCATGGTGCTATCACGTGTTGATGTAGTGAAAATTCAAAATGTTATTACTGTATGAAAATGAAAGATATTTGTCGGGAATAAAAGCATTCCTGTCATGTACATTTTATTGTTGATTGACCAAGATCGAGCATTACACTGACCGTGAATTCTCTTCCCCTCCCCAAGGGTGATGCTGGGGAAACATACACTATTCTGGCTAGCGAAGGAAGAACTAACGTCTTATGTCTTTGGTGTGATAAAGTCTTCTATGGACTACAAACTTGTCCTGCTGCAATACAGCAAGAGAGTCATAGCTATTTCCCATGTTGACGGTAGACAGTCATCACCCGCCTTTTGCACAAAGCATTTAGAGACCTCGCAACCATGCTTGAAATTAGTGTGTTGCTTGCATATCAGTGTTGAACCAAGTCATAACCGGTCACTAGTTCTTCGAGTCTTACCAGAGTGAACCATTAAGGTCCATTGGTGTTTTAACAACACTTTTGACTACAGAGATCAAGTTTGTTTTTATCATCATCGTCTTCTACTTTTGCCGTCAAGCATCAAGTAGAGTAGAGGAATAATTGACGTCTCATAACCCGATGGGTGGCAGTGGATAGTATCATTCCATGTGATTGTAAAATGTCTTTGATGTCGTCAATCCATTTTCTTCTGTGGTACCCTCTTGCTCTCGTATCAGATCTTCTTTGGTTTATCACCTGTGCTGGTAACTGATGGTGCTGCATTCTAACGAGATTGCCTAACCATTTGATCTTCTGCATTTATATATGAGGCAAAAGGTATTAATGTCATTTCTTATTTAGTCTTAGATGGTTAAAATAACAGTTCTTTTCAGACATCTTATCTTGTAAGTGTTGATTTTGCGTATGTGTGATTTGGAAAGTGTTAATTTTGCGTATGTGTGATTTGAATATGGTCCAACTGACATAGGTAACATATTGATGTTGTGAATATGCTATTTATTATCTGTAGTTTTTTGGACAAATGTATATGTGGACGTAATTGCCATTTTTATTTCTAAATATAAATGGAAATATTTAAAACGATTTCGTAACGAGCTTCTATGTGGGATGTGTCTAAAGCGTATACATTTGCATTTCATTGTGTTATTGCTGTATGCAGGTGAAGGCTTGATTGGTGCACTCTCATGCGCAGAACTACATGTGAAAGCGAAAGAGCTGGGGTTCACTGTACCTTGTGTCGTCAGAGCTAGCAGCCTGCCAATTATTGATGAAGACGTTAAGAATAAATTAGGTAGGTATTAATGGTTGTGTTCTTAATGTCAGAGTGATGTAATGGGTAGTACTTTCATCCTGGATAATATTACTGTGCACTAAACTGATAAAATGAGCACAATACAAACGTAAATTAGCATTCGGGGAGATAACTAAGTATGGCTAGGCTACATGGCATTATCTGGACATGAACGCAAACAGGGTTGGAATGTCTGATGATTGTGTTAGAGGACAAACCATAACCGCCTACGCATACCGGCACGGCTCATGGAAAAAGATCGGATCTTACATGTATGGTCAGATTACGTGAAAAACCTTTATGACGATAACAGAGACGAACAGTATGATGTTCAAAATAATAATGAAGGATCAGCAATTTTGAAGATGGAGGTTCAGAATGCCCTTAACCATATGAAATCTGGCAAGACCACCGGTTCAGACAGCGTCACACAGAAATGATTAATCCTTTAGAAGAATATGGAATAGATAAAGTTACCAGTCTGCTTAATACAATATATGATACTGGAAATATACCTCAGGAGTTATGTAATTCTGTATTTATTTTATTGCAATCCCAAAGAAATCAGGAGCCTTGGAATGTGATCAACATCGAACAATTAGTATAATGAGTCACATCACGAAGATTTTGCTAAGAATTATCATGCAAAGAGTTAGGAGGAAAATACAACCTGAAATAGGAGAAGAACAATGTGGGTTGGTAGAAGGCAAGGGTATAGTAAATGCTGTGTATATACTGAGAACCGTAATCGAACGTTCTATAGAAGTAAACAAAGATCTACACCTTTGCTTTATTGACTACACAAAGGCTTTCAATAAAGTGAGACATGTCAACATGATAAGGATGCTTGAAGATCTACAAATTGATGGAAAAGACCTTAGACTTGTAAAAAACATATATTGGAAGCAACAAGCTGCCATATGAGTTGATAATGAAGTAAGCCAATGTCAGCCTATTAAGAGAGGTGTGAGACAGGGATGTGTAATGTTTCCAGATCTGTTTTCCCTGTACAGTGGAAGTATTTTCAGAAATGTTGTTTGTCCATCAAGAATGATGATGACCATTCATTTCATCCAGTAGGGTTGAAAGTATGGAACCGTGGGTTCTAAGATGGCTGATAAGGCCTATTTTGGCTCGAAATGTTCTTTGACAATGTGGACAAAGAATGCTTGACGTTTCTGGAGGAGGATTTCCTGCAGTGGTTTTTCTGTCCTGCCATTTCTTTACAGCTCTTGCAGTCCTGGTTGCCTCACACATGACTGCACCCTTGTGTAATGATGCACGCCACGGATTTCGGTCTCTGGCTGCACTCCCAGGTGTCATGATGAATTCATGATGATTTTCAGAAATATTGAAGATATGGAAGGAATCAACATTGGGGGACGATGCATCAATAACATTAGATATGCAGATACAGTCTTGATTGCAGACAATGAACAGGACCAGCAACATTTGGTAGATGCGGTTGTTACACACAGTGAACAACGAGGGTTAGAATTAAATTGTAAAAAGACACAGATTATGGTCGTCACTAGGAAGAACGAAATACCACAATGTAATATACAAGCAAATGGGAATATTCTTAAAAAAGTGAATAGGTACAATTATCTCGGAACAGTAATAACATCTGATGGGAGATGCCTTGAAGAGATTAGAACAAGAATCGCCATGGCAAAAGAAGCCTTTAGCAAGATGAAATACATACTGACCAATAAAAAGATGTCAACTGAAACGAGAAAAAGAGTGTTGAGATGCTACATAGAACCTGTACTTTTATATGGATGTGACGCTTGGACAATGAGCAGTCAAGCTGAAAAACATCTGATGGCTGTAGAAATGTGGTTTCTGAGGAAAATGCAAAGAATACCATGGACAGCCAGAAAGACCAATGAACAAGTCCTTCAAGAAACAAATGAAGATCGTAAACTGATTAGAGACATTAGACGTAGACAGTCACAATTTTTTGGGCATGTTATGAGAAGAAATGATTTGGAGAACTTGGTGACAACTGGCAAGATCAAGGGGAACAGACCAAAGGGAAGACCTAGAAGCAAGTACCTGGATGGCTTGGCCTGATGGCATGGTCGAGACAGAAACACGGAGCTGATCCACGACTCTGGTGATCGAGTGAGATGGCAGAACATGACCGCCCACGCTTACCGGCATGGCACATGGTGGATGGATGGATCACTGTTTAGCTCTCTGGCGAAAGAGGTTACGGAGCAATTCGTAACCTCATAATCCCGTTCCAAACACAGCTGTTGGCGATTTGGTAAGCAGACCGTCTTACGTTGGTTTTTACGAAATGGTATGGGTGCCGGTCGTTCAGAAAGCAATGGCAAACTACTGAACGTAAATTTTCCAAGAGATCACAACAGTAAAAACAAAACAACACATGTTGGTGTTGACTGCGACATCCTGTAAAGGATATGCAACTAACTAACATTAATATCTCTGTTTTAATTACATATCCCATCCAACATTCTTTATTAGCTTATTTCAGTATGTGATGCTGTACATAGTATTCTTATTTGTGGCATCTATCTTTCTGTTTTAATTTCGTATCCCATCCAACATTCTTTGGTAGCTTGTTACAATATGTGGAAATCAAAAAGAGAATAGGAATGGCCAAAAATACTTTCAACGGCATGAAACCAGTATTAACATCTAGAGAGGTTAATAACGCATTAAAAATGAGAATTGTCAATTGCTACGTATATTCAACGCTACTATATGGCTCGGAAGCCTGGACATTGAACAAGCAACTAGAAAGTCGCATAGAAGCCCTGAAGATGTGAATATACAGACGATTAGGTCGTATTTCATGGAAACAAAAACAATCTGATGCAGAGGTCCTAGAAAAACTGGGAATGAAGAGAGAGTTGATGAAAGAAATAAAGAGGAGACAAGTGAAATATTTTGGCCACGTTAAAAGACATGATACTCTTATAAAAACCATACTGGAAGACAAGGTTGAGGGCAAGCGAGCAAGAGGTAGACAACGATACAAGTAGGAGGATACATCAAGAGATGGACAGACATCAGCCTCACAGAATGTACAGTCAAGGCAAGAGACAGACAGTGTTGGAGATCTATTGCAGCCAACCTTCATTGCAGAGACGGCTCCTGATTGATTCAATATGTGAAACCACACAGAATATTCTCATTTGTTGCATTTTTTTCTGTTTTAATTTACGTGTTTTGTATGTGTCCTGGAATGTCTCAGGTCAAGTGAAATATGCCTCAGTCACATACAGGCTGTTCAAGAGGTTCGGTAGAAATGACCGCGAAAACTTGACTTCTGCAGACGTCAAGTACCTGGGTAGCATTAGAGGCTGTGAAGATATCTTTATTTTTGACAAGGTGTACACATTCAAGGTCAGTATTGTAAGGTTAGTATTAGTTGAAAATCATAATGAACAATTATTATGTGTGTTTTAAAGAAGCAGTCATCATCTTTTGGCCACATTATGAGAAGACAAAAACTGGAACATGTTATAACAACCGGAAATATTTATGGAAAGAAAGATAAAGGAAGGTAGTGCGTGAAAACTCTTGATTTTCTTGTGTCATTTCATGGAAGGGAGTCAACACATAAATTGATCCATAAATTGATCCATGCCGTGGGAGATTGCAATTTGTGGTGACAAATTATCGCCCATGACAACTGGCAAGGCACTGGATGATGCTTGCTTGCTTGTGTTCATTGGCTTGAGCTCCAACGCAAAGTCCTGTATGTCGGATGAAGGCATCCTGTTGTCCAACATCAGTGTGATGTCATACAGGACCTGAGGTTTACGTGAGTATCCGTTGTCCCATGTCTGGCTTATTGGTGTGCAGACTGGTGGTTCCTCGCCATACAGGCAGACACTCTCCGACTTCGGAGGAATCGGCGATCCTATTGACTTCAGCCAGGACCCCGAAGGGACCTGTTGCCCAGGACGCTCGGCGAGGACGCGTCAATAGGTCTTGGCCAGTATATAACCCGGCCCTGGTGCCTTGGAAACACCTCTGCGTCCCCACTGGATGATGATAATGATGTTAAAGTATACTCCATTGTACTCTTTGTTTTACTTCATCACCATTTGAAATTATGCGAGCTATCGAATTAAGATTTACTAGGTATTTATTAAAAAGGTTCTTTGCCATTGCTTTCCTTCTTGACAGTGACCTTTCTGGTCGGTAACTGTAGTTATTGTCTTTAAAACGAACCTCTAGATACCGTCACAAACTTAAGACCATTACTAACAATTATCTGTCAGCTACTCTCAAGTTTTAAGTCAGTGGTTACTCTAGACCACATCCCCATGTATACTTACAATTAAACAAAAATCTGCTTTCTGGTCTTATGCCAACTGCCAATTCAAAACCTCACCATCTTCTGGATCAGTCCATTTCCCCCAGAGAGGCGATATTACAGTTTGGGAACCCTTGTTTCAAATCAACGTAGAATTCTTACATACTTACTTCGTAATCTTAATGTAATCCTTCAACTTGGTGTTTGGGGTAATGAGGAAAGAATGGATGAAACAGTTGATATTAAGTAAATGGTTGGATTTTGCAGCTAAAGTATATGTGTATAGGACTGGGTATTCTTGTACTGTCAATGTATAATTAATTGACGAGCCAAGCTTTATGAGTAAAAGAGTCGTTGCATATTAAATGAGTTACCGGTGCACACAAGGGAAGCAAAGAATAGTACCACTCTAACCTACATCACTGGTGATTAATTGGCGTTGGAGTGAGACTGACTATCTCATCCCATTGAAAATGTTAGCTGCAAAATCCAACCATTACTCAAGTCTACAAAGGGCCTGGCATGTGTAGATAGAGGGACTAAGCTCCATTAATCGATGAAAGGTCGAAGAAGTTACTGTTACACTGCTGAATCTTTCTCTGATAATCTGTGTAAGGTACCCACATACTAGATACTACTGTTAGGGTGTGCAATATTAGACATTTTAATATTCTAAACCTTGCTATAATGAGATGAGGTGGCTAGTTTGCTTCGCCGCTTCCCTTAACTTCTCAGATAATTATTAGAAAATTAGGGAAATTGTCAGGTACTATTTTTTTTAAGGTTCATTGGAACCCAGTGCCATACTGGTCATTAAAAAAAAAAAAGAATCCTGTCATTAAACGGGCTTGAACCAGGTCAAGACACCACTGTCCTACACTTCAAGGTACTATAGGAAGTAGGTGACAGTTTTTTGACAGAACCAGGACCACTGGCTTGGTAAGCAAGCACACCAACCACTTAGCGCCTCCTACTCATCCGTGTATGCAGGCAGCATAATGTAGAATAGTATGTAATCAAAATTTTCTTCTATCCGCTACACCTCTTCTTCTTCGGTGATCAATGTTTGCTAAGCTAAATTTGCGGTTCAGCATGGGTCACCAACAAGGTGGTTCGCTTGAGGTTTTCACTGGTCCCCGAGAGTTTGTCTAGAATGGTCACCCTTGATGGCAGATTTCCATCCCCTGTCTGGCGAAGTCATGGCATTCCTGTAGGGTGTGCACTGGGAAATGTTTTCGTGCCCCACAAGTGCATGTGACAGAGGCAGCAAGACCCATTTAGTGGAGGTATGCACTTGTTCTGAATATAACGTTTCTGGTCTGAACCTCTTGGCCTAGCTAGTTTATGCTGCTTGCTCTCTGGTCTGTGGTGTTTTTGCCCCCCCCCCCCCCTCTTCCCCAATTCGTCTTCATGGTGTTTACTACTGTTTAATCAAAGAATCCAACTGCATTGCTTATTTGTCTACAGAAAGGAGAGATCACCACTGTTGACCCAGAGATGGCTGACATCCTATCTATTTCGCGGTTTGCGACTTTCTTTGATGTTCTTCCTGCAGCAGAACAAAGTACTCATTCTTTCCAGGTAAGGTGCCTTAATTTATATACTAGTAAATGGTAGCTTTGGTTTATAACAATTCGTGTGATTTGCTCTCTCCAAGATTCAGTTGATCGTGTGAGATGGTGAAACCTTGACCACCACGTTTACCAGGATGGTAGATGATGATACTAATAATGATCCACTTTGGCAGATCTGTGATAGGTTAATTAAACATCTTATTTTATAAGGATGTCTGAGTTTAAGGCCCTAGTGAATATCAGATAGTAATTTTTGAGTGTGGTGAGTTTTGTTGAATTCATGTTGGTTACATAAAAGCGTGAATGAGCCAGCAGGAGAGCATGGACCAGCTGTGTTAAAATGAGTGCTACGCACCAATTCAGAAAGATGTAATAACTGGAACCAAGAAGGTCTGCGGCGTGTTTCACGGATGTGTATTCTGTTTGATATACTTGTGCAGTGTTTACAATGACCAGAGAACCCGTTTTATAGTGAAAGGTGGGTTTCCAAATCCATACATAGGATAGTTTGTATGATGACTGAGCGCTAGGCAACATTTGTATACTTTGTATTCTGTGATGGTTGTGAGAATAAATTGTATTATTTAAATTATGTGTGTAATGGTGCATTGGGTAACAAGGATAATCATAGAATGGAGTAAGATCATCATAGAAAGCGGTAAGATCAGCATAAAATGGGGTAAGAACATCATAAAATGGGGTAAGAACATCATATAATGGGGTAAGATCATCATATAATGGGGTAGGATCATCATATAATGGGGTAGGATCATTATAGAATGGGGTAGGATCATCATAGAATGGGGTAAGAACATCACATAATGGAGTAATAATCATCACAGATTGGAGTAAGATCATTATAGAATGCAGTAAGATCATCATACGAGAGAGAGAGAGAGAGAGAGAGAGAGAGAGAGAGAGAGAGAGAGAGAGAGAGAGAGAGAGAGAGAGAGAGAGAGAGAGAGAGAGAGAGACCGCGCCTTCAGCAGTCTTGCAACTTTCGTTTGAAATGGAAGAGACAGAAAAGACTAAACATGTTTAAACATAATTTGGACATTTGTTGAAACAAATAGGAAAAACAGATGGCACATAAAAAATAAATTGGAGAGTGTGGAATCTTTGTACAGAAAAGTGCCAGTAAATACATTTACGTGCCGCATATTTGCTAGGCAATATTAAAGACTGGACGTTAAAGATGGATGTCATCATCTTAACTGGTCTGCGGGACTAGTAAAAGACCTTTCATTAACAGATTCAGTGCCAAACAAAAAACATAGGTTTAGACCAAACAAAAATAGATGGTGGAAAATGGGAAGTATGGATGTGTCACAGTCACGCCTTAAAACATGTAGCAGACATGTATTATAACGCATGGTATTTTAGCGATATGTAAGCCAGTGGCAGATAGGGGAAATCGCTTAACACAATTATCTTCCCATGTCACTTAATCGCCGTCTCCGTGGCCTAAAGGATTGTGAACGCGATTCGTGAGCCGCTTACCACGCGTTCGAAACCCGGTGGCGACCGATTTGGCAGCAGACCATGTCGCGCTGTGATTTTAACGTGTTAGTATGGGAGCCGGTCGTTCAGAAAGCAATGGCAAATTACTGAACGTAAATCTTGCCAAGACATAAACAACACCAGTAAAATGCTGGTGTTGACAGCGATGTCCTGTAAATTGTAAATGGGATATGCAAAAAATAAAAGGCACTTAATCAGTTAAAAATAACTGCAAATCTAAAGAAAAGTATTATGCAGTATGTAGTTTATATGACACCGTGTGAAGTGAAGGTGGTGATGATGTAATGTTTTTCTCTGTAATGTATACATGTCAATGTGAATACTTTACTCACAGGCTGTAGACCCATTCAAGCTGATCTGAGAACGTGCCTCATGAGATGGGCATAGAAGAGTGGCCCAAGCTTATCAGTGTCTGCAGTACATGTTGTAATTTTGAAAACGCACATAATATTGTCTTTCTTTCAGTACATGCCCTAGATTGATTTTAATAATCAGTAGAATAAATTTCAGTTGGCTTTATGAGCAAAATATTTTCACAATTGTCAGTTATAATTTATACATGGAGGAGAGAAATAGACGTGAATAACATGGGGAGGGCATGGACAGAGCTGCATGGGGTAGGTTTGGAGTGAGTTGTTTGAGGATAAAGGGTGACACAAGCTATAATTGATGTAATCATATTGATACTAGCCGGTCTCCGTGGCGAAGGCGCAATTCCCCTTATCTGCATTCGAAACACAGCTGTGCACGATTTGACAGCAGACCGTCTCGCGCTGGGTTTAGGCGAATTAGTATGGCAGCCGGTCGTTCAGAAAGCAGCGGCAAACTACTGAACGTAAACTTGCGAAGAGATCACAGCAGCAGTAAAATGCTGGTGTTGGCAGCGATGTCCTGTAAAGGATATGCAGTTTAGTTTAGTCGACGGATCAACATCACGGCACATGGGTGTAACCCATGAGCCATAAGTGCTCCTTTCTACTCCTAACTCAGGCGAGTCCGGTGAATCTCAGCTTAGTACACGAACTCCGTAGCAACGGCGAGGATCCTGAAATACTTTGGGTAGATTTTTACCTCGAAAATTTGCCCAGGCAGCGCCATTAGGTTACTCTTATTCGATTTCTTCCAACTGCTAAGGTATTTTTTACGTGCGCAACATTACATACGGGCGTCCGACCTCACTACCCAGAGAGCAGGGGAAATTTTATTACTAGAAGTCCACGTGAAAAAATTCCTGCCCTCACCGAGGCTTGAACCCGGGACCTCCAGCACTCGAGACCACTCAGAGGCCCCCCCCCCCCAATGCAAAATAATAATAATAATGATACTGGGGGGGAGGGGGGGCTGCAATAACGGTCCCCTAGCATGCCTGCTACCGGTTCAGTATGTTTTAATCTCTATCAAAGCCATACAGTTTATTTAGTATATGGTCTTCTTCTTCTTCAGCGTTCCGAGCCATTGAGGTTCTTTGCTGCAAATACAATCCGTCTCCATTCGTCTCTCTGGTGGACCTTCTCTTGCCAGTCGTTGGTTCCAAGTGCTGGTAGGTCTGTATGTATATTATCTCTCCACCGCCTTCTTGGTCTACCTCGGGGTCTACAGTCATTTATTTCCTGAGTGTAAGCGAGTTTTGTTTCCCTATTATCTTCCATTCTTTCTATATGCCCCAGCCATTGTAGTCTATTAGCCTTCATGATACCAGTGATTAGCGGGGACTTAAACAGATCATAAATGTCTTTGTTACTTCTTCTTTTCCACTCCCCACTTTGTGTATCCCTAATGGGTCCAAAGATGCGTCTTAAAATTTTGTTCTCAAAGGTTTGTAACAAGGCTTCGTCTCCTTTCGTTGTACTCCAGGTTTCAGAGCCATACAGCACAACTGGTCTGATCAGTGTTTTGTATATTGTGATTTTGGTGTTACGAGATAGCGCCTTTGATTTTAGTAGATGTTGTAGTGCATAGTATATCTTATTTCCAGAGTTGATTCTAGTTTGTATTTCTTCCCTTATGATGTTTAGTATATGGTGCCAGTCCTATATTTGTATACTGAGCAGCACTCAGGGGGTGATGTGGCGGCCACCTTTACACCCCAGGGTATCTCCTGGTACATATTTTAGGCTTTTAACTGGAAAGATCACCAATATTGAAGCACTGGAAAGATCGGGTGGCGTCAGGATTTGTTCCATGCTCAGTCTTCGTAAGCTTAGATGGATAGGATACATTAGAGGGATGGACCATGGTAGAATACCTAAGGAAATGTTTTTTGGTGAACTGCACATGGGTAAAATATCTCGGGGTCGGCCTCTACTACAGTACAAAGATGTGTGTAAGCAGGAGGACATGAATGATATTGTTTTAGATATGGGACATTGGAAGCGTTGCATGGAGGAAAAAGATCAGGAAAGGAATAAAGACAACAATGAAAATGATTGCAGATAGGACAGACATTTATTGTATGACATCAGATGGTGCGTGGTGGGGGAAATGACCAAGTGATTTTCGGCTAGGTTTACCTAGGAACCCAGGTCAGTGAAAATACATCCTTGCCTCGATGGGGATTCAAATACACTAGCCACTGATCATTAGCTTCCCACCAGCAGTCCTTAATAATGTCCCTCGGATGTTGAAGAGTTATAAACTTGAGGTGTGATGAATTTCTGTGAGTATGTACAGTTAGACTCCCAATCATTTAACCATTTGCAGGTCTGTTTTGAAAAATTGACTCCAAACCCTGAGTCTGATTGCAGGGCTAAAACAAACCAGCTGAATGTGTCTGTTCTCTGGCAATTTGGCTACATTGCAATTAGCATTCATCTAAATGAGGCGCCACAGTAGTTTAGTGGCTAGCATGCTTCTGGCAACTTGGTTACAATTTTGGCTACATTGCAATTTAGCATTCATTTAAGTTAGGAGCCTATTGTGCAGTGGTTAGCATCCTTGCCTACCAGCCCGACTGTCATGTGTTAAAACCCTCACTGAGGCGCATTGTGATCTTAAGTTGATAGGTGTATATAATATTTTTCTTTCATTAGCCTCTTCCAGACACTGGTTGCTCAGAAAACACATCTCCATTGCTTCAAAGCTCTTCCTAATTTGATCATTCACTTGCCAAGATTCACTGCCATACAGTAGATAGATAGTCGACAGATCATCCTCATTGCACATCGAACCATTCAGTCCATAAGTCCTCGAATCCCCTCCTCAGTATATTCCGCAGCGTGTAGCGGCTCACGACACCAGTTATGTTTTTTTTTGGTGAAGATATATTTTTCATGCAAGTTGAACATTTATTTTTGTACATGTCTATGAAACAGCATACTATATCTTAAGAAAGTTCATCAATGCTGACTACCTGAAAAAGTTAACTGTCCTGCCTACAGTGTTATAATCTCACCGGTCTAGCTTAGTCTGTGACACAAATCAGTTCTGTGTTGGTTTATTAATCTTCTTTGGCTTCCTGCGTAGTGTTCTTGTTTCTAACTTGCTTTTCGCGCAGCCTGATCATGGTTGTAGATTCAGTCATCGCTTGGTTCTCGTAAACGACTTAATCCTCGAGCATTCAGGTTTTATATATATATATATATATATATATATATATATATATATATGTTCCTCTTCATGTGTACATCAATGGCAATGAGACTACAAGCCTGCAAATAAAGATGTCACAGTTGTATAGTGGTTAGTGCCCTTGCTTAATAACGCCATGATCATTTCATATCGCTTGTATGGCTCTGGGGTCCACTCAGCCCGTTTTTCATTCAAAAATTTGCCTATGTTTTCTGTCACATACACTCACAGCGCAGTAGTATAGTTCCTAGTACCCTCATATGGTGGCCAGAGTTCAAATCCTCTTCAGGACACCATTCCATTAACATACCTAGTGAGATTCGCCAGGGGAATACCTGTCCCACTTACACACATACCATACCAACACACTTTCACACTCACCCACAACACTTTAGCAGAAACTGTTCACTGCTTGAAAATTTTATTCCACAAAATAAAAACACAATTTACGATTTTTTAAAAAGGGAACAAAATAAAACAGAAATGAGACACTAAGTATATAAGCAAGTTACTGCCACATACAGCAATTGTGTGGTTCAGGAAGGGGGACGCTTGTAAGTAAGGTGTGTGTACAGAAAAAAAGCTAACATAAAGTCATTGTTACATCAAGCAGGATTTGTGCTGTAAGCAGTTAAACACACATATAACCTTCGTCACATTCTGGTCTGTGTGATCAAACCCAGTGTTTAGTGCACAATCTGTTAACATTCTGGTCTGTGTGATGAAACCCAGTGTTTAGTGCACAATCTGTTAACATTCTGGTCTGTGTGATCAAACCTGGTGTTTAGTGCACAATCTGTTAACATTCTGGTCTGTGTTATCAAATCAACTGAGTGTTTAGTGCACAATCTGTTAACATTCTGGTCTGTGTGATCAAACCCAGTGTTTAGTGCACAATCTGTTAATACTCTGGTCTGTGTTATCAAACCAACCCAGTGCTTAGTGCAAAATTTGTTAACATTTTGGTGTGTGATCAAACCCAGTGTTTAGTGCCCAATCTGTTAACATTCTGGTCTGTATGAACAAACCCAGTGTTTAGTGCACAATCTGTTAACAGTGGCTGTCAGAGACAGAATAATGCAGCCTGGCTACGAAATTTAGCACATGGCATTTCAGGACTGGCAGACAAGGCTAGCGCTTACAATTGATGGGATAATAAACAAAACTGGTCCAATTCTTAGAAATATAAAACTCAACCATAATCAGATAAATTCATAGAATTGTTTACTTAAACAAAAGGGGCAGTTTCGAATTTAAAAAATTGTTCCTGGACTCGCAGGTTGGCCAAGCCTGAATGGGTACCTGGGCATTTGTTGGGAAGTAAAGGCAGTCAGCATAATACCAACTACATTAGCCAATCAGTGCCACTGTCCATATATATGCCCAATGAGCATGAGGTGTGTCCAAGGAATCTGTACTTTTCAACACAGGAAACTGGATGCAATGGGTTTCAGCATTTGATCTAGTGTCATAAGTGTAGCTTACAGACACATTATAAATGGGGCGCTTAAGAAATTCACAAAAAGCAATGGAATTCCTGATGTTATCGAAACAGCTTATGCAGACACTAGATAAATTCACCAAAAAGTAATGGAATTCCTGTTACCACATGTGATAAGACTAATGTACATACACATTACATATACTGGGTGTTTGTAAAGTCTCACTACAATTTGCATTTAGGACAAAGTTTTAACACCATTCTGTTTGGAGTGCAAAGAATTACTCCAGCAGATGAAAGCCATTCACTGCATATTGCATCACAATGGACTGTGGAGCATATTTTTTAATGACATTAGATACTTCATTTTTTAAATACGTACCACATACAAACACCCAGTAGTACTGTGAATAAATTCATCAAATAGTCATGGAATTCCTGGTGCTATCAAGTGTTAGTTAAGAGTAGCTCAGAGAGAATAAGAGTAGCTGACATAGCCACTACATAAGGTATACTCTTAACTGATTCAGTGTCAAAGGATAATATATCGCCACACGTGACCTCCCTGTTTGGACTGTAGAATGATATATGCTGTTTTGGGGTCCTCTTATTTATTTTATTTTGTGCATCATCCGCAATTTCAATGCTCAATGAATGGAAATTTACATTATAATAATTGTTTATTAAATTTTGTACCATGTACGGTTCAAACCTACGTTTTGTTTGGCATTGAATCAGTTAGGGAAAGCACCAAACCACAAAGGGATTCCTGAAGGGATCAAGTGTTTTACATGCAGCTTACTTCTCTCACTATATGTAGTACTGTGTCAAATACAGCTACCCTTTCAGATATACTGTCCAGATTATAATAGACAAAAGCAAACATCCCATGGTAACTAAAGAGGAATTATTTCTGTACTTTTTGTTAACATGTTCATAAGTATCATGTATGTATGAAACAATTTGTCAAATCTATTTATCCATATCGTCCTTGAAGTTTGTGTATGTAAATTACAATGCTAGCCTTTCTATTCACTTCATAACAAGTAAATGTAGCGAATTTTGGAGACTCTCCAGCTTCAGGCTCTCATACAAAGAGAGACTTGTCTGTCTCCATCTTCAGGCTCTCACACCAAGAGAGACTTGTCTGTCTCCATCTTCAGGCTCTCATACAAAGAGAGACTTGTCTGTCTCCATCTTCAGGCTCTCACACCAAGAGAGACTTGTCTGTCTCCATCTTCAGGCTCTCATACAAAGAGAGACTTGTCTGTCTCCATCTTCAGGCTCTCACACAAAGAGAGACTTGTCTGTTTCCATCTTCAGGCTCTCATACAAAGAGAGACTTGTCTGTCTCCATCTTCAGGCTCTCACACAAAGAGATTTGTCTGTTTCCATCTTCAGGCTCTCACACTAAGAGAGACTTGTCTGTCTCCATCTTCAGGCTCTTACACCAAGAGAGACTTGTCTGCATTTGCCTTCAGGCTCTCACAACAAGAGAGACTTATGTCTCCTTTTCCATGCTCAGAAAGTGAGAGCCTGAAGACATGCATAGACAAGATTCCCAAAATAAACTGCTACATTAACTTGTTTCATTGTAACTGCATCAGCCAGTCCCATTCTTTATATATGTAATAGAACAACCACTGAGTTGTCATCAATAACTTGAAAGGATGATCATCTGTTCCCTTTATCAGCTTCAGAAAAAGTCCAGGCACATTCCTGCATACTGTCTTCCGCACATTGTGTAATATGGTCAGTGGAAACATATTTCAAATTCTCTTTTCAGAAACTGTTCTGGTCAAATAATGACTATGAGAACATAATTTTACAAAGACACAAAAATATCAATGTCATATGTTGGCAAGATACCGCAGCTCTTTGAGATGGTAGCACCAAACAAGAATTTTACTGGTTCAGATCCAGTCTCACATCGTCTTTGTTACTCCTGAACTATGTGTTTAAGTTTAAATGAAATCAGTGGAAGCAATTTGTTTTTCACCAGGACATACAATGAAATATAAATGCATATTGGCAATGAGAAACAGTATAGATAATGCTATATCTATCACTCACAGTCAACAGCTTAACTCTGTCAGTCCCTGGATTTACAGCAGATGCTCAAACAGGGAAACAACCATACTTTTAAAGAGGTTAAATATACACAGTGGGTAGGCCAGATTTCTTCAGTTGCTCTGATGAAATGTAGAAAGTGCGAGAACACATTACGTGATAGTTGGGAATGACAGGAAAGAACCAACTGTACATTACTTGGGACTGACAGAGTTAATCAAATGCTTCTCCTACCCAAAAACACAAAAGTGGACCATGCACCAGTTACAGCTGTCCTGACTGCAGGGAGTGCTAGTGGGCTGTGAAGTGCTAGTTTCTCATATACGTTATCAGAAGAAACAGTGACCAGTTCTCTTACTAACCTCAACAGTATGTTTATAGAATGAGACCAGATGTGAAGAACATCAGGGGGTGGTGGCACACCACCAGGCATAACCAATTGTGTGGTTGTAACATAAATAGTACCAGGGAATTTTACAAACTGCATCACGACATAAAATACTAGTAGTAAATATGTTAAACTACACAATATGCTGTCATAGTTGGTAACATGTTCATTATCAGTATTATTGTGTGTCTCATAACTCTCGAGGAATGTAACATTTAAGAGAGAAAACAATATTTGAATATCACATTTTGTAGGCATGACCATGCCCTGGTTACTAAAAAAAAATCTATCGGGACTGCCCCCTGAGACGACTGCATCACTGCTCAACGGTCCACCAATAATAAATAATATGCATGCTCCACGTGTGGTCCTGCACTGCTTGCAAGAATAAAGTGCTACATACCATGTTGCTGTCACATTCTGACCTTCCATGCAGGATCTAATAAGGGTCAATTCCACAATAGTTAGTCAACAATGGAACTCCCAAGATGTTCTGTTCCTTGGCCAGTTGCTACACAATCACCGACTGTTCATTTATCTCTTGCTGCTGTCATCTTACTGTCTACCTCTGGCTGCATTGTCTCCCGACTTGTATTTCTAGTAGTTTTCATAAGAGAGTCATGTTTTTCAGTGTGGTGAAAACATTGTGTATCTTTACTTCTTTCAATAGCTCATTTCATCCCCAGCTTCTCTGAAGCCCTTGCATGTTTTTAGTTTGCTTTTTAGCTTCCATGAACTAAGACATGTATATCCACATTTCTATGGCCTCTACAATTGGTTGTCAAACTGCTTGGTCACACTACTGCAAGCAGAACTGGATGTCTTAGTCTGGCTACATACATGTCAGAAGGTTGTCTCCCATAAGCTGTTTTCTACAGTAGCTGACACTTGCAGTGATACAACAGCTGTTGTTCAAAGAACCATGCTAAAGTGCCAGGCATAAACTCAGCATCCTGGGAAGACAGGACCAGCCATAACACAAAGTAGAGATGCACTTTAGGACAACAAGATGTCTCAGCTGGTTAGACCTGCCGCAGCACAGACGGTCAGATTGTGTCGAAAGAAATATCAAGGTATTAGCAGGTAGCAGTTTCTTACTTCTCCAATATGCCTGAAGGAGAATTTCTCCCCAGTATGGTCAACTACAAGCAAGAAATATTGGCTAACAATGGTTTCATGCAACTACATCTATGATGTTAACAGTGATGGTGGTGTTTGGTAGAACAATTGCGACATCTTCATGTTTACATATTTATCACACTTGATTCTACTGAAAGCAACAATGGAGAAAATGGGATCAGCTTAGAATAAAGTCACAATTAACACAGATACAGCTGGCATGAATATTTGAAACTCGAATATCAAAAATTTATGTACTAACATGTGCTAACAAGAACACAGTAATGCTACTAAAATACAGTAATTAAATTGTTTTTTAAATTACATGTGTAAATACACAATTAACATAACTAACTTCTGCTCTGAATATATTTAGCAGACATTCAAAACGGCAACCCTTACTTTTTTTTAAAAACAACCAGCAGATGCTGGCTAGTGGATGCAAAAAGTGACAGTGAATAATACAGTTATATGACAGACAATGACAAGAAGCAATGACAACCAACAAGAAGATGCATAGCTTGTGGTGATGGTAAATAAATTAACACTTACTGGTCTCAATCGGCCACACACAATAAATATGTATGGAACAAAGTATTTACAAAGCAAATATAATATCACTGCACTGACAGGCTTGAAGCAATGCTAACTGAAGACAATGCTGTGGCCAAATTAGTTATATGTTGCTGGCCATATGTAATGTAAACTGGACACACATATGTATGATAAATGGGGATAATGATTATACTGCAGGTAAGCATTGGTGTAGCAATACATACAAGAGTTTCAAGTAGAAAGCATGAAGCACAACAACTTCAGAACATTGCACTAGGAAAAAATACACTATCTGAGACAAGAAATGCAGACCTGAGCATATTATTATTATTATTATTATTACACAGAATATCCAAGGTGGCATAAAGCTAACACAACATGGCATTATAAACACACTCGTAACTGTGTTACTGCTATAATATCACCGAAGACCACTGCTCAATGTATGTTGTCCAGAAACAAATGGTGGCACCTAGTGCAACAAAAAGCACTAAAATGCTGAAGCAACTATTCAGCGCTTGCCGCTGGGTGGTAAATTGCACAAAGCAATGGCATGAAAGTTCAATGTTGTAAACACAGCTGAACAGTGAGATAATACAGATGTTCATGCAGGAAAGGAAACCTCAGGCAACAATAAACAGTCATTTCATGTTCACACCTAACTAGGAATACATGTTTCTATTAGTAGGCAGGAAAAGAATGTAAAAAATGTGAAATCCTCACATATTTATCATTATTTCGTTCTTGTAAATTTCCTTTTCTGTGTAAAATAACAGTAGTCCCACTGAGTAAATAATTGTAAATCAATAGCTCAGGGTAAGGATTACAATAATCTTAAACAGAAGACAGCATAGAAAGAGAAACTAGGGATTTATGTAAACTGCTAACAATAGAGTAACAGAAACTTTTTTAAAATTTGGTATTATCCACACATACCTGTGGTCAATTAGAATTGAGTGATGCTAAAAATATACAAACATAAAATCACATATATTCTTATATAATTGTATGATATCAATGTTTTCTTTGTGGTTTTAGAAGCAATCGTGCCCTTGCTACCAAGAACTCCAACAAATATCAGTTACCTTTGATGTAATTTCTGGAATGAATGGACTTTCACTCAGTTCCACAATATAGCAGATAGGATTCAGATACTGACAAATATACAACTCTAAAGTACATATACTCCCAAGCAATGAACCAAATATAAACACAGCCGCAGACAGCAGGGACTAGCTAACGCACTTCGCATGCATGCATTATTGCAGATCATACACTGAGAGAGCAGTCAAATAGCTGATCATTACAACAAATGGAAATGGTCAACAACTGGCTATTTTGAGAAGGAGATGAGGGTTGACCAGCATGTCCCGATTTCTGGTCTAGATATGAACAGTCTATATCCTGGTTATTAACTTCCTGATCACAGAAACTGATTGTAAAAAGTTCATATTTGCGTGTTGGCTCTTATTTTGATGGCATAATGTTCTCCTGGCTGCAATTGGCTCTCAAGTTGATCCAGCCCTTCACAATCAGTACTAGAGATTTCTTTGGGAAGGATTAACAAGGAGGTGAGGTTGTCACCTTATCGCATTGCCCTGGTATATGTGAAGACTGATCACTTCATGCCCAATTGCAGCATCAGCCTCACAGTTAACTTTTATTTTCCTCAAATACAATTTAGAAGCTTCCAGAATGAATGCTCCGATCACCTCACTAAACTATGTCAGTAAATTAATGACTTGGATCAACTTGAAAGTGTGAATTGACATGTTCTACACATAAACACTGCTGTTTTCTCTCCTGTCATTTCAGCATATCAAGTCTTGTACTGTATCGAAAAAGGGGCTTGACTGCTGCCGAGTCCACACACAAAAACCCCACAAAATATAGCTACAAAGCTCTACAAAAGGAAAAACATACAGAAACAAGCGTTTCAAATCAGTCTTTATCAAACAAAAACATTAGATTATCTTCAGATTCCAGCATAGTATTCTAGTAGTGTGTGTGTGGTTTTTCTTAGGTGACACAAACTCTGGTCGAAATATTCACCTGTATCTGTGTGTTTTTCCTTTCATCAAGCTTCCTAGTCATATTTTGTTTATTTGGACCCATGTACTATACTGTATTAATGCCAGTAATATCCTGTTCAACCCCTTTGAGTTATCATTGAGAGATTAGTGTATACAGTTATATAACTGACTGGTTGTTTATGTAGTTATATTTTAGCTATTTCACATTGTGTAGAATTATATACTCATGTCTTTCACTTTCAGACAATTGTGATATTCATATTGCTCTATCCATCTTCACTCCTGTCATTCTTGCAGTATATTGACACCTTTGAAATAAGTGACTTACCGGAATTTATTTCCTTGCAATATATTACTTCCATAGCAGTCCTCGAAGGCTGTCTATGCCTAACTTATTTTCCATTGTCAAACTTCATTCTCTCATTCCCCTACTGGTGAATTTATGTCATGCATTGGTTCCAATACAAGCAATACAATGAAAACCAATATCATATTTCTGAGTCTGTGCAGCAAGACATACAGCTTTGCCCATCAACAATGTGATCTGAGTTGCTGCTGATGAATTAGGTGCTGTTTGTGCTGTCAGAGGTAGCACAGAATTATCTGCAAATTGCTGCTCAAAGTTCTACAAATGCTCACCCCCAACAACCATGTATCATGCTTTTGATGAAATATACACAGCAATGGAAACAATAATGAAACAACACAAAACAGAAAATATTTTAGCAAATTTGTAGAAAAGAAAAGAAACACAGTATAAAATATGGATATGGAGACTAGAGTCAACAATCAATACAAAACAAATAAAATGTCCTTCTACATAGTATAACTGTATATGAGTAGAGTAACCAAACACAAATTTCTGAAAAATACATAACATTTGCAGATGTACTCGTGTATACACATGTTAAGTGTTGATGAGAACATGGCAGTAATCTTGTGATAGTTATGCCACATCTTATCAATGCATGATCTTTGAAGACTTTTGTGCTCTTGTGGCAATTATATTTTGATACAAATCTACTTTCCCATTTTTAGTTTCCTGAAAGAACATAGACAACAAAATGTTGCTTCCAGTTGCGATGTCATCTTGGTCCACATGTGATTTTCTGTCACCATGTTTTATGCTTAATGTCTCAGTGACCTGACTAGGTTTGAAAAGCTTTAAGTTGTATTTTCACCCATGTATAATCACATTCCAAGGATCTTTTGTAGGGTTCTTCATTATTATTTTGTATTAGCAAGAAGTGTTCCGAAAAAGAAATGATTTACAAGAATGAGTAAATCAACAAAAACAAGAAGTGGAACCCTCTGTCCGATTTGTATGCCCTCAGAGTATTTCATTTTGAGGCCCACTATGATGACTCAAACATATTAGCTAAGTCACTTTTGTATGTAGTTATATCAGTGTCTATTTGTTATGTGCATGCTGATGAAGGATGTAGCCACAATATCCATTCTGCCACTTGTGATTGTGTTCTTGCCATGCTGACAAATTCCACTTCTCATTTTTGTTGATTTACCAACTAATTTTACAGCTTAACCTGCAGTTTTACCTGTCATTTCACATTTACAGAAATATATGTTAAATTACATGTATACTATTTTCAAAATGTATGAGATGGCATTACAAACAACACGTAATCTGAACGGTCTGAAATAGGCATATAGAAGAACGATATGGTTAGTTTGTATTGATACTTTAAAATGGTACACTAAACTTAAAGTAACAAACATTTACAAGCAATACAAAAAGTTTAAAGATCATTACAATAAAAAATAATATACCCTCCTACAACTCCAGTGCAGTGGTAACAGTGAAATACACAAAACAGTGTCTTAGTCATGTGATGGACCCCCAAAACACAAACACAATCAGGAATTACAAGCTGAATGTCTGACACGTACATACATTTGATATAAAAAGCACAACCAACTATTGTACATAATTGTTATCATTAATATTTCAATCCAAAATAATAGTGTCCTTAATGTACCAGTTTGTGGTAAATTGTTAGAATCTTCCTTCAAGATTACCATACTTTTATGAAGATGTTTGACATCTTCAATATCGTGTATGATGCCATGTTAATGCACCTCTCCTTTGAAAACTGACACAAGGGCATACAAGTTTACAAACACCATTAAACATTCCATAAAGCAATGAAGGCAACATATACTTCTGCAGCGTAGATTGTAACTCTCTGACACAACATTCAAGCATCACACACTGAAGCCAATGGGCAGACAGAAAGGCAATAGGCCGTGTATACAAGCACCGCAGCACTTTAATACAAGTCAGACATGAACAATATATGAAAAGTCATTTGCCAAAGTTGATGCTTACACTCAAGATTCTAGATGGTTATTAATTAAGAAGTTCATTCTCCCAAGACAAGCAAGGAAATTATCACAATGGTGAAATAACACAAACAACATCAATGATCTTTTCTGTCTGCCGATATTTCAAGTAAATTTATTTGTTTCTTTTGGCACCAACATTTCCTTTAGTTTAAATTCTAAGCTGGTAAAAAAGACATCTTAGAGTCCACAGAAATGGAATGTGCTTACAGATGTACAGGCAACTGACATCAACATCACGACACTGATTTACCTTCATATTTGCTTAGTTTCCTTGATTTCATCCTGGGACACATGTACAAACATACTTTTACCTGAAACTTTCTTTGTGCTTTAAAATGGACTATTACCTCAATAAGAAGTGATAATTCTAACTGCAACTTCCACGTTTCTTCAAAGCAGCCTTAACTAGGAAGTTGCTTTCAGTTAACTATAGAGTAACTATAGAGTAACTATAGTTCCTCCTAACATCTTTCATCTCTAAATTGTTTGTGCCTTGACAAGGGTTGCTACCTCAATTATATGGTGATTCTTCTTTTGCAATGTATCCAGTACATTCTGCCAATGTTGTCTGCTATTACTGTACAATGTTTTAACAGTGATGCCCAGAATCAGCACAGCAGACTTCAGATTAAGTCTGAATTTGTTAATTATTCTTAACAGACATGAAGACACACATATATTTAATGCAGAATTGTTTTAGCTTAAAGTTTTCACACAAAGGTAACTGATTAGTTATTTCCACTTTGTTTTGCAACTGTATTGATGTTACACAAAGTTATAAATGAAGACCAGGACAATAAGAAATCAAATATGTAATCACAAGTGATCATCCGTTGGTGCTCCGTGACTTCAACGTCTCACCCAAAATAAAATGAGGGGTATGTCCCCGAGAAGTTAGAGTGTCTGCCTGTGACATGTGTCCAAGCTGTGCTTTGGCAAGCAGCTTTTATTTCACAGCCCAGAACCCTCAAACCACACACAGCAATGGTATGGAGGCTATATCAACGACATCTTCCAGAATTGATTTTGTTAATGTGTCAGATAATAGTGAATTCTCATATCCCAGCTTCAAGACTATATCTCACTAGCGTCTGTCCCATCAGGAACATTTGATAAATACCAGCCAAATTATATTTAATTTACAAAACTGACTGCCGCCTACTTCAATCAATTCTATGTGATCATCATTCAAGATAAAATGCTATAACCTTCACGTAGAAATCACAGGGTCAATCTCTACAGACAACAATGGTATGTTCATTCCCCACCATCATCCTACTGTTTGATCACAGTATATCAAATGATCCAATCAACAGAATAAAGCAGCCAAGGCATGGGATAGTGGTAGAAAACATTTGATAAAAGCAATAGTTAGTCTCAAGTAAATCAGGTTGCAAAAAACAAGGAAAATGTTTTTGTTAATTCCTAAAGGAGGTGAGATTGTTCTCATTTTTGTTGCAGGATTCTGTCTTTGAGGATAAGTTATTTCCAAACATACATGGTTACAAAGTGACTGTTTAAAAACAATTACTAGGATGCAAAGAAATAAACATCGCTAAAAGTTACTGGTCCCCAAATACTGGCCTTCACCTTTTAAGAGATAAATTGTAAACTTACCTTTTTAGTAGGCAACTATAATATTCAATGAAGTAGTCCTTTATGAAATTATGAGACACAGGGATACAAATAATATACACTGCCTAATTTGTGTACACTGCATCAATGAAATCATTACGACTAAAATGTATCTAGCATAGCAATATGTCGCCTTGTAAATTCTAACTGAATGTGTTTCTTTCACATTTAAACTTTCATTAGCCTTTAGCATGTCTGAAATGATGTAAAATTAGCCTAAAATATAACTGAGGCCACAACTGCAATTTTACACAAATAAAGTAATTGCCTTAGATTTGTTTAGAAAGCCACTTTCTGAGCATCTAGTTGGATATATTGCCATGGTCTTATGATAATGAATTTTTTAAATAGGCTGCTTTATTTTTAAAAAAAAAACAACCCATGTCCATGGCCTCAAGTCATGTGTGGGTTTATATATACATGTTAATGACTAGCCAAATCGCTACCAATACATCATTAAAAGCAAACAAAGACTCAAAAAAAAATATGACACACGGGGTGCTCATATAAAGCTGGCATTAGAAAAATCATCTTGATACATTCTCATTCATAATAAAATATTAAATGAATATATTAATTTCCTAATATCTTAGGTCAATAGTTCCTAAACCATAGAGTACCAATCATGTGGCCTAAAACATCGCTGAAAATTAAGAAGCAGATTTCAAAATCTTTAAAGCTATGTACATATAAAAAAGAAATATGAATTTAAATTTTAAAATTTAATTTACTTGTTTGTTTTGTTACCTGCATTATATTTCAAGTATAAATAATGCATATTTTTAACAAGAAATTATAATAATTAGACATACTTTTCATTTTTCCAAGTTTTCTCTCCTCCTCTACTTTGTAACAAAGTTTGAAACATTTAATTTTAAAAAGTTTGAATCATCAATAAATGGAAAGTCAACCGTTAATTTAAAGGTTGAATTACAGTTTAAAAAGTTAGTTATGGTTTAGTTCAATAGTTTGCCATTGCTTTTTAAACAGCAAAATAAAGTATATTAGTTAGAAACAATTTGTTTTTACAAAGATGTTTAAATCTGTAATGGAACTTTTGTATAGCACACAGCACATATGCATTGTATTAGTCTGTCGGCATGAAGCTATCATACGACCAGCTTACATACAGTGTTTCTGAAATGTGCAATCCATTAATTCTCATAATTTAAAATATTGCACACTGTGTTTAAAGTTTCATGTTAAGACAAGAAAATGGTAAAAATACATGGCCTCTTTGTTAATGTTTCATTCAATGGATTTTCAGAGGCATCTCTTCTCTACTTTTAGCTCACTAAATTGAGAGTTTACTGTATTGGAATCACACTACAAACTTTTAACTTTGTAGCATTTCTCTGCCGGTCTCTCTGGCCTAGGGTTTAGCGTCTTTCTCCGTAATCCTGTATACTCTCGTGAGTAACGTTACGTGCGAGAGAATCGGTGGCAGTTCTAGCTGTGTCTGTAACTTACAGGGTATGTGAGCCGGTCGCTCAGAAAGCAATGGCAAACTACCAAGCGCAATCTTGCCAAGAAATCAACAATCAGCTGAAAGAAACTGGTGTTGACAGCGATGTCCTGTAAAAGGATACGCAAACCAAAAAAAAGCATTCCTCTACAAATAAACATCAATTTTTTATCAGTGTTTTATAAGTCTACTATTTCTCTTATATCATTCTTAACCAACACCTAATGAGAATTTAAAAAAAGAAAAGAAATCAACTTATGGAAGGAATTGGCAAGGTCTGATATGTGGCACATACTAAACCGATGTCTACAGAATTACCTCTAAAACTTCAATAGTTGTAGTTATAAAACAACTGGAAACAAAATACATACAATATGAACATGTCATAACCTCCAGCTGTGTAACATGTATATGTATTACAAGCAAATAGTATATTATTACTAAGTATACACCAAAAAAAAAAAAAAAAAAAAAAAAAGAAGCTCCCTTGTCTTTTTAATATTAAATTTACAAAACAAATCAGCAATCCTTCCAAAACTTGTTCTTTCCCGCTGCATGTTCTAACTGAAAACATTCTTGTCCTTATCTTGTCCCCGTGCATGGTCGACTTGACATTCTGTGTTTACACAGTAACATCAGTGGCATCCCCTGATTCACTGATCTGCTTCCTCCTCTGAACCTTCTTGATGCGATTTTCCTGTTGTAAAAACTACAATTTAGTGACAATTCAAATAGTATATAAGAGGGGCATTCAGAAAGTAATACACCACGTCGTTTTTCTCAGCTAATACTGAAGAAAGATGCATGGAATTTTGCACACTTCAAATATGGCAAATGCTAATTGTGTGCACCAAACTGCAACTCAACTGACAAAGTAATATGGCTGCCCTAAACCGTTGAAATGGAGCACGATAGCAACTTGCGTTATAAGCAGCAAATTGTGATATAATTTCTCACTGCAGAGAAAGAATGTGTTGTAAACATTCGCAAGCATCTAAGTGATGTGTATGGAAGTTTTGCAGTCGACAGGAGTATAGTCAGTCGCTAGGTTCAGAGAATCAAAGAGTCAGGAAGTTGAGATACAGAGCTGCTTGATCAGCTTTGCTGTGGATGTCCTGCCACAGCCACCAATGCAGAATTGTTGAAATGCACTGAGGGCATTATTTTTACTGATAGACGAATCACTACTCAATAATTGACCTTACAGCTGTCAGACAGCAATGGTAGTGCAAATGCAATTATAAATGCCCTTGGATTTTCTAAGGCTAATGTTTGCGTAAGCTGGATTCCTCGAAGTTTCACAAATGACCACCAATTCAAGGAAATCAATTTCTTCTGAATTGTTGGAGCATTCCAATGCTTTTGGAGAGAACTTTTTGGCTAAGATTGTTACAGATAATGAAACATGGGCACATTATTTTTGAACCGGAGACAAAAAGACAGTCAATAGAATGGCATCATCCACAATCACCATGAAGAAAGAAATTCAAGACAACTCCTTCAGCTGGGAAGGTCATGATCACTGTCTTTTGGGACACTGAAGGAGTCATTCTTGTGGATGAGGAGAGACAATCAATTCACAAGCTTACAATAAAACATTGAAGAAACTCAATCAGCATTTTTGCAGATTTTGGCAGCACAAGAATCCAGCATACCCTGCTTCTCCATCACGACAATGTGCGATTGTCTATATCCTTCTTTTGCTGCAAACTTCACAAAGAGAGGGAGCCGTGGCAGCACAGTGGCTATCACTCAAGCCCTGCGGTCATGTGTTTGTATCCCCTCAAGACAGCAACTTAACAGTGGCCAGGGCTCCCAGTCTGACACTGCATTAAATGGGTTAAAGTTAGTTGCATATCCTTTACAGGATGTCTCAGTCAACCCTAGCATTATTCGGCTGTTTCTGATTCCTAGGCAAGTTTACATTCAGTAGTTTGAAATTGCTTTCTGAATGACCAGCACTCATACCATTGTAAGGAAACCAAGGCAAGGCAGTCTGCTTCCAAATCTTCCACAGCTGTGTTTTGAACGGTATGCAGGATTACAAACTGCATTTGTAATCCCTTCACCACATAGCCGGTATTAAATGGGTAAAATGAAATATTCTGGGAAGAAAAGGCGGCCAGTGAGATACTGACCATGACAATATGAAAAATAATAATACTGTGCAAGTGTATGATCAAGTGCTGACGGGTCTATACAAATGTGGGGCTAGCACCATATACCCACGTCTCAAGACAGGCACTCTACAACTTGTACAACACAAGGAGGTGACACATGATAATGCTGTGCAAGCAAGTCTGTCACCTGACATTTCACTGGCAGTATCTGCCATAGAACTACCTCACACAAAATAAAGACTTCAGAATTGCAGTTAGGGCTAGGAGCTTCATTAGTTAGTAGTATTGTGCCATTAAAATATCCTCTTCTTTATCATTTGTCATGAAACAGATGTCAGTCTGATCACAGCTAATAATATTGATCTTTATAGTTTGCCCTGAAACAGATGTCAATCATGTGCCAATATGGTGGATAGGCGGTAGAGCTGTTAAGGCCTCTGCCAAGTTGCAGGTCAGACGAAATGACGTAAAAAGGAATTGTAAGAAAACCTCCAACCAAATGATAGGAGAATCTAGAGAAGTGACGTGAGAAGGCAAGAAACGTCCCAGGGGTAGTCAACAACAACAACAGACAGACCTTGGGCTGATAATGAAGAAGGCAGCACGATTCTTTTCACAGAAACAAGATTGTGTTACGAACTGGCAAGACATCGCATTGATGGCTAATAATATGGGATGGAAGAGCTAGATTGTTAAGGCATGATTCATATTTGTTAGAAAATGACCGATGGATGCAAATGCTTCAAGTGGGACTTGGAAATTATAGCAAGGTGACATAGAGGCCACTTGGTAAGGAGCAATAGCTGACTATAAGCGCCAAGACAATTATATCAGCAGTTAGATAGTAAGTTCATTGTGCTAACATTATGTACCTGATTTCAATACTGTCCCACCTGGCTGAACAGGCACGGTATTTTGAGAATAATTAATATATTATTATTATTACTACCATTGATTTGAACACAGACAATAAATGTCGCCATAACTACCATTGTCTAACGGCTTTGACTTATTCATCAATGTTGGCACAGGCTTCCGGATTTCTATTAGAATGGTTTATTTATTCTGGACGATGAGCCATTTTACTGAGATTGATTGTTATATCGTTACTAACCATATGGCAGCCTCTAAAGTGTTTTTTCTTCTGGCTGTGGCTTGCTTATGCATTTTCCTTAAGTTGGACTGGTGGTACATGGTTCCATCGCCCAGCCACTGAGTTAAGTGCTTGGAGCAACACTGTGAGCTTTGGATTTCATGTGGAGTGATTTTACATCTGTCCACGGTTGTTTTATTGTGAACTGCATGTTCAGAAAATGGCGGCTGGCTGGTTGCTGAACTAGCCAGCTTTGAATTATGCAGTAATGTATGTGAAGCTGCTGCTTTTCTAGCAACTGCCTCTTCCATTGAAGATGAACTGTAATTTTTGTGGTGGACTAGTATTGGCATTCTGGCACTGGCCTTATGCATGCACTTGCATGTGCGTGCTGTTGGTTTGTCGGTACTGCTGTCTGTTCCACTTTTCACATGGGACAGTTGGGAGCATTTTGTGTGATATTCACTAGCACAGGAATGGAGCATTATGGGTTGTTCCTTTGCTGTGAAGTGTGAACCGTGACTAACTACCTAACAGCTAAGCTGAGGTATATGCATCTTTCTGGTTGACACATTCTATGTCTTCTTTAAAGATGAATATTTGCTATGTATTTATTTTGGCATAGTAAGTGAACACAGCAGTGTGCCTAAGGTCTTCACTGGACCCCCCACAATTTGTCATACAGGGTTGTTCCTGTGGTCCAGATGTACATTGTCTGTCTGGCAAATGCTATGCAGTCTTGTTGGATGTGCTCTGGAGGTTGCGTTAGTGCTCCACAGCTGTAAGTGGCAGTCTCCAAAACCCATGTGGTGAAGGTGTGCTCTTGAGTCTGAAGATCCTGGTATGTGGTGTTTAGCTTGTTGAGCTATCAAGCTCTGGTCAGTAGTCTTCATTAATTTTTTGTCTTCATTTAATTTCCATAGTTTGTTTTAGAAGCACATAATTTTTGGGATCAAAGTTGCTGTCTTCAACTTCAAACATACTTTTAATAACATTAATATTGTGTCATGGGTATGAACCTCATTTTCAAATGGTGTCAACACAGCAGCAATTTTTTTTACAATTCCCAACAGCTGAAATATCATAAATATTCACAATGTGCTTGAAAAGTAAATCTATTTGTTACTCTATCAGAGAAAGCTGGGAATCTGCCCTTTATCCAGAGTGTAACTTTATCATGCTTAAGAAATATGTACTCTAATGGATGTAAAACCAGCATTTTTAGACCTAGAGACATGAAGCTATACCTATTAGACCAGTGGTTCTCAACCGGTGGGGAATTCCCCTCCCCCCCCCCAGGGGAGAATTTTAGGGGTTCGGGGGGGGGGAAATGAAGACCATTTCAAGATCGCGTTAATACAAGAACTGATTACTAGATATTGTTTTTTTTTCCCTTCATACTTTACAGTTATGTACGTCTAATCCTTCTAAAATTCATTTTATAAAGTAAGTAGACCCACAAATCATGTTTTATGTGGATGTCTAGACTTGTTTTAGTATATGCTATTAAACTTACCTTCCATTTTTACGTATACTGTGTAGGGGTGGGGGGATTTTTAGATAAGAAATAGAAAAGGGGGGAATGACGTTCTGAAAATATGGTGAAGGGGGGCACGGGCCAATAAAGGTTGAGAACCACTGTCCTAGACAGTCCGACCCCCTTGCAATATCCAACATGAATGTCATATGTTACATATCAAATATGGGACAACTGACTAATTATCCATTCCTGTTTTTACTTTCATCACCAACTTACGAAAAGATTTGGTTTCACCACACAAAAGACTTCACTGCAATTATTCAGCATTTAGACAAATATACACCAACTTTCAGAACATTTATAACACTATTCATATTCTAAAGTGTACTCACATGCTCGGCCAGTCTCTCCTGCAGAGCTCTCAGTTGTTCCTCCCTGTTCCTCAGGGCATTTTCCATTTTCTGAACCAGCTGCTCCTGCAGCTCATCTGTTGAGGATCCTCTGTTTTCACTAGCCTGGCAGACTTCATCAATGTGGTAGGCCTGTCATGTGGATGAATGTCAAAAGGTGAGCTGAGACACTTGTCTGATACATAAATATACACTCAGGTTTTGACCAATTACACACCTAGATGCCCTGGGACATTTCAACGATATGCACTAATGTAAAAACAATACATTTTATTTGTAAGGAAGCTGAGTTAAAACATTTTAATCATATAATGATGGTAACTAAGTACAATTTACTGGTAAGGAAGTTAAAACATATTAATGATACATTAAAGGTAAAATATTACATTTTACTGGTAAAAATAAATGGAGATAAAACATTTAAATTTTACAAAGAAGGTAAAATAATATATTTTACTGGTAAGGGAGTTGAGTTCAAACATTTTAATGATAAAAATAAAGTTAGTTATTTGCATATCCTTTAGAGGACATTGCAGTAAACTCCAGCATTCTTTTTTTCGCTGTTTGTGATTTCTTGGCAAGATAACGTTCAACAGTTTGCCTTTGCTTACTGAACGACCAGCACTCACACCTTTGTATAGGAAACCAACGCCAGGCGGTCTGCTTCCAAATCTCCTGCAGCTGTGTTTTGAACTCAGTATGTGGGATTAGTAATTGCATTTGTAACCCCTTCAACACAGAGCAGGCAATAAAGGTTTAAAAAAAAATTTACTGATGCAATAAAGGTAAAAATAAGACATTTTGTTGACTTAGATAAGACTTAACCAAGTGGATAATTTTGAATACCTAGGGGCAATTATAACATCAAATTGAAGATGCAATACAGAGATTAAGAGCAGAATAGGGAAAGCAAAAGCTGCATTTCAGAAAATGAAAAGTATATTATGCAATAAGTCACTATCACTGAATGTAAGAAAGAGAGTGATGAAATGCTACATAAAACCTGTTTTGTTGTATGACAGTGAATCCTGGAATGTAAATGAAAAAATTAGGAAGAGCTTGGAAGCAACAGAGATGTGGTTCTTGAGACGAATGTTGAGAATTCCTTGGACTGCCACAGTAGCTAACAACAACTTCATGAAAGAGGCTAAGAAACTAGAACATTATATACAGCAATAAGAAAGAGACAAACATCTTTCTTTGGTCATGTGATGAGAAGAGAGGCATTGGAGAACATTGTGACAACTGGAAAGATCGAGGGGAAGAGAGGCAGAGGCAGACCAAGAGAAATGATGCTGGATGGAGGAATATCATCAACAGAGTTGATGCAGAACACCAGAGACAGATCTGCGGAGAGACATGAATGCCTACACCAGCTGGCATGACACTTGATGATGATGAGATCAGATATTTTACTGATAAATAAAGGTTAAAGTTAGTTGCAGGTCCTTAAAAAAAAATGTCAATTACCATAGCATTTTTTTTGACTGACTTTCTATGCACTTTACGTTCAGCCGTTTGCCAAATGTCTCTGAACGGGCAACACACACCATTGTAAAAATCATTTCTACACGGCCTGTCTCCACATCACCCACAGCTGACTTCAAACCCAGTATGTTGGAATTGTGAAACGGCATTCACTACCTCTAAGCCACAGATGAAATAAAGGTCACATGAACTATTTGACTGATACAAGGGGAGCTAAGAAATCACTCACATGCTCTTGTAATTTAGACAGCATACTCTTCAACTGGCTCTGACGATTTTCTTCATACACCTCCATCTTCTGGGACAACTTCATCTCAGACTTGGCCTCAAACGATCGGACCATATCCTCGCCAGCTCTCTGGACTTCTTGCACTTTTTGTGACTGGAGGAAGTCAAGTGTTTGTTGTTGAAAATTATTAAACAAGATGCTTAAGCATAAATGAATGAGGGGAACCCAAATAAAAAAAAAACCACATAATCAGTTAGAGGGAAATATGTCATCATCATGATGTGCACTGCCAGCTAAGGTAGGCATTCGTGTCTCTCCACAGATCACTGTCTTTGATGTTCTGGAACAGCTCTGTTGATATTCTTCCATGCAACTTTCTTAGTTCATCCAGCATCATTTCTCTTGGTTTGCCTCTGCCACTCTTCCCCTGGACCTTTCCAGTTGTCACAATGTTCTCTTCTTATCACATGACCAAATAAACTTGTTTGTCTCTTTTTTATCTGAGTAGTTACCCTAGAGTCTATTGCAGCCATTGAAGGCCTTGTGCAGGAAAACCACCAATTGACTGTGAGTGACATTGCCGCACATCTTGAGATCAGTAAAGGTTCAGCTCACCACATCCTCTATGATGTGCTACAGTACCGCAAAGTGTCTGCAAGGTGGGTGCCACAACAGTTTTCTCCAGAATTGAAATGACGACATACTGATGCTTGTCAACAACTTTTGCAGTGCTTTGAAGCAGAAGCTAATAGTTTCCACGCAAGAATTGTTACTGGAAATGTAACCTGGGTTCACTACCATGACCCGGAAACGAAGAGAGCGAGTTAGAAATGGAGCCATCCCTTCTTACTGAACCCAAAGAAGTTTTGTATGCAGCCATCTGCACAGAAAGTTATGCTGAATCTCTTTTGGGTTGAACGAGGCATTATTTTTTAGAGCACTACATGCCAAGAGGGAAAACTCACCAGTGATATGTATACAGATTTTCTCAGGAATCATCTTTGACCTGCAATCACATCCAAACTTCTGAGTAAAGGTGTCATTTTGCAAAATGACAACGCTCGATCCCATACTGCCCGTGAAACGGTTGAAACCATCGAAGACCTCCCCTTTCAATGTGTACCACATCCCCTTTTCTTGCCAGACCTAGCCCAAAGTGATTTCCACCCGTGTGGACAACTCAAAGAGTCATTGGGAGGAAAGACTTTTCGGTCCAATGAAGTGGTACAGCAGGTGGTTCACGAGTTGTTACACACGTGACCAAGAGAATTGTTTTCTACAGGAATCCAAGCACTTTATCGGTGCTGAAGGACTTGCATTGAATGCAGTGGTGATTACATTTGTGCTTTACCTTTTCAGAATATATTCACCCCAAAAACAAAACAAAAATTAAGGTTTTCATTTGAAGCCCCCCTCATATAATAGTAATGCATGTGAAGTTTCACAGCCCACTGTTACATATGTAGTCAATGTAATAAAAGAGACCCAAACAGTTGAAGTATTACGACACAGATTAACAACAAGCACAGACCCGAAGTGCTACCGTTGCTACAACCCGTGGACAGAAATATGAAAGCTGATAGCTCACCTGCACATGTTAATTTGGACGTCCCCACCCAGGACACAAAGATATCAGGTATTTTCATTTCCAAGAACAATGATATGTCAACAATGCAAGAACTTTAACTTTCAGGGTAATAATGCACCAAATATTCAAGTGTTTTCACTGTCAGTGGCAATGATGGACCAACCAACAAGCCATGTATTCCAGTTACTGATTGAAATCTGAATCTATTCTTCTATCCTCCACCACTATTTTACCCAAAACATCTTGACTTCATATTCTTGATAATGACTACGAATCTTCCTGCCACTTTTTCAAACTATCCAGCATTTTCACCTCTGTCTCTAATGCCCTCAATCTTCCTGGTTGCCACAACCTTCTCCAGACCCTCTCTTGTCTCATAATATGACCTAAACATTACAAGTGTCTTGTCTTGGTGCGGTTAATCTTTGTTACTTGGTCTCTTGCAGAACGTAGAGATTAGTTTTCATAGTTGTCCATAGAATTATTAGCATTCTACATAGAAACATCTGTTGTCTCCAGTGTTGTCTACACAACAATGAACAGAAATCTAAATTAAACAGGCTTGTCCCTTTGACTCTGTTCCCTTCAGGTCTCCAAATACCCCATGCCAAAGCTCCCTTTGACTCTGATCCCTTCAGGTCTCCAAACACCCCATGCCAAAGCTCCCTTAGAATCTGATCCCTTCAGGTCTTCATACACCTCATGCCAAAGCTCCCTTTGAAATCTCATCCTTTCAGGTCTCCATACACCCCATGCCAAAGCTCCCTTAGAATCTGATCCCTTCAGGTCTCCATACACCCCATGCCAAAGCTCCCTTAGAATCTGATCCCTTCAGGTCTTCATACACCTCATGCCAAAGCTCCCAAACTTTGCACTCTTTTTAAATGCCCTGAGGTCTGTTGATAATATGGTGCTAGCCCCATATTTGTTTAGATAAATGGGCACATGATGGGCATAGTTGTTTATATCATGCCAGCTGCCTTTACTTGTAAGGATATTTTCTGGAAAACATTTTAGGCTAGGTTACCTGGGAGACCAAATTTTAATAATCAGCTGTGATGGGAATTCAAACACATAACTACCAGGCTGGCAGGCACACTGAACTATATAACACCCCATTAATCATGCACACTTCCACCACTTCCTTGTTTTCTATTTACTTACTATCGTTTGTGAGGAGCAATGGCCTGTTACGATTTCCATCAATTGGAAACAGGTCTACACATATAACAGCAATCAACCTGTCGCTATCAGATTCTTGATAAACACCCCCAAACACCTTTGGTAATACGTGGCAGATCTACTGTAATCTACAGTTACTAATGAGATTGTTCTTTATTGCTTTAATTGTGAAATTCACAAATTTAAAAATAAACACATACAAAACGCATTCAACCTTTGCTGATCGACATCTAAAACTACAAATATTAGTATAAGATATGGCAGCACATAGTAATAAAAGTGGCCATTACATTGTATAGAGAAAAGACAACATTAGGCTTGCGGGCTGAAAATGCTAAAGAAAAAATATACTACCAGCACAAAATGCTAGATAAAAATTATACCCTTCTTACTCAGACAACAG
This sequence comes from Cepaea hortensis, assembly GCA_963921405.1. Classification (NCBI taxonomy): domain Eukaryota; kingdom Metazoa; phylum Mollusca; class Gastropoda; order Stylommatophora; family Helicidae; genus Cepaea; species Cepaea hortensis. The sequence goes on from OY992885.1 coordinate 45,763,788, forward strand.
AAACAAGACATTCACGTACACATGTAAACAAACAGCACGAAACACGTATACATACATGCTCTCTCAGCCTTTCCTGTAAGGCCTTGATCTGATTTTCTCGGTTCTCCCGTCTGATCTCCATAGATCGCTGGAGTTTCTCCAAGGTCTTCTTACTGAACTCTTCACTGACATTCTGAGCTTTGTTGACCACCTCAATAACTTTTTGCCTTTCCTTTGCAAGTTGTTCCATCTTCTCTTGCTCAATCAACTGTCATGGTAGAAACATAATTGATTATAGCCAACAGTGATACAAATTAGCAAAAGCAACACAGGAGGACAAAATATTGTCAGAAATAGGCTGGTTCTAGTCAAATAGCAGCATGTTTAATAAAACGTTAGGCTAAGGTAATTATTAGACAGGCGGAGACACAGTTTTGGGGTTGCGGGTTATATGTTGAGAGACCAGTTTCCTTATTCCTATCAGTGCTTTACCAAACTCATTGCAAATTGACCACTGTGACTTTGAAAATACTAAGCAAATCCAAAATGCAAGATCAACAGGGCATCCAATAAGAAAGTGAAGGAACGCTGAGGGAGGTTTAAAAGAAGTGAAGTGTTGAGAGATGACTGGACATTACATCATTAAAAGTAAATAGAAATGAAAACAGACTGACTACTGCTATGATCTTTACAGCCTAGCATGGAGGAGTTCATGAAGATGAAGAAAGAAGAAGAAGAATTAAGAGAAGAATAAAAAAGGGGATAAGAATAATTAAGTGTAGATGAAGAATAATGATAAGGCAGTAGATAGAGAAGAAAAAAAAAACAATTTCAAAAGTAAACAAAGTTGCATGGCCACAGTAAAGTATGTCATCTAATGATGAATATATATACACAAAAATGCCCTGAAGCAGGAACTTGCTGTGGGCCTATGGTGTATGTAACAGACACCATCACATTGTGTAGGCCTGAATGCACAGAACACATACAATAAACAAGATAAAAATACACAAACACAATATGTCAAACTTACACTTCTACGCTGTTCTGCTTTCTTCAGTTTGTTCTCAATCTGTTCCTGTGATAGTTCTCTTTTCTTGACCTCGCCAAGTGAAGAAAACTGTATGGGTGGCCTCATGGTCTCCGCAGTAGCTGGTTTCAGAATCACATCAAAGCTGATGCTACGCTGTTTTGCTTTCTGGTTTTCTGACAATTACAACATTCAAATTAATAATACGCTTTGTATTTATATATTATACATATTTGTATGTAAATCACTAACCATCATAAATTGCTGCCAGCACATAACATCACACAGTTGAAAATGAACCTGTCTTCTTCTTCTGCCTTTAAGACGCCTGGTGGTGTTTAGGCCCTTTGTAGGCCAGTCATGGTTGGTTGAATGTTGGCTAATATTTTATGTGGTGTGAGATTGCCAGTCTCAAACCATCCCCTTTAGTTACCTTTTACAACATGCATCAGTCTACAGTACTGCTATTCTTGACTTTACCTTTGGCGCCCACACGGGCTAAAATAATCTGTACTTAATTCAAATGTATGAGACATAAAAAGAAAACATGCTTAACATTTGCCCAACTACAACTAAAATTATACACAGATCATTAGCTAAATAATATGAATAAATTATTCTACAATTATTGTTTAATCCCGTAAGAATGTGCACCACTTTGAATAAGCAATTGAAAGAACGTATCAATGCATAAAAGAGAAAGTAACAAAGGAATAAATGCTCAACTAACTAGGAATTAAATGAGGATTAGGATTAGTAAATGTGATTACAGGTGAAGAAATACAATATTTTAGGCACAAGAACATATAATGCCTTGCTGTAAACCATGTATGAGGGAAAGGTGGAAGATAAATTTACTAGAGGATGACAATGGTAAGATATTAAAAGATAGAAACAGGAATGTCAGTGTAACATGATGGCAAGACAGAAAATTCTAGAGATCCATTGTGGCCAACTATCAAAATGAAGATGTCAACTGACTTGGCAAAGTGGCAGAGGAAACAAAACATGTCAGCCCACAATTGTACTGGCAGTACACTGACTCAATAAAGAATAAAAGAATACAGAAACTTAGGTCAAACAAGGATACTCATTCCTTGGCAAAGAATAGAGGTGGTGGTGGTGGGGGGGGGGGGGGAGAAGAGAAGAGAGAGAAAGAGATAAGAGGGTGTGTGTGTGTCGAGGGGGGGGGGGGGTGGTTGTTGTTGAGTTGTGTGTGTCACATGAGGTAAATGATCAGAGTTGGGGTGTCAGTACAACAGCTGCTTACAGATAATCCAAGTGGAGCTAGCTGATGCCCTCCTAGACTGCTGTATTAATCAATAACTGAACATAGGAACAAATCAGGAGGATCCTATCATCCTTTCTGTATATTTTAACATTGTGTACATGCAAACCACCCACTGTGGCTTCCAACAGGTATCTAAGATACCAAGCAAGCAAGTAAAAGAAACAATGGACCCTTTTACACATCTTTAGGAACATTAGGTATTTGTGCTAACCCCATATTTGCATAGATCACTCAGCACTAGATGGTGATATGGTCGATATCATATTTATCGCCTTCCCTTCCCAGGACATTTTGTGGTACAACTTCTAGATTGGGTCGACTGGGAACCCAAATCAACTGTTAAATATCTGCATCAATGAGGATTTAAATACAGGGCCAAAGAGCCGGCAGGTAAGCATGCTAGCCACTGCGCTACATGAGCTCCTGAGGGTATAGGTTTGGGTCCATATTTTCCACAACTGCACGGTAAACACTGGTTAATGTATTGTCAGTATTATGCCTGCGACTTTTATGTTCCTAAACTCTAGCAGCCATTTTGTGCAACTGGATTGGCTCTAGAGCCGTACTGGTCAGAGCATATTCAGCTGTACTGTTTACTGGGAGATCAATCCCAGGACCCGTGTTGGCTGGTGAGTACACTAGTCACTACACTACCGTGACTAGGTCAGGTGGACTGTCTTGTTGCACTGTAATCTAAGACAACCAATAAGTCTCTGAGTGCTCGGTTCCTCAACATCTGAGGGTAGTGAACAGGTTAACACAACCACTTCAGCATGTCTTTAATACCACTACATATGTTGTACACATGAAAAATAACACCAAGAAAGGTTAAGGCCATTGCAAGGGGAAAAAAAATATAAACTAAAATCATCAAAGAAAAAAAACTTTTAAAGCAAATAAAATATTTCATATACTTTGCAAGTGTACTATCATCTGGTGGGTTAATTGCAGCAGAAATGTATCATACATGCTACATAGCAAAACAAATTACTGAACAGATGTCAGCCAATATTGTAGAACGTACATAATCCTGGACATAGAAAAGAACACTGTTCAAGTCTTTCCTACCAACTTCAGATATGAACAACGGCAATAAAAGAGAGGAAAAACTGAAGTAACAGAAATAAAATACCCCTGACTGATTTTATTAATGTGATGAGAAAAGATGTGATCACAAGAAGAAAAAGAAGACGGTGTATCTCTTTGTGTGTCAAATAAAAACCTCACAAGCTGTTTCTACACCCCAGGGTCAAAGAGAAAAAAACACAGACATGGAAATAAACATCAATGTTTTACTGAATATGAACACACACAAAAAGGGGAAAAAAAGGATCCTTTGACATGCTTTAAGGCACACAGGGCAAATGGTGCAAGACCCATACTTGTACAGACCAACTGGCACTTTGTTGGTGATGTGCTCAATATCAGGCCGGCTGCCTTTACTTCCCAAGACATTTTCTTGCACCCATTTCAGAATTGGTCAATCTGGGAGCCCAGAATTGACAACAATCACCTAGTTGCGGATTTAACCCATACCCTTGCCTGCAGGCAAGCGCCTAGCCACCATCCTACCAGAGCTCCCATGAACATAAAGTGAGCACATAAATATGCAAGAAGTCTATTGTAAACATGAGTTACCAGCATAAGATACAGTTTTAGGAATGTATGGGTACCAACATATTTCAATTTTGATTCATATTAACATATTATTACTGCCATGCTTTTTGTCTGGATCCTTTTTTTTCCTAATGTGTTTTTTCAAGTTCATTAGAGGGAATGTTTTAACTAAATGCCACTAAAAGACTACATACAGATAGGATTGCCTAAGTACTTTTTAAAAGATTTTTCACGCTTAATAATAGATGCTCATACATTAGGTAAAGTACTTTAGTAAAATTAAATTAGAGTATAACATAAATAACTGCTCAGTTAAATGTTAAGAAGGGATAATAAACATTGAACAAATAATACTGTATAATGAAACAAACATATATGAGATAAGATGGCTGAAAATGGCAAATATCTTTTTTTTAATGAAATCACTCAGTAAGCCACAATACAAAATATTGGTGCCAACAATCAATTTAGAATACAACATTCAACAAAACACTACCAGTTACCCACACTCCTGTAAACAATAACACACAAACATTTTAATGACAACAATGAAGCCAGGATTTGACATCCAAACAACAATTGACAGTAGTTACCTTTGCCCTTCAAAACAACAACGGCATCATATGCCTGGCGGTTGGGATGTATACGATGCTGGACAATTTTCTTTTTCTGTGATTCCCGCATGCACATAAAACTGAACCAGTTGCACACTGAGGAATCCAAACAAGAGCAACAATTGAAAGAATATATAAGAGTACATTACAATTTGGCATATTTTTATTTTTAAAAAAAGAACACCCAAGAGATATAAAAATACAAAAGAAATATGGCTTGTTACAATTCAATAAAATACAATGATTAAATGCATGTGTTAATGAATCAAAATAATGACCGTATGAATTAACCACAAATGTAACTGTACATATAAAAATGTCCTATACCATTCATTTTATATGTTCCTTCAGCGTAAGTATGTCTCATGAAGGTTTGTCTGGTAGCATGTAACAAGTTTCCCATTAGTGAGGTCCTAACACAAACTGTTTTATGTTTAACTCTCTGAGTCCAAAGAAATGGCACCACTGCAAAACCTCATGGACTGAAGGAGTAAGTGCCTGTTCTATATTCAAGAACAGAGCACTGGAGAATATCATTCTATTACTGTTTTCTTCATCACCAACTTTTCTTCACAGATGAAAAATATATTTACGAATGCTTAGACATATGGAATTTTTGATGACCCATGATTTTTCTAGCATCTTTCAGTTTAAATGTTATATTGGACGGCACAGGCACCAACTCTCCACAACCGTTAACCATGTTCTAGGTCAGTTTAGCTGCTGCTTTGGTTCCGTGCCACTTTGCCACCCATCCATCATTTTCTCCCTCTGCTGTCCTGTCTCTAACAGCCTCATCATTCAGGCCATGATAAAACCTGTCCGGTGACTTCTTCGAGCCTCCCAAAAATAGATGTACATTTCTGGGTGATAACACAGGGGGTATCTCTGAATATGAACGCCTATGGAAACTGATTAACTAATGCTGTGCCACGCAACTCATACCCTGATCCCCTTCTATGTTTATAAAATAGTATTCTGTGTTTGTTTCTTTACTTCTTCTATTCTAGGCAATTACGATTCTTTACTCAATCTTGCTAGTTGTTATTATAAATGTTTCTGTCCTTCTTACCCGAATGTCTTTATTTTCAGATATTTATTCTTCTTGTGCAGTGTATCCACTTTTGGAACATAGGCCCCTAACCAACTCATGACAAAGAGTCATATCTTTTGCTATCTCCTTTAGTTTCTTCCATATCCTCCCTACATTTTTAATCTCTATCTCTAATTGTCTTCTCCATATGTGTGTGATTTTTTAAGCTTTCTCAGTTGATAACTGTCTGCAGTTTGGATATCTGGAGTGTTTTTTTTTATTTTTTAGGGACTGGTCTATTGGGAAGTTTCGCAAGGAACTCATCCTATCTATTCATTAAGTTTTTTATATTTCTCCTTACTATTTTAGAATAGTCCACTTGGTCGATTATATTTTCTTTGTGCTATAAAGGTCTCTGAGGTCATCTTTCACTGCTGCTGTAAGATATGAATCTCTTCAGTTTCAATTTATTTTTACTTATCAACAAATGGTGATCTGAATCTACATATGTACCTCTAAAAACTTGTATCATGTAGAGATGGTCTAAATTTATTGTTAATACAGATATAATCAATTTGCTTTTGTGTATTGTAGTCTAATGAACAAGTCTTTCAAGAAGCAAATGAAGGTCGTAAACTGATTAGAGACATTAGACATAGACAGTCAAATTTTTTCGGCATGTTATGAGAAGAAATGAATTGGAGAACTTGGTGACAACTGGCAAGATCAAAGGGAAGAGACATGGGGAAGTCCAAGAAGTAAATACCTGGATGGCTTGGTCACATGGCATGGTCGAGACAGAAACACGGAGCTGATCCACGACTCTGGTGATCGAGTCAGATGGCAAAACATGACCGCCCACGCTTATTGGCATGGCACATGATGGATGGTATTGTAGTCCGCCTACATTACTTTATGTATTGTTTTGTGGAAAAATACTTCCATCTATGACATATTGATTCACTGCACAAATATTGGTGAATAATTCATCATTTTTCTTCATTTGCTCGTCCATTTCCCCCCATGATTTCTTCATAACACTGTACTAATTCTGACACAGTGTTATTCCGAAACAAAAAGTGCATGGGATGGAAATAGTTTATGTCAACTGACAGTGTATCATTTTCCCCCAGGTATGCCTATCTTGTGGAATCAATACATGTAAATTACATGTTTCTGTTGATCCAAGTCAACCAGTCCCTAGCATTCCAATACTGTCTTATTATATTATTATTTGCTGCCACCCAGCTGCTTTAAGCTTTCCAAATACATCCACTGCATCTCTTGCCTAGCAATTTCTCACTAAAGATAATTTATCTATTCCACAAAAAATAGGTCCTTCATCCTTATAATTTGTTGGTATGTAACACTGGATTACATTAATTTTAATGTCTTTTTTTTTTGTAATGCTGTTATGTTTCTTAAACTCATTGCTTCCAATTCTATTAGCGCTTACTCTGCCTTTTTAGGACTATTCCTTTGCTGTGGGTTTGGAGGGGTTGTATTTACCTCTGCATGGCCCTGAGTACAGCAGTATATCACCTCAGCTTGGAATCTGTCTGCCTGTTCTGTTACATCTTATTTCAGATAACACTAAAATGCCAGAGCTATATTGTTTCATCTCCTCCACCACTACATGCTGCTTTCACGATTCATATACAGTTCTAACATTCCAGGTGCTTTCACCGAAGGTGAACTGCACAAGTCAACAAAATTCGCCAAAAATGTTGCAAAATAGGCTACTGTGTGACCCAGGTTTCAAGGTCAAACCACATTAAAGTTGATTATTAATTTGAAAGTTAGAAAATCTATGTATGTTTTACATTATGAACTTTATTTTTAAAATGCCCATTGAAATGTTGAATTGTTATTTTCCTACTAATGACAAACCATTCTCTATCATAAAAATTACCAAGGTCAACATTCATCGAAAAAAGAAAAAACTTACCAGATGCCATCTTTAACTTGTATACTGGTTTCACAAACACAACAGCAACGTAACACTATTCAGACCACTCAAAACATGCAAGCTGAATGTGGAAACAGAAAAATGAACAGTCACAACTCTAATAAATATATTATTGTACATTATATTATTACAAGAAATGAATCAACAAAGTTAAAAACTGAACATTTTAAATGACAGAGTGTCAGTAACACCATAAGCCAAGACCAAAACCTCACAAGCAATATTATCTGATCAATGAGGAGCTGTGTCAACTTGAGGAATATTTCTGCACAATTATTGACTGAATGCAAACATGGATAGCAGCTGCTTGTTTATCCTGAAACAAAGTTAACAGATTACAGCATGCTTCTTAAGCTGCAGGTCAGGGCAGTGAAGTTCTGCCTGCATAAATGGAGATGTCAAGCAACTACATAACCTTGCATATGCATGGTAAAGTGGTTATTACTGGGTGGAGAGCAGTGAAGTTCTGCCTGCATAAATGGAGATGTCATGTAACTATATAACCTAGCATATGCATGGTAAAGTGGTTATTACTGGGTGGAGAGCAGTTTGCTTTCTAAAGCTAGAACATTTTTACTTAGTAGTGAATTAAGCTGGCTATGAACTGTAAATTTCTACAGAAATATTAACTGAATGAAAGCATTAATACTAGCTACACATTTTTCCCATTTAAAAAATTCAATACGTTAAACATACTAGGGAAGAATGTATTTTAAAGCATGTGGAATAAATCTGTAAACACAAACATTATATGTACATATATATTTGCTGTAATCTCCACTCTTCTTAACTCTCATGATGCAAAGGAAACTTAAAATTATACACAATTACGAAGACAGCAATAATCTTAAAGACCATTTGAGCAAGGTACTGTTAGAAAATGGTAAGTCTATGGTAAACCACACCGAAAAGCAGCTTGGACTGCCAAAGACATAGTGGCAATGTACAAACACAGGGAAATATAAGGGCACACGCAGCTACAGGAAATGGTCAGGTGACAGTCTAACATACTGATATGCTTATATAAGCTATAATCGGGGAGGAGAGATGCCAGAACCCTAACCTCAAGAGATCCACCCAAGCAACTAGTACCTCTGTGGAGCTAACAGTTGGAGTAAAGCAGGTAAGAGCACTGATCAGTTAAGTCTCCATCATACTGGCTCACTGGAACGCAGAAAAAGCAAGGAACAAGAAGCTCAAAGCTTTAAGATTTCTTTAGGGAGAATAATACTGATTTCTGCATCCAAAAACCTCATCTACAAGACAGATTGTTTGTCCTTGGATATAAATCCTGTCATCAAGAACAGGAAGCAAGATTCAAAGGAGACTAGCACTTGTAAAAACTTCCAACCCTGTAGTAGAGATGAGAAGATCCAGATCAATCAAGTACAACTTCATAACAGTCAAAATTCTCCTGCCCAGTGTTATTTTGAAACAGCATTTGCGGAGCACAGAAATAGTTTATGTCTGTTGATAGTGTATAATTTTTCCTAGGTATATTTGTCTTGTGGGATCAATAAATGTATATTACATATTTTTGTTGATCTAGTATTACAAACTTACAACCCACCTACCACAACCCGAGTTACATCATATAACAATTGGGGGAGGGGGCAGGAGAAAGAAACAGTACATATTTTTGTGGGAGAGATACAGATACTTTTCCAGCTAGGGTCATGCTATAATGTTCATGTGGAGCTGGAACTCAGAACCCTTAATACACCCATAAGGACTACCCAGCTTACAGAGGTTGGTACTGCCAGACAATGTCGAGCTGAAGCAGCAATTATAGTTCCCTTGTTGACCTGGAGGAGATGATGGACTTTACCTTGGCAACACAACTGCAGATACAGCGTGACCAATGACCTGAACACTCAGACAAAGGCATAATACATAGATTTAATTAACTGACCAATCTCTGATGCTGGTATGAATAAAACAACCTGCAAGTGAAATCTGGCCAAGCATGCTGATGTCATCTTCAAAGGCAAAAGAGGAGATATTACATTCAACTTCTCATGGGGACAGTGAGTACAGACACTTTGAGATGGCTGATGCATCAGAGCGCTGAGCAAGCAAAGGAATAAGTAATGTTCAGGGATGACAATCCTTATAACATAACAATTAAGTAACATAGTCTAACCAATGCTTGGCTTTCAATGTCAAACCTGACCCCTCCTAATACATGAAACAACACACTAGAAAGATACAATGCTTGGCTTTCAATGTCAAACCTGACCCCTCCTAATACATGAAACAACACACTAGAAAGATACAATGCTTGGCTTTCAATGTCAAACCTGACCCCTCCTAATACATGAAACAACACACTAGAAAGATACAATACTTGAATAAGATTAGCTGTGTCTCTAGGAGACAAATTAGAAATATTTTGTGATTATAGTTTGAATTATTGAAGATGTGTTCTAATGGATTAACGATACCACAAAACATCTACAATGAAGGGATTGGAAAAACAATTATCCCAAGGCAGTTTCCTGCTATGAGTCAGTGATGTGACAGAACCATCACATGTTGTAGGCCAGGATGCAGGGAGGAAAATGTGACCAGTCTTTCCTTAACTAAGCAAGATGACAAATGCAGGCCTCATCGAAACCTCATCCGACCGCACTCATGACATTATCAGCATAGATGCCAATCAACTTGGCGCATGCACCCGCTGGGTTTAGTAAACGCATCGTAACTGAAGAATTAGAACTGCAGTCATACATGGTTCTTTGCAGAAAGAGGGTGATATAAAACAGGACAATTATCGCCACTGTGTGCTATTGAAAATGCAAAGCTGAAAAATTGTGTTTACATGAGAAAAATCATATACAGAACATTGAGAAGGCTAGTTAAAAGGACTTAAAATGTAATTTTTACCTATAAATTCATAAGGGAAAAGGATAAAGCAGCCAGACATAAGAGCAAGCAATAGAACTGGAAGTAATGATACAAGTATGTATACCACTATCAAGGTAAAAGAATAAAAACACCCAGACACATAACAGACAAGCAACAGAACCAGAAGAAATGATACAAGTGGGTATACCATTAAGTCAAGAATTATGCTTTGCAGAGTGCCAAAAGTCAAAGAAATTAAGAATTCAAGCCATAAATAACTAACATCAATTTAAAATCGGCCAGCAAGCTTTACTCTCCCGTACGCCTGGCATCAGACACAGCCTAGACGCTAGAGGAAAATTCCAATACATAATCAATACTTTGCTTACAGTTGCTCCCGAGCCAAATCACAGGCAACGGGTTATCGTGAATTCCCCTAGGTGAGTTAGGCTACATTATCGACAACTGACACACACAGACTCCAATTTCTCCGGCAGTGAGAGCGTGGGTCTGGAAATGGCAGACTGGCTAAATATGTCAATGAAGCTTTTGAAATATACAGCATATTGTACAACTCACAACGCCACAAATGTTAATCACAACAATAGATATTAACAAATAAAGTAAGTGACGCTACATTTACCCAGCAGTGTCAGGACAGACAAATAAATGTCACGGTGGTATTTGAGTATGATCTATTGTTTGAAAGAAACTTTGTCATGTTAAAAACATGTGTCAGCAGTAGCATGGTTCTGGATCTTGTGAGTCAGCAATCAATTGGAGTGACTCACTCATGCCATTCACTACCCAGCAATGGTGAAAATTATGCTGAAACCTGGCAAGACCAGGTGATCAATTTAAAAATGAACTGCTGTGAAAACAAAAACAAAAAAAACTAAACTACAAGCTGCTTTTGATTTAATACAGCTAGTCATGCTTCAAGTATTATTTTTATGTATTGGTTAGCAGCTCACAGAAGCATATACACATCTTTTATTAAAGGTATTCTAGAAGGATTATGAGCTAGATCTGTTCTCAAGCTGAACTGTTTTCCACAATTAGGAAAGGAATTATGTACACAATATTAACATTCAAAGTACACATTGAAAACACACAGCAATTCAATTAGAGTTCTACTATTTTTGCAAGTTTTTTTGTTGCTTAATTAATTAAACAAATAAGCCGCTTACAGTGCCCTGCTTTGTACGGTTGTGAAAAGAATTTAAATAAACTAAGCAATAAGTCGTATAATTTTACAAATATCACAAGAACATGTTTGGAAAGTGACAAACTACAGCGAATTTATAGACATGGTAAGTTGAGAAATAGAACTAGTAACCTCTCTTTAGAATGCTGTTGGCCTAGTGCCCTAGTAGATGTGAAGGACAATTGTTACCTATTTTGTTCTGGTGGAAAACGTAAATGAATGAATTCTGCCACAGTAAGGCTTTAATCCAGTTGTTAATAGTTATGATAAACACAGGCCACTGTTCCAGTGGGAGCCACGGTAGCACGGTGGCTAGCACGCTGGCCTGCCAGTCTGGTGGTCATGTGTTTGAATCCCCCTCGAGGCAGGGATTGTTGTCTCAAATGGACATGGACTCTCAAGTCAACCGAGCTTAAAATAGGTACTAAGAAATGTTCTGGGAGATAAAGGTGGCCAATGTAATATTGACATTCCCCCATCAAGTGCTGACTGATAAATAGGAGAGAGCTAGAGAGTATACTCAATACACCTCAACGTGTATATATTTACTGCTCCAGAAGAATGTTCCCCCATTCTAAATATGTCAATAGCCACTCAGTCAGTTACCCTGTACATGATCAATCAACTGTCATTTTTCTTGAGACATGTTTTATGTATGTGAAGTACTGAGCAACTGCCTAAAGACCCTTGGAATAGAATGGTGAATGGGTTAAGCTAATAGTTTGAATTCTCTTTCGTCGGTGCTACAGAGTTTGTGTACTGTGCTGAGATTATCCTTGTATGGACAATGAGAACATTGAAATATTCTGAACATGTTAAAAAGTCTAAAAAAGTTAATTTTGAAGGGAAGCGTACTTGGAATGCAGAGAAGAGAAAGACCATAATGTAGATGGATTCAAGATGTGATAGATAATTTACACATGACAGCAAAAGAAATAGGACATCTGGCTTATAGTAGAGATAAATTTTATGGGAGCAAAGTTGTGCAGAGGACAGGCCACAGAGTGATGAAGAGAATAACAGAGGGTTTAGTAATAAATGTCTAGGCCATAAAGATTTAATAACTACGACAGTACAGAGAAGGTTTAAATAAATGGCAACAGAAAGTATTACATTCTGTTAAACAGTGTGTAAGCAAACATATTTTAATTAACTGCATGGGATTTAATTGGTGACCTGCCTGGTATTACTTCAGTCACCCAGACTCTATCAAATAATTTGTGCAGGAGTTCAGTTGAAAGGTCTTTTTCGGAAAGTCTATTGGATTTAATAGCTTCTGCTGGGATACCAACTGGACTAGCAGATTTCCCATCTTGCAGTAGTTTGATAGCTTTTCTAATTTCTTCATTTTCCCAGACATATTTCTGGTACCAAATATATGAGAAATAACTCCCACATCCATGGTTGTCTAGGAACAAAAACTGCCATTACCACAAACTGAATTTAAACCATTCTCACTACATCAGTGCACTGACCATCCCCCCCCCCCCCTCCACAACTTATTTGCTGTATGGTACATTTTTTCATGTGTCAACTACATTCTTGCTTTCTTTGTCCATACTGCTCAAAATTACTGTTCAACTCTACTATACACAGCAAATCAATACATGAGTAGTCGATCCTAATGCCAGCTGTATCTCAATATTTAGTCCAAATGTTATTTTCTTTTCTTTCATTAGCTTGCTCACAGGCACTTTCAGACACAATGTTTATCATCATCATCATGTGCCTCATTTATCTTAGGTGATTATGCTTCTTCACATCTTGTGTTCAATAGCATGTAGCTATTCACATGATGGCACCTTTCCAAGCAATGATGAAAGGCTGTCAAGAAACCTCTCGCTGTCTTCCTCTATCTCTCCATAAAATCTGTCCAGTTGTCACAATATGTACCAGTTTTTCTTTTCTCAGTGTAGCCAAAATGTGCCAACAGCTACTTTCTGATGTTTGTGATTAGCGGTCTTTGTGTTTCAGCCTCTTATTTTAGCTGTTAATGAATTTTCAATATAATTCTGTAAAGCCACATCCCATTGTCATAACTGAGTATAAAATATGCTACAGAATGCAGTTCCAACAGGATTAAATGTTGTTTCATAATGACATAATATGGCTTTATGACACTTTTATGATGATTGCATACTGGTGTCATTTCAAGAGAATTAATTCTTTATTGCACAGCCTGAAAACTGAGTGATCACCAATGTCAATTCACCTGACTTTATTGCACAGCCTGAAAACTGAGTGATCACCAATGTCAATTCACCTGACTTTATTGCACAGCCTGGAAATTGAGTGATCACCAATGTGAATTCACCTGACTTTATTGCACAGCCTGAAAACTGAGTGATCACCAATGTCAATTCACCTGACTTTATTGCACAGCCTGAAAACTGAGTGATCACCAATGTGAATTCACCTGACTTTATTGCACAGCCTGGAAACAGTGATCACCAGTGTGAATTTACCTCACTATTCAGGTAGTGTCCTGTGCTATGACTTCATCATCAATTGCCATGCTAAAAGATGTGGGCGGTCATGGTTCACCATCTCACATGGTCACCAGTCTCCATTCAGGTCTGTGTTCTTGTCCCGACCATGCCATGCTGCCAAACCATCAGGATATTTATCCTTCATGCTCTCTTCCCATTTAAGCTTGCCAGTTGTCAGCAGATTTTCAAGTCCACTTCACCTCATAACATGTCCAAAATATTGTGACCGTCTATGTCTTATTTATCCAATCAGTTTAAGTTTTTCACTTCTCTCTTGAAGGGCTTGATCATTGGTTTTTCTGTAATGTCCATGGTATTCTTTGCATTTTTCTCAGAAACCACATTTCCACAGCCATCAGATGTTTTTCAGCTTGTCTGCTCATTGTCTGCGCTCCACATCCATACAAAAGTACAGGTTCTATGTGGCACCTCAACACTCTTTTTCTCATTGCAAAGGACGTTGTTTTATTGGTCAGTATGTTTTTCATCTTTCAAAAGGCTACCTACGCCATTGTGATTCTTGTTCTAATCTCTTCAAGGCACCTCCCATAAGATGTAATGACTGTTCCAAGATAATTGCACCAATTCACTTGTTGAAGAATATTCCCATTTACTTATATATTACATTGTGGTATTTCCTTCTTCCTAGTCACGAAAATAATCTGTGTCTTCTTACAATTTAATTCTAACCCAAGTTGTTCACTGTGTGCAACAACCACATCTACTAAATGTTGCAGGTCCTGCTCATTGTCTGCAATCAATACTGTCTTATATGCATATCTAATGTTATTGATGTTACATTCTCCAATGATGATTCCTTTCATATTTTCTACATTTCTGAAAATATTTTCACTATACAGGGAAAACAGATCTGGAGACATAAAACATCCCTGTCTCATACCTCTCTTAATAGGCTGACATTGATCTACTTCATTATCAACCCTTATGAATAAATGAATAATAATCTGGTTGAAGTACTTCAGGTATTGTTCGAATGTGGAGCATTTGTATCCAAAGTATTCATTTATTCACTTCATACGATATATAACTGCAGTATGCACCTTTCAAGATGCAGCAAAATATGCCAGGCAATAAATCATGTAACATATTGTTGCAGACTTCTGTGCTTAAATTCACTAAGGGAATACACTGTTTTGAATTTATGTTCTCCTTTATATAAATTAAAGGAGAAGGTGAAAGATCTTGACTGAGCCACAACATATGTAAACAAAATGGTAAACCCTACCTTTGAATAACACTGAAGTGTTGAAAACTAAGTATGATAAGAGTTTTGTTATTAGCTCAACAATATACAAATCCACAGTATAACATTTTAAACAGCATGCACCACCAAACCCTACACAAACAATCAAGAACTATCTGAATACTATACTAGACCAACTGGCACTCCTAGGCTGATGTGGTCATTATCATGGCTGTCTATACTAGACCAACTGGCACTCCCAGGCTGCTGTGGTCATTATCATGGCTGTCTATACTAGACCAACTGGCACTCCCAGGCTGATGTGGTCCTGTCTATACTAGACCAACTGGCACTCCCAGGCTGATGTGGTCATTATCATGGCTGTCTATACTAGACCAACTGGCACTCCCAGGCTGATGTGGTCATTATCATGGCTGTCTATACTAGACCAACTGGCACTCCCAGGCTGATGTGGTCATTATCATGGCTGTCTATACTAGACCAACTGGCACTCCCAGGCTGATGTGGTCATTATCATGGCTGTCTATACTAGACCAACTGGCACTCCCAGGCTGATGTGGTCATTATCATGGCTGTCTATACTAGACCAACTGGCACTCCCAGGCTGATGTGGTCCTGTCTATACTAGACCAACTGGCACTCCCAGGCTGATGTGGTCATTATCATGGCTGTCTATACTAGACCAACTGGCACTCCCAGGCTGATGTGGTCATTATCATGGCTGTCTATACTAGACCAACTGGCACTCCCAGGCTGATGTGGTCATTATCATGGCTGTCTATACTAGACCAACTGGCACTCCCAGGCTGATGTGGTCATTATCATGGCTGTCTATACTAGACCAACTGGCACTCCCGGGCTGTGGTCCTGTCTATACTAGACCAACTGGCACTCCCGGGCTGATGTGGTCATTATCATGGCTGTCTATACTAGACCAACTGGCACTCCCAGGCTGATGTGGTCATTATCATGGCTGTCTATACTAGACCAACTGGCACCCCCAGACTGATGTGGTCATTATCATGGCTGTCTATACTAGACCAACTGGCACTCCCAGGCTGATGTGGTCCTGTCTATACTAGACCAACTGGCACTCCCAGGCTGATGTGGTCATTATCATGGCTGTCTATACTAGACCAACTGGCACTCCCAGGCTGATGTGGTCATTATCATGGGTGTCTATACTAGACCAACTGGCACCCCCAGGCTGATGTGGTCAGTACTAGGGCTGTACCGGATTCAAATTTTTGAAATCCGGCCGGAGCCGGATTTGGCCGGATTTATGAAGTGAGATCCGGCCGGAGCCGGAGCTACAAATAAAAAAATAAAAATAAAATAACATACTACATCACTTGACTTAGGTGAGTGGAGTCACTCGACTGTTCATTACTGCAGTTCATTACTATAGACATGACAATGATGACATATACTCATATTAAATCATTTAAATGTAAAATAATTACATTCACAGTAGAATAAGTAATTAAGTAATATTAAGTTCCATAAGTTCAAGATGAAACATAATACATAAGCACATAATGCTAATTTAGTAATTTTAATTGTTAGTTTTCAGTTTCAGTTTTTAGTTTTCACATTGTTTTCAGTTGGCAAATTATCAGCTCAGTTACAACTCACAACAACAGTACACTGAACAGATTGAATTTATTGAAATACATTCATTTAGTAATTTCACTATTTCAGTCAGTCTTCATTATGGCTGTGAAGTTGAACTCTCAGAGTCAAGAAGAGACGAGTTGTATTTCAGGAAAATCAACGTCTCCACATTTTCTGGTAAAAGGCTACTACGGTGGTCAGTGATAATGTCTCCTGCAGTACTGAACAGCCTTTCCGATGGCACACTTGTAGGTGGTGGTGCAAGAAATACCTGCGCCAGTCTAGCCATGCTTGGAAATCTTTGCTTATTGGCATGCCACCATGAAACTGGATCTGACTGTCGAGTTTGAAGTGGCTCTGACAGGTACTGTGTCACCTCAGTGTTAATGCTGTTGCCTTCGGCACTTGCAGAACGATCTGCGGTGGGATTTTCCTCGACAATTGTGTCAAAACAGCTCCATAGGCTGGACTCGTACTGTGTGGCAGTGCTCACAGAAGTCAAAACACTAGTACTACTACTACTACTAATAGTAGCTGATGGATCCTGTGGACTGACTGTGTTTGCTGAATCAATAATGGAGTTAGCTGCTATCAGCAGATGGGCTCGTGCATCACTTCTACCACGTTCGGAGAAGAAGCACAGCTTGAATCGAGGATCCAGTAGTGTGGCACAGGTGTAAATACTGTTGGATTCAATGTCAGCAAATCTGCTGCTAACAGCTTCAAGCAGGGCTGCTTTCATAGTTTTGATCCCAGCATCACTACCTTCTTTCTGGAGGAAAGCCATGAGTGTTTTCACTAATTGGATCACAACTGATATTGATGCCTGAGCTGCACTTATTTCACGTGTGATTTCTTCAAATGGTGCCAAAGTAGCTACCACATTCTCCGTGACTGCCCACTGTTGTGCCGTTAGCCCAGTTACCGAATCAATTTCAAAATTTTCAACACAGTACAGGCTGATGCTGCGCCATTGTTCTAACAGACGTCGTAACATATAGAACGTTGAGTTCCATCGTGTTGTCACGTCCTGGATAAGCTGATGTTGTGGTAGGTTTAATTCATTTTGAAGTTCATGCAAACGACTGGTTGCTGAAGAAGAGTGTTTGAAATGTCCTACCAATTTTCTTCCAGTACTGATGATGCCAGCAACATACTTTTGACTCAAAAGACCATCACGCACACACAGCTGCAGTGTGTGTGCAAAACATCCAACACTTGAATAGCTGCCATCACGAAAGCATTTGGCAATGTTGAATGCATTGTCTCTCACAACAACATGGCACTTCTCACGTGCAATTGACCACTCATCCAGCATCATTTCAAAATGTGCAAGCAAGTTTGTGGCCGTGTGATGTTCATCACATGCAGTACAATGGAAGACTACACTGCGGAGAACGAAGGAGTCTGTTAGCCAATGGCCAGTGAGGCCCATAAATGACTGAGTGGTGTGTTCAGCTGTCCACGTATCTGTTGTGAATGATATGTAATCAGTGTCAGATATCATTGCTGCAATTTTTACCTTCAGACGTTTACACATGTCAGGAATGATATGTTCAGCAAAGTACTTTCTTGAAGGCAATTCATACCTTTTTTCCATTGTATGCATCAACTCTCTGAAACCTGGTCGTTCCACTACTTGAAAAGGCTCCATATCTATGGCTATCATTCGGGCTACGGCAGCATGAATGCGTTTAGCATTGGGACTGTTGATGTCCCAAATTTTGGCCCGGTCCCATGCCTGCACAATTGACTGCTGGGTACTGCTGCTTGCTTTGTGCAAACACGGTCCCAGATTCATCATAGATGTGGTCGCCAATACACTGGCCTTCAGTGATGCTTTATTTTCCATCATTTCGTCATAGCTTTTCTTGTGCATCGATCGCAAATGGGTCTGCATTGATGATGTTGAGAAGTCTTTGGGGCGATCTGATCGTCCACGCGATAACTGTTTGTCACACAACTTACATATTACCTTCGCTGAATCATCGTCTTTAACCTTGAAGTAATCCCAAACGGCGCTGTATGACTTAGATTTTGATGCCATTTTATTTTATGGGCAAGACCAAAGAAATTTACGAAAATAAATATTCAAGTCCCACAAACTCATGAAGTAATGCACCATTAAAATTCAAAATGAGTGTTTTTTTCTTAAAATTCTTATTTACATCAGCGAGAAATAGTAAACCGGAAGTGCTACTGTGCTATTGCCTAAAATTCGACGTGGCCTCATGAAACATGTACAGAAAATTCACGTGACTAGGCAACACAAATCCGGCCTAAATCCGGCAAAACTGGACCGGAGCCGGAGCCGAAGCCGGATTTGTAAAAATGGCCGGATTCCGGATTTGCCGGAGCCGGAGCCAAAATCCGGTACACCCCTACCCCAGACTGATGTGGTCATTATCATGCCTGTCTATACTAGAACTGGCACCCCCAGACTGATGTGGTCCTGTCTATACTAGACCAACTGGCACTCCCAGGCTGATGTGGTCCTGTCTATACTAGACCAACTGGCACTCCCAGGCTGATGTGGTCATTATCATGGCTGTCTATACTAGACCAACTGGCACTCCCAGGCTGATGTGGTCCTGTCTATACTAGACCAACTGGCACTCCCAGGCTGATGTGGTCATTATCATGGCTGTCTATACTAGACCAACTGGCACTCCCAGACTGATGTGGTCCTGTCTATACTAGACCAACTGGCACTCCCAGGCTGATGTGGTCCTGTCTATACTAGACCAACTGGCACTCCCAGGCTGATGTGGTCCTGTCTATACTAGACCAACTGGCACCCCCAGACTGATGTGGTCATTATCATGCCTGTCTATACTAGACCAACTGGCACTCCCAGGCTGATGTGGTCCTGTCTATACTAGACCAACTGGCACTCCCAGGCTGATGTGATCATTATCATGCCTGTCTATACTAGACCAACTGGCACTCCCAGGCTGATGTGATCATTATCATGGCTGTCTATACTAGACCAACTGGCACTCCCAGGCTGATGTGATCATTATCATGGCTGTCTATACTAGACAAACTGGCACCCCCAGGCTGATGTGATCATTATCATGGCTGTCTATACTAGACCAACTGGCACTCCCAGGCTGATGTGATCATTATCATGGCTGTCTATACTAGACCAACTGGCACTCCCAGGCTGATGTGATCATTATCATGGCTGTCTATACTAGACAAACTGGCACCCCCAGGCTGATGTGATCATTATCATGGCTGTCTATACTAGACCAACTGGCACTCCCAGGCTGATGTGATCATTATCATGGCTGTCTATACTAGACAAACTGGCACCCCCAGGCTGATGTGATCATTATCATGGCTGTCTATACTAGACCAACTGGCACTCCCAGGCTGATGTGATCATTATCATGGCTGTCTATACTAGACCAACTGGCACTCCCAGGCTGATGTGATCATTATCATGGCTGTCTATACTAGACCAACTGGCACTCCCAGGCTGATGTGATCATTATCATGCCTGTCTATACTAGACCAACTGGCACTCCCAGGCTGATGTGGTCCTGTCTATACTAGACCAACTGGCACTCCCAGGCTGATGTGGTCCTGTCTATACTAGACCAACTGGCACCCCCAGACTGATGTGGTCATTATCATGGCTGTCTATACTAGACCAACTGGCACCCCCAGACTGATGTGGTCCTGTCTATACTAGACCAACTGGCACCCCCAGACTGATGTGGTCCTGTCTATACTAGACCAACTGGCACCCCCAGACTGATGTGGTCCTGTCTATACTAGACCAACTGGCACCCCCAGACTGATGTGGTCATTATCATGGCTGTCTATACTAGACAAACTGGCACCCCCAGGCTGATGTGGTCCTGTCTATACTAGACCAACTGGCACTCCCAGGCTGATGTGGTCATTATCATGGCTGTCGCCTCTACACCCCACAACATTTCCAGGCATCCATTTTTAGGCTGGCTTGACCTGGCAGCATAGGTCAATTTAAAACATCCACTTTGATGTGAAATCAAACCCATGACCACTGGGCCAGCAGGCCTGGCTACTATGCTACCATGGCTCCCTTAGAAGGCATACGGTGCTAGCCCTATATTTGGAAAGACCCCTCAGCACTCGGTGGGTGATGTGGTCAATATTATGCCAGCCAAATTGACTTCCCAGGTCATTTCTTGGTGCCCATTCTAAACTGGGTCAACCTGGCAGCCATAGTTAATTTAAAACATCTGCCTCGATTGGGATTCAAACATATGACCGCCAGGCAAGCATGTTAACCCCTTCGCTATCTAGACGTTAAATAGTCCAGTGACAGTGAGGAGACATGTAACAGAGCAGAACATATACACATTGCTTCTGATGTCCAACTCAAGTTACTGTCAATGTTCTTATTCTTGACCTTGTTTGTAGCGTAATTTAGGGCCCAGTGGCATTTATTTGTAACCTATATTCAAGGATGAAAATGATAGTAGGCCTTACATATCGTGTCACAATACCAATCTCCAAGTACTAGTTCAATTATGTCATTAATTCAAATCAGGCAGTGACAAAACTATTTCTTTAATATTAATTCAAATCAGGCAGTGACAAAACTATTTCTTTAATATTTTTGCCTCGGCAAAATCCTCAAGGCATGTTTCTATACTTATTTTCTTTTACCTTTCTCTTCATCTATTGATAATATTATCTTCTATTCACTACTAATGTATTTCAATATAGCTGATTTCTTGTACCTGTTTCTTTATGTATCAATAATATTATCTTAAATTCAATCCTAATGTATTTTAATATAGCTGATTTCCTCCCCTTTTATACTTGCATCATCTCCTTTAAAAAAAAGGCCTGCTCATAAAATATTTACTCCAGTCTCTGAACAGCATCATGGCAGCAGACACAAGTTAATTATGCAAGGCATCAACAATCCAGACAGCTCATTTGAAGTGACATTGTATCAACACAGAGATAATTAAGTCTAGACTAAAAGATAACTTAATTATCTTCTTTCTTTTATGGCTCTATTCTAGCCACAATATAACACACTTGCATGACTGATACTGTTGAATAATGTATAAACTTGATGCCAACATTTTTACAACTGGGTGGAGCAGCCTCAAAATTGATCACCATCCTGTTTATTCAGCCTTTAGGCTGGATTTTAAGCTGTATAATCAAGAACCAACTATGGTGTCTATTCACTGCCACTTGCTTTATGCTTGAGTGTAAGGTCTCTGTATGCATGAGCAACAGTGTTTTAATTAACCTTTTCGCTGCTTGCCAAGGATGTTGTCTACCAAGACTTTCTTTGGTGAACCTTCATGCCATAAGTCAGGCCACAAGTCTCTTCTTCAGTATTAAAATAAAATATAGTATGTCCTTTTAGAAGACATTGCAATCAATCCCTGCCTTTATTGGCCGTTTGTGATTTACTAGGCATTTATGTTTGATAGTTTGCCACTGCTTTCTGAAAAGAAGTAAGCATTTTAGTCCTACTGATCTGTGTGTGAAATGAACCCACTATGCCACATCAGCAGAGAATGTTTAAGCGTAAGCATGTTAAACCTCTCGGTCACACTGAGCTCTCTTCTGTACAGCTCTGAGCAATTTTCTATGTCCATGTATTTTCACCAAAATTTTTGTTTTAAATTTCTTTAACTGTTTGGTCAATCAATAGTAAGCCACTTTAACATTCAAAGACCACTTCCTCATGCAGTGATTAGCTACATATTTGCTAAATTGAAAGCAGGCAAATTTTTTCTTTGATCACATTAATTCAGATTTCAAATGTTAGTATTCCAAAATATATGCACATTGTGCTTCCTGTTTTAACATGAAGATGAAGAAATATACATTAAATCAAGTTAGCAACATACTGAAGTCGGTCTCTGCGGCGATGGCGTTGCGAACGTGATTTGTAATGCCGCTTACCCGAGTTCGAAACACAGCGGCGACTGATTTGGCAGCAGACCGTGTTGCGCTGGTTTTAACGTGGTGGTATGGGAGCCGGTCATTCAGAAAGAAATGGCAAACTACTTAATGTAAACACTTGCCAAGACATCAACAACGGCAGTAAACTGCTGGTGTTGACTGCAACAACCTGCAAGGGATATGCAACTTTAAAAAAAAAAAAAAACATACTGAACTTTTTTTAAGAAGGTGCTGCAGCAGGTGGTGAAAAGATTCAAATGCAATCAAGGATATTTGAAACAATTTACCAATTACAAACACATAAAAAACACATGAATGACTATTTATATTGCATAATACTTTTGTTACAAGTCCAGTGATACAACAACTGTTTCTGTAATATGACTCAAGCACCGCTGGTAGTGACTGTTTTATTTGTTGAAGAAATTGCTATCAATGAAGCCATTTCTGGGGCATGAAATGTTAATTCCAAAAGTGTGCCCCAGAGAACAAGGAGAACGAGTATGTTACACACTTGTCAACAATATCTGCCCATGAGTCATCACACCTACAACTGCTGAAGTGGTTCTATTGTGCAAGCCACTTCAGTGCATGAGGAAATACAAGAGCTGATTGGCTGACCTCCAAGGCATCCCCAAAGGAAACAATGAAGGTGAGCAATTAAAACACAATTCTGTCTATAAATGATTGACTGCTGCATGAGTCAGCACAAATCAATAAACACATGCAGCTGCCACTGGTGGACAAGGATTCAGTCTGGTACTGTCATGAAGGAACATGGTAAAGGACAGAGTAGTTGTTTAAAAAAGGGATTTACAAGCAACAGGGTTGACTTCATTGCACGAGATCTTATCCCATATGGCTCTGTCTCTTTACACAGGGCGACCTACCAAGACCGTTGCACAAAGCACAAACTCTGTAGTTCCAGCAACAACTTCCTAGAGTCTCCAAGAAAATTGCACTTTGTTAGCTGAATGACAGACTAGAATCGAACCCATAACCTTCGGAGTGTGAAGCAGGCAGCTGGGTATTTACAGTTTGGGAATCACGAACTGCATTAAGCATGTTTGCCTATTGGATAGATTTGTTTTCTATCTAATGAATTTGTAGTACTCATCTGTAACACTTATATTCAAAGGAACATATATGACTTCCAGCTGATGTATCAAATGCCCAGCTTTCACTCTGTCGTTGCCACAGGAAATATGCATACTCTTAGTACTCTGACTTTTGTCGCTCAATCTGCACATGGATGTTTTAATTTTTTTACATCCTGACATGGTGGCAGACTTCAACATCTCCTTCTTCTTAACCTTTGATTCCTATGGCACGATGAGGCAACAATATAAAATGCTTCAATTTCATATGACAGATTACACAATGAGGAATTGCTGTGGGATATTTAATGTTCACGTCATGCACACAGTTGCTATTTTTTTCCCCTTATTCAAGAAGGCTAGGCAGCCGAGCAACTACTCAAGACCCAGGGCTGGGCAAAAGATTCTTAGGCTCATTTTGTATAATTCCACAGTTCCACAGCGGTAATTCATATCTATCCTATTTGAGTTAGAGGCAAATAACATACCTCTTAAGTCACACTACCCACTTTTACTGTTGCAGCCTCAGAAATATGGCATTACAGAACATGAACAGCCATTATGAGTGCTTTAAATGCTTTGAAAGAGGTTTTTAAAAAAAAGAAACATGTCACAGGCATCAAAGAAATAGTGAAAATACTTTGGTCACATCCTGAGAAAGAGATATTTGAAGATTATGTAACATCTAGCAAGATTAATGGGAAAATAGATAGAGGAAAATAAACCTGAGTTGCATCAAGGCATAGACGGATATCAGCACATTAGCTGACAAATTGTGCTAAATAACAAGAGTTTAGGATTATGATCTCCAAGACTGTTGAGAAATGATGATGATTTTTCTCTTATATTCAGTGTTGTATTCTTGCCTTCTATAAGTGCCTATGTATATTGGCTGGGGCATATAGAAAGAATGGAAGATAATAGGGAAACAAAACTCACTTACACTCAGGAAATACATGACCGTAGACACCGAGGTAGACCAAGAAGACGGTGGAGAGATAATACATATACAGACCTACAAGCACTTGGAATCAACGACTGGCAAGATAAGGTCCACCAGAGAGACGAATGGAGACGGATTGTATCTGCAGCAAAGAACCTCAATGGCTCGGAACGCTGAAGAAGAAGAATATATATATATATATATATATATATATATATATATATATATATATATATATATATATAATGTGCCATGCATGTTTTCCTCTTGGTCTTCCTCCTGGTCTGTTCCCTTCGATCTTGCCAGTTGTCACTAAGTTCTCCAATCCATTTCTTCTCATAACGTGTCCAAAATATTTTGACTGTCTACGTCTAATTTCTCTAATCAATTTACAATTGTCATTTGTCTCCTGTAGTACTTGGTCATTGGTTTTTCTGTCTGTCCATGATATTCTTTGCATTTTCCTCAGAAACCACATGTCTGCAGCCATCAGATTTTTTCAGCTTGACTGCTCAATGTCCAAGTTTCACTTCCACACAAAAGAACAGGCTCTATGTATCCCCTCAACACTCTTTTTCTCATTTCAATACACATCTTTTTATTCGTCAGAATGTTTTTCATCTTTCTAAAGGCTACTTTCGCCATGGCGATTCTTGTTCTAATCTCTTCAAGGCATCTCCCATCAGATGTTATGACTGTTCCGAGATAATTGTACCGATTCACTTGTTGAAGAATATATATATTTGAACCTAACTTTTCCTTTTATGGCGGCCTCATTGGTTCCCCATATGCTTGGTTCCCCATATGCGGCTTAAAGTAAAGCATGCGTCATTCAGACAACTGTTAATTAATTATACATGATGATTTCTCATGAAAACATTTAGAACACGTAGAAAAATAACAAGCTATAAGTAAACTTCGATGCCATTGTGAAACGAAAGATTCTGAAAACGAACAGGTCACAAGATGACTGGAAGCCTTGTGCCCGACAGCGGACACCCGATGAGCAAAGTAATCAGCAGACTAGTAATTATGTATGCCAGACGACTGCAGGGGACCATGACCGTGCCGGCAATTGCACTCTTTCTCGTATCAATGAGCGTTAAATAGCCCTTATTAATATTATTCTCATTCTGTTGTTTTAACATTTCTATTTGAAGGTCTTTGTGAAATGTCATATAAAGAATGATTTACTGATAAAGAAATATTATTATATATGCAAGCGTGCATTTAATTTTGTCATACGGAGAAAAACTCCATTCCATCAGTATGGCTGTGACTCCATTGGCAGGTGAATTTCTGGTTAAAGGTTGCGAAATACCGTTAATATTAGTTCCTGTTGCTCATATAAAATCAAATGGTAATATGGACAGTAGGTTACGAATTTAACACCAACAGCAACAAATAACGTCAAAAATTTGGCTGCAGACTTCAGCATCTCCTTCTTAACGTTTGATTCCTCGTATGGCACGATACGCCGATACGGCACCATCACTCACCATTGGCCATTTCTATCTTTCGATAATCCAGACAGCCGGCTGTTGAACCGCAACAGTTATATAATATATTATCACACATTACGCTTCAAATAACAAAATGCATAAACTGGTCAAGTATTATGGACAAGATAATACAGGACATGGACATAAAATGCAATCTAACCGTCTACTTACCAACACAAATGACTCACTTTGAGAGCTGGCGGCTGGAATATATTTATTGATTGAACATATTGCGCGCGCAGAAGATATGGCAAGACCTTATTGATTGGCTGGATGTCTCGCGAACTACTTCTGGAACCGGGCAATATTCTGCCGCACAGCCCTGAAATGCCAAGACACATTTCTGTTGATTCTGGTGCTAGCAGACAACAACTAGTTCCTTTCTTTTACATGGTAATGTTAGTTTAGATGTGACTAATGCAAACAGCGACACAGGTTATCCCACGACAAATACTAACTTAAGAGTCTGAAGTATTAGATATTAAAATCGAAATACCTTCAGTCTGCGGCTCTCCCCAGCCCCCTCTCAATCTATCCATCCATCCATCATGTTGTGCCTTGCCGGTAAGCCTGAGCGGTCATGATTCACCATTTCACTCGCCAGAATCGTAGATCAGCTCAGTGTTCTTGTTTTGACCATGCCACGTGGTCAAGCCATTCAGGTATTTACTTCTCTGTCCACCCCTTGTTCTCTTCCCTTCG
Source organism: Cepaea hortensis (assembly GCA_963921405.1). NCBI lineage: Eukaryota > Metazoa > Mollusca > Gastropoda > Stylommatophora > Helicidae > Cepaea > Cepaea hortensis. The sequence goes on from OY992885.1 coordinate 45,790,878, forward strand.
ATCTTGCCAGTTGTCACCAAGTTCTCTAATTTATTTCTTCTCATAACATGTCCAAAAAATGTTGACTGTTTACGTCTAATATCTCTAATCAATTTACGATTTTCATTTGTTTCTTGTAGGACTTGGTCGTTGGATTTTCTGTCTGCCCATTGTATTCTTTGCATTCTCCTCAGAAACCACATTTCCACAGCCATCAGATGTTGTTCATCTTGACTGCTCATTCTCTAGGCTTCACATCCATACAAAAGTACAGGCTCTATGTAACACCTCAACACTCTTATTCTCGTATCAATTGACATCTTTTTATTGGTCTCTCTCTCTCTCTCTCTCTCTCTCTCTCTCTCTCTATATATATATATATATATATATATATATATATATATATATATATATATATATATATATCTGTCTGTCTGTCTGTCTGTCTGTCTGTCTGTTTGTCTGTCTGTCTGTCTGTCTGTCTGTAAGACACTCAGCAAACATAAGAAACTTAGAATCTTCAACTCTTGTGTGATTACAATGCTAACGTATGGGTGTGAGAGTTGGAAATCAACGGTAGCTTTAGATAAAAAATTTGACAATTTTGAGAACAAATGTCTTAGAAGAATTATAAACCTCCACTGGACAGATTTCAGAACCAATACGCAAATAAGACAAGAGACTAAGCAAGATATTGTATCCAATTTTATAAGAAAAGGCCGTTGGAGCTACATCGGCCATGTACTCAGAATGGACAAGACAAGACTCCCCAACCAAGCCCTCTTATGGTCACCAGTAGGGAAAAGAAAACGGGGAAGACCAAGAGAGACCCTGCATAGAACCATCATCAGAGAAGGCTCACTCAACGGCCAAGTGAACATCCAGGATCTACAACAGGTAGCAGCGAACCGCCAGACATGGAGAGCCATGACTTCTGCCCTATGCGCCGCCTTGGGCTCAAGAGGAAGGACTAACTAACTAAGATTAATATATATATATATATATATATATATATATATATATATATATATATATATATATATATATATATATATATATATATATATATATAGAGAGAGAGAGAGAGAGAGAGAGAGAGAATATATATTTAACAGTTAAAGTAAAGGAACTTTTCCACGCCATGAGTCGTATTAGGTTTATGGCGTTAGTCCCGTTTTTGTAAAGCAATATTCACTAGATCAGTGGTTCTCAACCTTTTTAGGCCCGTTCCCCCTTCACCATGTTTTCAGAACGTCATCCCCCCTCTTTCGTATTTCCACCATAAAAATCCCCCTCCCCCCCCCCCCCCGTCCCCACACAGTATACGTAATAATGGAAGCTAAATTTAATAACACATACTAAAACAAGTCTAGACGCCTACATTAAACGTGATTTGCGGGTCTACTTACGTTATAAAATGATCAGTTATCAGTTATCAGTTGGGGTATCTTCATTGCACTCCGGACATGTCCATAGGTATTTCAGACGAGTGAGACGTACAGAACCATAAAGTATGAAGAGAAAAACAATATCAAGTAATCGGTTCTTGTATTAACGCGATCTTGAAATAATCTTAATTCCCCACCCCACTGGAAACCCTAAAATTTCCCCCTGGGTGGGGGAGGGATTCCACCGGTTGAAAACCACTGCACTAGATGGATGATGACGTTACTATCACAAAAGCTGCCTTCACGTCCCAGGAAATTTCGTGGTACCAATTTTAAGGCTGGGTCGACCTGGAACTGCCAGGTTAATGAAATAAAATATCACCTCTTAGAGGATTCAAACGCATGACCACAGTACCGTCAGGCAAACTTGCTAGTGGCTAACTCGGGTCCCATGTCTAAGAAGCTAAAAATTGTATATGAATACCCTCCCCCCCCCCCCCCCAGAAACTGGCAATGTAAACAGATTCATCGTCAAAAGTTCTGGCTCTAAGAAACTGAACGTGAGAATTAGGGCAGATGTAACGGCGATCTTCCTAGCTACTACATATCTAAACACCACAAGTTGTTCTGTGTAGATAGCGTGGATACAGATACGTTAGAATTCAAGGGAATTAAACTGCTATATAAGCAACAACAAAATAGGACAGAACGAATAAAATTAAATATGTGTAGCTCTGAGTAAAGATGACATTGACATTTGGCGATATATCATCCTTCGCCATTGAATCAGCTAACGTGGCAAACATATTTAATGTAGTTTTTTCCCCCTCCCTTCCCCCGGCTGTCTTTTCAATCGTACCTTCTGTAGGGCCTCTAATTTTGTTTGCTTCTATTTCCTTGAAATAGAACTGATTCGTCTGTATGCCAACATCATTAGGTTCTTTATGCGATTTTCTGCTTGTTTAGTTTTCATGCTTTATCATTATACAGACATACTGGCTATTCTCATTTTACGTTTCTTTATTTCTTTAGGTGCTACTATCTTTTTTTTCCCCAACGCCTTTATATGTATGCTTGGTCATTGCTATAATTTGTTTAAATGTATGTCTTTATTATTATTGAGGGGAAAAGAGGGGGGAGGGGCATTCGCTTGCTGTGAACTCGAGCGAAGTCCATATGCGTGCTATTACCAGCAGCAGCAGCAGCAGCAGAAGTTGGGACTGTTTTTACGTGAAGGTTTTTTTTAAAGTTGCATATCCCTTACAGGATGTTGCAGTCAACACCAGCATTTTTCAGCTGTTGTTGATGTTCTTGGCAAGATTACCTCAGTAGTTTGCCATTGCTTTCTGAACGACCGGCTCACTTACCCCCGTAAGTAACCAGCGCGATCCGTGCGGAATCTCGCGCAGCTGTGTTCCTCACGTGGATACACGGGATTACGGAGAAAGTTGTTAACACCTTCGCCAGGGAGCCCGGCGCACGAAGGCTAGCTTTCCCTATTTCCAGTGTCCCTCACCAGCAGGCGAACCCACTCCGACTTCTGAGGTACTTGTAATCCAAGTCTCCAAGTCAAGGGCAAGAAGTCAACAGTTTAGTCCAACTGACCGGTATGAGAAATGAACCCACAACGCCGCGGTCAGCAGGGATAATTTAAATGCGACCGTGTTAAACCCGTCGGCCACGCCAAACCTCCATTTCTGTCTTATTTCGGTCTTCATTTGTTGTTTTTATTTGTCCTAGAATCTCTCCGATTTCTGTGATATTCATTGTTGGTATTCCCATTGCCGTGCTAATAGTCAGGTTTAGAGATTGTTTGAAAGACGCCTCCAGTTTCACAAGGATACAGATAAGTAACTTGTATATTTATATTTGCATGTAGTGTTTTTCACTACTGACTATGAGTCAGGTCTTAGTCAGATATGACTGAGCTACCGTATGACAGTAGACGGTACTACCTGCTTTCTGTCAGCGACGAATGTTGGGCGGCGCTTACCAAACCCGACACCCCACATTGTGCCAACGGCTTCGGGCGGAAGCGCACAATTGGGAGGGTACTAGCCTTATCCTGGTGCGAGGAAATGCAACCCAAAGACAAAATAAGTCATGGCAGGGCAGACCAGGCCCTAAGCCTTGGTTGGCAGCTGGTCTAGGATCGAAGCTCCGACAGGCGGACAGTTAGAGCATTGCTTTGCTGATCCGGCAGCTTCTGCAGCTTGTCTTGTTCCAGATTATAGGTGTCAACTTTCCTCTGGAGTGAACTAGGCAGGCCGAGAGAGGGATCATGCTGCATGGGCAACACATGGTTTCTTTATTTTAGCCCAGGCTTTGTGCTATGGAGAGACAATAACTCCATCCCTGGTCTTAGTCTGGGAGAACAGGAAGCTTACTGCCAAAACAAAAGTCCTCGTCTACCAAGCCTGTGTCCTTAGTACTCTTCTTTATGGCAGTGAAACCTGGACAACTTACTCACGCCAAGAGAAACATTTAAACAGCTTTCATATGCGGTGTCTGCGAAGAATACTTGGTATTAAGTGGCAAGACAAAATCACAAATACTGAAGTATTGGAAAGATCAGGTTGTGTGACGGTGTATTCCATGCTCAGTCTTCGTAGACTTAGATGGATAGGACACGTTAGGAGGATGGATGATGGTAGAATACCAAAGGACATCTTTTTTGGTGAATTACAGCCGGGTAGGAGATCTCAGGGTCGGCCTCTACTACGATACAAAGATGTGTGTAAGCGGGACATGATTGATACCGGCATTGATAATGCACATTGGGAGCACGTGTTGCATGGAGGGCAACTATCAGAAATGGAATAAAGACAAAGGAGAAAATGATTGCAGATAAAGCACACACAGAGCGTGAGAGACGTAAGATGGTGCAAAATGGTGGAAATGACCATGTTTTCACATGCACCTACTGTGGGCAAACATTTGCAGCAAGAATTGGCCTTACCAGCCACACTCGCCACCGCCATGGATCGTAGTTATTAAGCCTTTTTGAAGCACAATGTACCAAACTATCGTCTGTCAAGACGGAAAGGTGCCAATGATTGTTTTTCCTGTATTTGTGTCGGTCTGTGTTTGTGTATTATGTGCTGACGAAGGATTTAGCCGCAACGTCCATTTTCTTACTTGTAATCGTGTTCTAGTAAAGCTGACTATCTACTTGTGTGCGTGCGTGCGCGCGCGCGCGCGTGTATGTGTGTGATTCATTCACTGCCTAATAGTCAGTTTTAGCCTTGTAAATACTAATATTTAATCAATATTCCCCACTTAGGCTATTGCCTTGCCCCACAACATAATATAGGCTGATCCATATATCATCATTATCGAGTACTAGCAGGCAAGCCTCTAGCCACTGCGCCACCACGGCTCCTTACATATTTCTTTTAAAGTCTCCTTATATGGGAGTCTATGATGTGAAAACGCCATCTCACATTTTGAAGGCCTGAGAGCTAGGATTAGGTGGCCAATATTTCCCTCACTTTGACAAGCGACGAGCCCAGTCGTTGAACGCACGTCTGACCGTGCTCATAACATTACCAGCGCAGTTCGCTATCAACTTCGCTGGTGCGCTCGCCTCCATACGTAAATACATGCATACATCCATACACGTATACACGCAAACAGGCACACAAGAAGAAAGAAATTAATGTATAAAAGTTCAGTTATCAGTTCAGTTATCAGTTGGGGTATCTTCATTGCACTCCGGACAGGTCCATAGGTGCTCAGATCCTCTCCCCCCCCCCCCTCCCCAGCATATGCATTATAACACAATGGGGAATTTGTGATGTATACTTCAATCAACAAAACTGGATTCTAGAATTGTGAATTTGATTACATGAATTGCTGGTCTAACGATATCAATAGAGTTATTTGTAATTGTTAAACAAAGATTTTGTAGATGGCGTATAGAAAGCATTTGTATTAGTGTTTGAATTCACTTAAGGTAGAATTCACTTAACGACGTAGAATATAGTGTCAAGAACACCTGATTATCTACCGCCTAGTTTACTCGTGCTAATGAGCGCGTTGGTGTAGCGGTTAGGACTATACGCTGACAAAGGCATATCACAGGGGTTTGATGCTAGCTCTAGCCGTTCGTAAGGGTGGGTGGGGGGGGGGGGGTAAATTCCACCGTGCACGCAGACCTACAAAAGTGAGATGGTCTTAACACTTTACGGAAGGTTACTGTTTTTTTCATATTTAAAACAAAATATTAATATTATTTTATTAAGTCTTCTTCTTCCCTATATCTCCCTACAGAAACATTGCACCTTTCAATAGTTTCTTTGTAGATCTGAAGTAATACAAGATCTACCTTGATGTTCTTTGCGGTCTTCTCTACAGCAACAAGTTTTAATCTCATCGCTCCTGTAACTGGGAAATGATCACTATGACAGTTTGCTCCCAGTTTAGATTTTGCTGTCACTAAACAGCTTCTGCATCTCTTTGAACTGAACATATGGTCAGTTTGATTGCGACACTATCCTCACTGATTTTCAGTCTCTAATTGGAAAGAATTGTGTTTAAACCAGATGATACCTATTACCATATCAGATTATGTTCATGCTCTTAATCTGTCACCTCGCTCATTCCTTTCACCTAGCCATAACCACCAATAACGTCACTAATTTTATCATTACCTACTTTTGGACTGAAGTCCTCGAGTCGTTGACACCTTGCAGTCTTGACAGACCAAAGTATGTGAGTGAATGTGGCCAATATTCCATCACAATGTCTGGGCAGAGCTTCAGAGGAACATGTGGCGCCCAAACGACATGACCTCTCTCTCGGCCTAACCTTGTGTTGTCCAGAGAAATGGGTAACCAATACGTCTGGCACAAGGTAGGCTGCAGACGCTGGCGGCTCAGCGTCAATCCTCCGAGACCTCGCCACCACGAGCCGGTGGCGAGTTATGGCCAGACCCTGACACCCAAGGGACCCGGCTTAGAGGCGTTCAGCCAAGTCCCGCAGGTGAGGGCCTCGTACGAGCCCGGACCATGAGGGCGCGCACATCTGTCGATCACAAGTGTCCGGACCTTTGTAAAGCGTGCACTATCGTCAGACTCTCCACCTGACTTTAGGCGGACCCCGCGACCAGCGGGAATAGGCCTGCCAGAGCTACCGCAGGAGATATTGCCTGTCTATTTGCAAGCAAATCCCGGAGAAAGCGGGGGAACAGACTGAAATTCGTATGCGGAGAGAATGATATGGCGGGGGATAGGCAGTGGTTCTGGACGAATCTCAAAACTGAGAGGGAAGACCAGGAGAACTTTCAAGCAGATGACAGTTGAAACCATTAGTAGTATGACTATTTGCTCGCTGTTGAACGAGATGACGGTGCTCGTGTGGAAATGTCCTGAGTGCAGTGATGTCGGTTCTTAGCTCAACACAACTCATTCAAAAGTTTTGCACTGGTCCCAAGCAATGCTTTTTTCTCTTATAAAATACACCAATATCGTCTTCTGTTCTATCTGCTGTGGAGTATTTGCCTGTATTATAAGATATTCCGAGGTTTGTCATGGGATTTTACTAATAATACCATATCTGATATTGTCCAAAATCTTTTCAACTGTTTTTGCACTAAACTTGTGCAAAATTGTGCCAAATCGTCTTGAGTATTTCTTCCGTCCTGGATAAATAATTATGTGTTTATCTAAATGTTTACTCCTCGCCTGATCATCGTATTTCACTAATACCTAATATATTGATATTCATTCTATCCACTTATTCTTGATCTTCATCTTTCCAGTCTGTACGTGTGTTCTGGCTGAGTGCCAATATGTAAATTATTTTTGAAGACTGAATTTCCATACTTCCGGTCCAGCATGGAGGATAGGAGGTTGAGCTGAAGTGTTTATGCTTGTGGCTATGGTCTGCTTACGCATTTTCCTTATATTGGACTGGTAGTGCATGGTTCCGTCGCCCATATACTGGGTTAAGTGCGTGGAGCGACACTGTGAGCAGTAGATTTCACGCGGAGTGATTTTAAGCGGTTGTTTGTATCATGAACTGCATGTTCAGAAAATGTCACCCGCCGATTGCTAAACTAACTGAGTTTGCCGTATCGAGTAATGTGTGGCTGCTGGTTTTCTAGTGACTGCCGCTTCCATCGACGATGAACAGTCTTTTTCGTGGCGGAATTTTGTGTTGGCATTCTGGCAGCGGCATTATGCATAGTATACTTATTACGGGCTGTTAGTTTGTCGAGACTCCTATCTGTTTCACTTTTCACATGGGGCAGCGAGGAGCATGTTGTGTGATATTCACTAGCACAGGAACGGAGCTTTATGGGGCGACCCTTTGCCGTGAAGTTGGAACCGCGACTAACTAACTAACTAACTAACTAACTAACTATTGCATGGCAAATTCCTAGGACAAATAAGATAAGTAATCTTAATGTGTTTAAAGAAGTTAATACATAAAGACAACATATCACAAACATCCGAAAGAGGCAGACGACATTTTTACCGCCACATTACAAGAAGAGACACACTGGAACATGTGATAACTGGAAAGAATTTTGGAAAAAGAGATAGAGAAAGACAGTGAGGGAAGATTCTTAACAACCTTGTATGTCACGGAATGGTGTCAGGTCACGAATTCTTGAAATCGCAAGATGTGGAGCAACATGCTCGTCTACGCCAGTGGGCAAGACACTCGATGATGATGATGATGACAGTAGTATTACATGTAACACATGATGCTCCTAAGCTGAGGAGGAAATTCCATTGAAACTTCCGATAGACGTCCTTAACTCAGTTAAATTTTTTAAGAATGACCATGCAATAAATCGTGCAATCTATTGTTTGTATCTTCGTTATTCAAATTCACTATGGGAACACATTGTTCTGAAGAATGGTGTTGTTTTACAAGGGACAAAAACAACGGTGGTTTCCCCTTGCCTGCTGCCGGTTTGTGTATGGTTTCTTCTACTTATTCATACGCCTTTAGACGTCAATATGAATATGCAGGAGATTGTTGACATATCCACAGAGTTTGTCTTCACATAGAGTGGGTGTATGCCAGCATAGTTTTCTCTATTCTGTATGTATACGTTGGACGCTCCTGCAACAAATCGTTAGCTGTTGTTTTACCAGTTCCGCAGTTAGGTTCACAAACACCTCAAATCTTTAGCATATCAGACATTGGGTATTTCAGTCTCTTGTGTCCTTTGTACAGTTTAAATTGTTAATTGTTCTCTTCTGCGGAATTGGTAATATGTATAATCTTTCTGGTGGCCTGGATGCTCTGATTCCCATTTGGTTATTGATTGGCACCTTGCCGTCTTGACAGTCGATAGTTTGTAAAATGGAGTTATACCTCTCCAAACCTTGATGATGATGGTGTGTTGGCCATGCAGCATGATCCCTCTCTCGGGCTGTCTAGTGTACTCCAGAGAAAAGATAAACCAATACGTCTGGAACAAGACAAGCTGCAGGAGCTGCCGGATCAGCAAAGCAATGCTCTAACTGTTCGCCTGTCGGAGCTTCAATTCCAGACCAGTTGCCAACCAAGGCTTACTGCCCTGCCATGACATTTAGTCTTTAGGTTGCATTTTTTTTTGCACTAGGATAAGGCTTGTACCCTCCCAACTGCGCTCCTCCGCCCGAAGCCGTTGGCACAATGTGGGGTGTCGGGTTTGGTAAGCGTCGCCCAACATTCGGCGCTAACAGAAGCAGGTAGTACCGTCTACTGTCATACGGTAGCTCAGTCATATCTAACTAAGACCTGACATCGTATTGTTTCTTATAAATCTCTTGGCATAATCAGTGATTATATTTATATCAGACTGAGGTAGTTTTCCACTTTCCTTTACAGATCTGTCAGCCTCTTTATTCTAATATATGTTGCAGTGTGTGGGGATCCATTGTTTTACAACCCTTTTGGTTTTCTGGCATAGCCAATGAAGTGATGTTCTTAGGTCTGCTATAGTGTATGGTATGACTTCAATAGCCTGCCCCCCCCCCCCCCCCAAAAAAAAAAAAAAAAAAAAAAAATTACATACATTGCAAGGCAGTAAGGAGAGGGATTATGTGTGGCACCTCTTACTCATCGATGGCCATACCACGTAGTTACGAGGCATGTATATAGAAATAGCTGCCCCACCATCTAACCAGCCTCACTCACTGACTACCCACTGTGTTGGTCTACGCCGCTCATTCAAAATATTTGCGGCTGAACTCTATATCCAGAGGTGTCTCTATCGTTCACCACCTGGTGGGTGCACCTTGTAGTAGGACAGTCCCCCACACTTGAATTCTGTTGAAATCGCCCCGCTCTCCCCCCAATCTTTTGTCTTTTCCATATGCTTGTAATGAGTGATTTTGTAACACCTACAATTCTCAATATCTGAACGTTTGTTTTATTTCTTATATATATATATATATATATCGAGTGTGGTATAAGCCGTGTCCTCAGAGCCACGTAGACAGTGAACTAATTCATAGTTTAAAAGTAACAGTAACGAAACCATCTGCCGCCATAATACGTTGAACACACCAGTTTTCTAAGTCTTGCAGTTGTTGGTACTTAAACGTGTGTTCGAGCTGCTATATCACATGATGTAGACCAGTGGCTCTCAACCCGTGGGGAATTCCCCACCTCCCCCGGGGACATTTTAAGGTTTCCAGGGGGGGGGGGGGAGATTAAGATTATTTCAAGATCGCGTTAATATAGGAACCGATTACTTGATATTGTTTTTCCCTCCATACCTTACAGTTCTGTACTTCTCGCCCCTCTGAAGTTAATTTTATAATGTAATAATTCACGCAACTATCAAGTTTTATGTAGACGTCTAGACTTGTTCTAGTATATGTTACTAAATTTAACTTCCAATTTTACGTATACTGTGTAGGGGCAGGGGATTTATAGGGAGGAAATACGTAGGTTAAAGATCCTACGGCAGTTGGAAATCGCAAAAAGTAGGCTGTGAAGCAGTAGACCTGGCCAGATTATTAGGCAAGAAAACCTATCCACGTGTAGATACTGCCTATTATCTTGGATGGAATCTGTTTGGGGGTAGTAAACCTTAGATAAATGCATGCTAAAGTCGGATGCACTGAATTCCGAGGAGTATAACAAGGTATGGCGCACTTCCCTCGAAAGTGGGACGCTGAAGAAGAAGAAACTGAATGCGTTGAAACATTAAAAATTGTTGCATATACTTTACGGACAAAGCAGTCAACCCCAACATTTTTGGCTGTTCGTTATTCCCGGGTTTACGTCCAGTAGTTTGCCATTGCTTTCTGAACGACCGGCATCCATACAATTTCATTAAAAAAAAACACAGCTATGTTTCGAACGCGGTATGCGGTATTACGAACTGCGTCCATAACACCTTGGCCACGAAGAAGGCGTTGAAAGATTAAACAGCCCAATTCTTGCGTTTGTTGACATCACACCCTCCTGTGGTATCAATCAATCAATCATGTGCCATGCCGGAAAGCATATACATTTATGTTATTTTATTTAACAAAATAAAGCAAAGAAATAATCTTTCTTCCTTTCTTTCTTTTGAAGTATGTAAGTGCAGTTATTTGTACTTGGACAATTTCTCTCTATCTGCTTGTCTTTATCCTTTGCCTTTCAGGAAAATTTATGTTATTGTTGCAACTTTACCCCTGATGAGCAGAAAAGAAAAGAATACCCACGGTATCAACCGTTTAAGTGTGTTAAATGTGGGATTACTCAGAGACGCATTCTTCTTTGACATAATGCTATCAGTGTTCGCGTAAATATCACATCCAATTTGTCAAGTGTATTGTTTTTATTTGGTTTTTCTCCACACTTCCAGGGCCGTTATGTAAACTTCCAGAACAACAACCCCTCTTTTTATTGCAGAATTATTTTACCAGTTTCGTCTGGCAGCGATATATAAATACATATAAGTTATCACTAGACTTAACCCGTGCTTACATCTATCGTTGGTGTTGAATCATAGCATTTTTCAGCTGCTTGCAAGACAATAGCGGGGTCGGTAGCATGGTTGAATGCTAGGGCCGAGATATACGAATATACTGGGTTTGAGGCCCTAAGAAGCGAAACTTTTTGGTCTCACCCCCCCCCCCTCCCCCTTATCTCTCTCTCTTTACACACACACACACACACACACTCACTCACACACTCTCTTACACACTCTCTCTCACACACTCTCTCTCACACACACACCCTTTTATTGAATCCTAGTTCAGCTGCACCATTTGCAGTTTTGCACCACATTAAAAACTAAGACCATCACATGTTGTAGGCATGAATGCATGGAGGATTAGGTGAACTGTCTTTCACTGAATTATCGGACGACGTAAACGGGTGTCTAGCTCTGGTCTGAAACCGCATTATCAGCGTAGACAGTGTTTCAGCAGGATTAGGGGAGGAGGCACTATCTCTCTCTCTCTCTCTCTCTCTCTCTCTCTCTCTCTCTCTCTCTCTCTCTCTCTCTCTCTCTCTCTCAAGGAATATATATATATATATATATATATATATATATATATATATATATATATATATATATATATATATATGCCGGCCTAGAGGTTAGCGACTTTTCACCGTAATCTCGTATACTCTCGTAAGTAAAGTGACGACGGTGGTTCGAATCGCGTCGGTAACTTACGGGGTATGTGAGCCGGCCGCTCAGAAAGCAATGGCAAACTACTGAGCGTAATCTAGCTGTCACGAGTTAAATAAACTTGTTAGTTGCGACCGATGACAACCAAGCCCGACATTGGGTTGCAAACACAATAGACCCTGTGATGTTGAGCCAACTGAGGAAAATACGTTGTTAAAACTGTCTGCACCTGGTCAGCATTGGTGTATGAGATCAAAGTGAGTCACGTCAAGTTGTCTACACACGGTCGACAGTTTGTTGACAGGTTGTTGTTCGAGAGACGTGTACTGGCGACATCTGTCTACGAAGCGGGAGTTGGCCGTTGAAAGTGATGGACAGAGTGTCTGCTAGAGGTCGGAGGGATTCTGTCAGATGTGAGGGAAAGGTCTCTGGCTCACAGACAGCCCGGATATTTGTTGGATGAGACAAAGAACTCCCCAGATGAAAGGAAACTTGACAGCTAATTGACTCCGGTTAGTCGGGAAACAGGAGGACAAAGCCAGATTCTGGACTGATTGGCGTCTGGACTTTTTGGTGACGTCGCTCAAGCACCCATATAAAACCCAGTGCGGTAAACAAGTGGAGGGAGTTGGGAATAACATTCTGAAGTGTTGAGATCGGGTCATTATTCCGAGTTGTGTTACATGAGAGAAACTAGGGGTGTCAAATTGTTGATAGTATCGGCGGACATAGATCCAGTCTGTGATCGCCTAGTTTCGATTAGCAACAGGAATAGACATATGGTAGGCAATTAATTATATCTAATTTTAGAGTATGATTAGGAATAGAGTACAGTGCTGTGCGGTGATCTAATGTATTATAGGTGCAGTGATATAATGTATTATGATTAGTGATAGAATGTTCTTCTTCTTCTTCGTTCATCCGGAGTTTTTTTTCGGATGTGATTGCGTTGTGCCTGTTTACAGCAGAGCTGCGTTCTTGCGCCATTAGGCCGACACATCCGACTTCTGCGGGCATTTGTTGACCGGGTTAACCTTCCCTGGGGTTTCTTAGGACGTTTGACTCTCACTGTTGTGGTGTTATCCCCCATCCCAGCTGGTCCATATAGAACAGCCAAAGATCCTGGTCAGCCCTCAAGAGAAGGCAGGAGCAGACCATGGGCATTCCCCGCCATCCAAGGAGGCTTCCATACTTGCAGAGCCGATACATAGCGCTCTGGTACTGGGCTCACCCAAGGAATCGTCACGTCCTGCACATGGCTGCTTAGCCTCACTTCCGTATATTGGGCCTTCCGTTCACCATAGGCTGTTCTTCCGGAAACCAGAAGTATGCAGTCTGCAGATGACATCCACACAATGAGCTTTCGATTCGGACTTTCCATGTAATGGATTTGCTATCCAAGCAATATTCCATTTCGTGCCACTAGGACACTTTTCCACCTTTTATGAAGCCCACACAGTGGGCTTTTGATTCGGACTTTCCACGTAATGGATTTGCTATCCAAGCAATATTCCATTTCATGCCACTAGGACACTTTTCCACCTTTTATGAAGCCCACACAATGGGCTTTTAATTCGGACCTTCCACGTAATGCATTTGCTATCCAAGCAATATTCCATTTCGTGCCACTAGGACACTTTTCCACCTTTTATGAAGCCCACACAGCGAGCTTTCGATTTGGACTTTCCACATAATGGATTTGCTATCCAAGCAATATTCCATTTCATGCCTCTGGGTCGTCATGCACCTTTAAATGTCAACCTGTATGTAGTTAAAGTAAGCTGCGGTCAACTTTAGCTTGTTGATATCTCCATAGAGCTTGTCCTCAAATGAAGCATGTGTGGGCCAAAATATCTTTCTCTGTTCTGCATACGTTGGGCAATCCTGCAGCAAATGTTTTGCTGTCATTTTTCCAGTTCTACAATTACATTCATCGGTATCTCCTATCTTTAGTTTATTGAACAAGTGGTATTTCAGCCTGTTGTGTCCTGTGCGGAGTCTGAAGATTGCTACTTGTTCTCTTCGGTCGAGTTTGTAATATGCATCATCCTTCTGATGGCCTGGATGCTCTGTTTCCCATTTGGCTCTATAGGTGCTTTTTATAAACCTCTTTGCCACATTATAGGTTATGTCTATGTCAGGCTGTGGTAGTCGTCCGCCCTCTTTTGCCAGTCTGTCAGCCTCTTCGTTTCCAGGTATACTGCAATGTGATGGGATCCACTGTATTACAACTTATTTGGATTTCTGGCATAGACCATGGAGTGTTGCTCTTAGGTCAGCTAGTTCTGTGCTGTTATTGCTCTTCAGTATTGAGACAGCTGATTTTGCATCTGTGAAGATAGCTATTTGCTTCTCTTTATTTTCCTCCATCAGGAGCATTTCTGCTGCAGTTTTCAGAGCCTCTACCTCCGCTTTGAAGTTACTTGAAAATTTTCCAGTTGCCATTGAATGTGTTTTTTTTCACTCCATTTTTTTAATTTAGGAGAATTCCTCCTCCTCCATTCTCTATTGAATTTTTGGCTGATCCATCTGTATATGCATGGGTCCAATTCCTGCTTGGGTAATGTTCTTTTATGTATTTTAGGGTTATTTCTCTTCTTTCGGTTTCATGCTGAGTGTTCTTTTTCTCAATACCAGGAATGTTTTCTATCATCTCAGGCAGTTGCTGCTGTCTCCAAGCTGGGAACTTGTGAATGTTCTATTAGTGCGGTGCTAGAAAGTATCATAGGAGCGTCGACACTGGTATCCTATTGTGTGGCTTCAACTAGCTTGTGTGAGATATCATTTTACTCAGGGAGTTGAGGACAATGTAGTGGAATAATAATTAGAGATTAAGGATGGTTGAGAGGGAGAAGAGGTATGTGTAACGGTAGGATCTTCCAGTAGGGCATCTGCTGGGTTTCTACCCGTTCCTTTATTCTTTCCTGGTGTTGCCATGTCTCAGATCATATGATTGAGTTATTTGGCCGTATGACAGAGATCGGATCTCTGTTATAGATCTGAGTGCTGTTATTGGCCTACACTTACCTAATTCTGGCCAGGACGGAGTTGCCCTCACCATAGTATTCTGTATTCTACAGGTTCAATTCCCAGGTCCACGTATGTGTGCTGTGATTTTCAGCGGTGGGACTAACACAAATTTAGAAGATGATCGCTCAGAATCTGAAGACAGAGGTTGCTGAGAGGCCGCTACATAGGGCTTATACCCAAGTTGGTTTGCGGGAACCTGGCTTCTGCTGAGCAGGACATGTTGATGAGATTGATGTTTAGCCAAGTGATAGATGTATCAATGAACAGTCAGAACATTGTATAATTTATACTGTTATCCAGAACAGTAAGATTGTGGTGTTAATATGAGGAATCTTTAGAACCAGTGACTCTAGATCCATTAAGATTTCTCCAATAACAGTGACAATAGGTTTAGAATTTCCTGATTAACAATCCGTTAAATAACAGAGGAAATTCATAGTGTGAATCAGATTGAAGACTCTCATTAGACAGTGTTTTGTCAGGGGTGTCCAGGCATCCTAGTGGTTCCAGAGACAACGGAGGAAGTCTTCACGTGACAGCAGGAGCATCACCTGGGTGAGGCTACTTGTATGGGATACATGGTGCTGGTGTGTTGTCAGCACAAGGATGATAATGACTATACTCTTGAACACTGATCTGAGTTCATAGACACTTTAGAGTACACGTCACACCTTCTACACCTTATACACACACACACTTCTCCTACATATACTCTTTGCTTTAATAAATTTCTTGTTTTTTATTTGTTGAGGCTAGAGTTGTCAAGTATGTTATGTTGGGGAAGAATGAGAGGGGGCATGATCCAGGAGTGAGCAAGAGTGAGAAGAAGGTGTCCTCAGATTGAGGGAGTGTGTGGACGGAGTCTGCTGGATATCTCCAGAATAGAGATATGGAATTAAAACAAATGTGGGTGTGGATTCCCTTCACTCCAGGGACGACACTAAAGTGGTAAAGAAGAACAAGTAACTAATACGACATTCATTCTTTACACACACGACACTAGCCATGAAATCAACAATCAGATGAGAGAATATTATTCCTACACCTTTTTCATGTGTATCGCCTCCAGAATAAATTATTGTGTGATTGTCAGCTATAATTTTGCCCGATCCCTTCCATCTCATCTCACTAACGCCTAGTATATTCATTTTCATGCTATCCATCTCTCTTAGAACATTGGTCAACTTTCCTAGCTCATTTAATGTCCTAACATTCCATGTTCCTACTCTAAATTTATTTATTTTAGTTATGAATTTGCCATCAGTAGCTGGATGACGGTCTGGTGTCACCTGTGGCTCATGACTGACCCTACCGGACGAGGATGTCCTAAGACAGCCATTAACGTCGTTCACTAACTCTGATATATGTTTTGCCATGAAGTCTTGGGAAGATAATGTGGTGGTTTCCCCTTGCCTTCCACATCCACAGGTAAATATAAAACTTGGACCGGCAATATTTTCATAAAAATACACCCTGTATATCAATATTTGTTAAATAACTGGCGTGAACAGCAGTGTAATGGGGCAGATACTTTTTCATTCATTCTTGTGCATGCTGAACCTAAGACATTCCAGTTGAATAAGCATAGAACAGATAGACAGAACAAAGAGCAAATCATAAGTAATAAACTTCGTTATTTGTTCCTATTAGAGAGCTACGAAGATTAACATGCAAACAGAGAGATTAGCTTGCAGAAAGACTAGACAGAGAGACAGACAGCCAGTTAGACAGACAGACAGACAGACAGACAGACAGACAGACAGACAGACAGACAGACGTAGGTCAGCATGGCCGACTGGATAACAACGCGTGTTCTTAAACATCCAGTGTGTTGATGCTGAGGTAAGAGGTTCAAACCCTACACCGGACAGCTGGACTAAAATGTTAACCTATCGTCTTTGACTTGGGGACGTTAATAACAAGTGCCTCTGAAGTCGGAGTGGGTTCACCTGATGGCCAGGGACACTGTTAATAGGTAAAGCTAATCCACGCGCAAAATTCAGTCCAGCACTACTAGAAGTAGGTGTATGGACTACGTTTGAGTTCAAAGCGAGCGAGTGCAAAAAAAGACAGATAGATAGATAGATAGATAGATAGATAGATAGATAGATAGATAGATAGATAGTCATTCAGTCGAGTGCAACAGTTCTGATAAATGACATTTGGACACTCCTGTATAATTCACAACTGAGGTAAGATATCTGGAATGTACACGCCTTATCTTCTCCCCTGAATTGCCGTGGCGTTCTTTCAAGCTGCACTCCCACTTAACGTGTTATCCTGTTGATGAGAAGATTGCTGCAAACTGATGGCATCCAAATAACAGCGCTGGTTTTGTTTCATCCCTACAGCTCGTCGGACAAAGAGAACGGAAGCTAGGTTAGACTTGAAAGCCAGCATCTGGTTCGAAATGAATGCGTGTATACTTTAGCAAAGATAGCAACTCTCTCCAGTTACCGTATATTCTCTTTGCCATGATGTTTCATGTTTTATTGTATAGTTTTATGCGCACATTGTCTATTTCATGCGAAATATTACTGGGTGCAAGTTTTAACTCTTTACTCTTTAGTTTCAGAAACTTTCCGCAGCAGATGTCGAAGAAGGGAAATAACCATTGCGAGAAACTACTACTACTACTGCATTGCTTTCAAAGAGACCAAGTACGCAATGCAAGCTTTATATTTTGCTCGCTTGGAACTCAAGCGTAGTCCACGCTGGACTGATTTTTGCTTGTGGGCAAGCTTTCCCTACTACCAGTGTCCCTCGAGTGATCATTGGTGAAGTTGTTCCATGGTGTCGCCTCAAAACTTCTATATGTTGTCTGTGTAACCAGGGCGTCTCTCGGAGTTAGTTTGCTATAGAAACTTTTCTAACAGCCCAGTACCATCTCCAAATGCTTCAACCCTTACGACCAAGAAAATACAATGAAGAGCAATGAGTAAAAAAATTTTAACTCACAAAGAGAACTGGTTACTCGCATCAGAAGGGGCTATTTCATATTCTTTGGGCATATAATGAAAAGCTGGAGCGTGTCGTCTCAACGGGAACGTAAGAGGGGCAAGTGTTCTGCCGCAGAGCTCTCCTTTCCCTATCCAAGGTTAAAAAACACCAGCAGGATGCCAGACCGGGATTGGAACTTGACATCTGCGGAGAAGCATGTTAAGTTGTAATGAGACCATGGTATGCACATCATATATGCTGGCTGGGATTAAGTTTAGGTTGCTCATGTTAAGTTGTAATGAGACCATGGTATGCACATCATATATGCTGGCTAGGATTAAGCTTAGGTTGGTCATGTTAAGTTGTAATGAGACCATGGTATGCACATCATATATGCTGGCTGGGATTAAGCTTAGGTTGGTCAATGTTTACTCTACAGGATTGTTGTTTAAATGTCGGATTACTTTGCGAACGTTGCTATCAGCTCAGTGTTTATTTCCTAGGCGTACGTTCAGTAGTTTGCCATTGCTTTCTGACTGAGAAGCCAACGTTTCAGTCAAACTTAATGCTGATGTAGGGACTGAACCGCCTACCTCGCCATCAGCGTACTGGAAGTTTAACAGCGAGCGCTATTATCACGTCCACCACGTCGACATCTTGACAGGATTTAGGAATGTCATGGTCAAGACTTCAAGCCAAAGCCCAGCGGGAAGATGTATGTATGGTACGATGGAAGGAAGTGAATGCGGCTGTATCAGTGTCAACAGCCATATCAACACAGTGAAAGTCGGCAGATACAGAATGTGTGATCAATTTTAATAAATGGATCAAGAGAGGCCAACCACACGAAGCAAATCCACAGTGCAATACATCATCATCATCCAGTGCCTTGCCGGCTGGCGTGGACGATCATGCCTCTCCAGAAATTACGATCTCCGACGTCATGGATCAATTCCTATGTTGACTCCCTTTCGTGCCATGAAATAAGACTGTCAATAATCTGTTCACGCTGTATTTCTTTATCTCTCTTTCCGCAAGTCTTTCCGGTTGTCACAACGTGTTCTAGCTTATGTCTTCTCATAACGTGGCCAAAAGCGATGACTGCCTCTATCTGGTATTTGTGATAACTTATCTTTGTGACTCAGCTTCGCTTAAAATGCTCTGATTGCTCTTTTTTTTTTTTTTTTGGCTGGCCAACTAATTTTCAGCTTTCTTCTATAAAACCACACCTCCAAGGCTTTCAGTTATAACGAAGCGTCAAAGATAGCAGAAATAGTGGGGTATTGTGAATAGTTAGTTAGTTAGTTAGTTAGTTAGTTGGTTAGTTGATTGGTTGGATGGTTGGTTGGTTGGTTGGTTGGTTAATTAGTTAGTTAGTTAGTTAAATAGTTAGTCGACAGATCATCCTCATTGCAACCATTCAGTGGTATTGTGAATAAAAGAAACAAGTAGAGACCCACTTACACGCTTTAAGGCAAATTTGGGCAAACTGCGTCCGCTAGACCATATTTTTATAGACCAATAAACACTCGGTGGCTGGTGTGGTCAGTATGGTCGTCTTGACTTCCCAAGGCATTTCCTGGTACCAATTTAAGCTAGGTCGACTGTGAATCCACGACAATTTTAACAAAAGTTCCCGTCTAGTTAGTTGCATATCCTTTACAGAACGTAGCAGTCAACTCCAGCATTTTTTAAAGGCTGTTTGTAATTCCTGGGCAAGTTTACGTTTCTCCGTGGTGATGGCGTTACGGACTCAGTTCGTAATTCCGCTTACCCGCGTTCCAAACACAGCTGCGCGCGATTTGGCAGCAAACCGCATTGCGCTAGTTTTTAACGAATTGGTATGGGAGTCGATTGTTCAGAAAGCAATGGCAAACTACTGAACGCAAACTTGCCAAGACACCAACATCAGCAGTAAAAAATTATGTTGTTGACAACGATGTCCTATAAAGGATATGTAAAAAAAAAACAGTTTCACATTGCTTTCTGAACGACCGGCACTTATACCATTGTAGGGAAACCAACGCAAGGCGGACTGCTTCCAAATCGCCGGGCAGCTGTACTTCGAAAGCGGTATGCGGGATTACGAATTATATTCGTAAATCTTTGCCACAGAGCCTTGAGGAGGATTGGAACACATTGCCAGCGTGGCACCCAAATTATGCCATATTGCCATACATGAATAATAATATACTATATTAAAACTACTAACTATTATGCTACAATGTCAAACATGAACGCTTACTGCAACTAACGAGCTCAAAATCATAATACAGCTGTAATAGAGATGAGCTTAGAAGAGCTGCGGGAGTAGCTGTGAGAAATAGAATTAGAAATGAGGAATCTAGAAGTCCAGGCCTTAAACTAGGAATGTTAATTAAAGAACAACATATTACATAGTTTGGCCACCTCACAAGAATGCATTGGTATCACCTATCACAAAGAGCCATATTAAAGAAATAGGATGGACACAGAGCAAGGGGAAGACCGTGTAAAAGATGGAGTGATAATAACAAGGACAACCTTACAGAAATGAAGATCAACTTACAAAGCGTAATGGAAAGAATGTTCAAACGATCCTTACATGCTCTCACCCCCACTTCACTTAGGTAAATGAAGAACGGGAATAATAATAATAATAATAATAATAGCCCTGATGACAAAGAAACCTGGGACTGCCGTACTGTGCAATCAAATGTGGCACTGAAAAGAGGTACAATGGGAATGGCAAAGCTAACGAATCCATAATCAGTGTGGAAAAGAGAAAAAAATCATGGCGTCGCGAATTGTTGAAGGAGACTGACCATTTATTGATTACACAGGGGTATTATTGGGGTACTCTGGAAAAAATGGGGAGGAGAGGGGGAGAGGTTGGAAAATAAGACAACTTAAAAACAACTTCTCAAGTGTCTTGTTGGCCATACTTCAAAGTACACGTATGCCTAAGGCGAGGCCCTGTCGTCATTTGGAGGTGAGAGATTCGAATCCCGGTGTGGTAACTACAAGTTTCTAATTTTATTGTGTGTAGAGTTTGTTTTTTTCTTTTTCAATCCCTTCTTCCTTTTTCTAATTCTACTAAACGCACCAATTAAAACTTATTAATTCACTTATTTATTAGATTGCAGTGTGGTAAAGTGCTTTCTCAGTATCATTAGCGTTGTAAACATTTCTCCTTTCCATAAACATTCTTCTTGTAATTGACAAACACAGACTT
Organism: Cepaea hortensis; assembly: GCA_963921405.1. Taxonomy (NCBI): domain Eukaryota; kingdom Metazoa; phylum Mollusca; class Gastropoda; order Stylommatophora; family Helicidae; genus Cepaea; species Cepaea hortensis. The sequence continues at coordinate 45,812,008 of OY992885.1, forward strand.
CCGCAAGCACAACTGAAAAAAAAAAAACACTCACAGAAAAAATATCTTTTATCCTATCTCTTTACATTGGACGGGCAAATTGATTGTAAACACGTCTCTGGGGATGTCTGCTTGCTGAAGATCAAAGTAGGAGAGGACAACATTCAAGTCTGATGTCATCAGCGTGCCCTGAATTTATACAGAGGAGGCCGCCATTTGGAATTAGGACTAATAGTAGCGGGGCGGGGGCGCTGATGTAGTTAATAGGGAATTGCGCTGGGAACGTCATAAGCACGACTCGAACAGGGTGACCAGATTGGCTTTTAACGTCAAATTTGACAAATTTGGCTTTTTTAAAACAGGTTTGGCGTCAGAAAATCTGTTTGGCTTTTTGTCTTTTTTTTGTGTGTGGCTTTTTTGAATTTGTGATGGCATATGCCTCTTTTTGAATTTTTCAAGTTAATTGTTGTCTTGTTTTACTATTTTTTTTAAGCTAAAACAAATGCAAAACGATAAGCTTAGCGTATGGTTTTCGTACTGTACTTGTACCTGGTCATGTTCTATGCGCACTGACGCACTGCGCAGCTTTCTATTTAGTTCAGTTTTCAAATTCATTATACCTTCATCTCAAGTATTTCTTCTTATTGGGCCTATTATTATTATCATGCCAAAGTGGAAACCATCTTATGATACTAATCGGAAATATAATGATCAATGGGAAAAGACATTTGTGTGGCTCAAGAAATCCACTGACGGTTCTGAACAGGCATATTGCAAATTGTGCCATTGTAATATTGTTCCAAGATTTTCAAATCTCGCAATTCATGCAACAACAGAAAAACACAAGCGGAGCGCGCCATCTTCTTCACAAAAATCACTTTCAGTTGTGACAATAAGCAAGAAAATTGATGATAAAGTCAAATTAGCAGAGTTACAAATTGCTGTTAGCATGGCCTGCCATAGTGCCATACGCACCATCGATCACTTAGGTGAAATAATGGTAGCCCATGGATGTGGCAGCACTCTTGGTCAGATAAAATTGCACCGAACGAAGTGCATATCACTAATAAAAAATTTTATTTCACCGTCTTTAAGATCTGATCTAATTCCAGATCTGCAAAACAAGAAGTATGCACTCATCATTGATGATTCCACTGATGCCTCGACCCAAAAGTATTTGTGCATTTTAGTTAGATACCTCAGCGATAAAAGAAATGAAATGACTACTAGTTTTCAATGTTTGATTCCAGTTCAGGGGGCTACAGGAGAGAATATATTTAATTTGATTAACACTGAAATTGAACAATGTAATCAATCATTACAAAATTGCATTGGTTTTGTATCTGATGGTGCTTCCAGTATGGTTGGATGCAACAATTCAGTTTGGTCCAGAATGACAGATGTATCTCCTTCATGTGTTCAGTATAAGTATGTTTGCCATTCATTAGATTGTGTATCAAATATGCAGTGTCAAAACTACCTTCAAACATTGGATTTTTGCTGACAGAAATACCAAATTGGTTTAGACATAGCAATCTAAGACGAGAAGCATTTAAAGATTTATTCAAAATTATGAACTCATCGACAGAATTTCAGCAAGCTAGAACTGCATCACTTTCTTTTGAGAAAATTTCTTCTACTCGCTGGCTTGTTCGGGGAAAAGTAATGTTCAACATTCTAATGAATTGGGAAGAACTCAAGGCTTATTTTATGTCTGCTGAATTAGCAAATTATGACACTAAATTTAATTCACGACTTATAAAGGAAATGCTTCTAGATCAAAGAAACTACCTTTGTTTTCATTTTGCAACCTCTATGGGCAGGAATTCGAAAGGTTAAATAGCCTTTTTCAGATAAGTAAGACAGATCCTCACGAATTACATGAAGAACTATTTTTGCATTATAAGAGTCTTAATAGTAGGATTTATGATTGTCAAGGTCTCACATCCGAGGTTGCGACGCGTTGTCGGTACCAACGCCAGACAACAGAACAACACGCAACCCTGAGTGATGTTAAACACTGCAGAGAGAACGCGGCGTCTTCGACGACGCCCGGATAAGCAGCCAAGCACAGCAATTGAGCGAAGCGTAAACGACCGCTGGTCAGCGGTACAACCCGTGAACCTTGCAGGGGTCACACTAGCTGACGTGAGCGCCGACTGGCGTGTAGCGTGTAGAACGCCAGAACTGGCAGACGGGTTTAGGTGTTTGGAACGGACAGGTCGCATGGGTATGCGAGAAGTGTTTGAATCTGCATTGAGAGCTAGCCTGTACGACAGTGGGAGATTGATTCGAACGCTTGAATAGTTTGACTTGTAAGTGAGATGTTTATTGCTTGCATGTATTATTATGTATTGTAGTGATAGTGTTCATGCCGTAATGATTGCTATGGATTGTCATTGCGCGATGTTTGTGCGATAATAAATGCAGCGCGTAAATAAAGCGTGTGAATAATACTTTCGGATATTCACTTCGTGTGATTTGATAGTTTGATATTGCTTCACACTTGCCAGAAAACGAGCCACTATTCTTGCTCTACGCAAGACTCTGACAAGTGCGAACGTGGTGGCTTTCGTCCGGGTTTTGAACCAAATGCGAACTTGTAAATTTTTTGTCCGAGTTTGAAGCGAATGTGAACATGCCGATAGAAGTGCGCAAGTCATAGATTAAGGTAATGTAACGATTAAATAGAGTTGATTTAATTAAATTATAAGTGTGAAGATATTATTTGAAGCCAACCGAGGCGTCTTCATACTTATCACTAAATTCAACAAATTTTGTACCTAAAATCCAAAATGGCGGCCTTGCCCTTGAATGTCATTGAGTAGGGTTAGTGTGAGCGTGAAAGTTGTTGATTGTGGTAACGACTAACAATAATACTTGACAGCATACAAACCTTTACAGACTTTAGTGACATTACACACACCATACATTTACAAACGTTCTAATTTCGTTTAGTTTAAAAAGTACAGGTTTTTTGTCAACTTTACCTGAGTCTGGTGAACTTCAAAAATTTTTTGTGCGTCAACCCGAAAGACGTTCCAGTATGATTTCGAGCACCACTGAACAGCACATTACCCAAGGATTACTTGAGTATAATTTTTTTCCATTCCTATTTATACTTTCGTTAGTCTGGCTTTAGACATTAACTGTGCTATAAATATTTGTAACTTACTAACATCATAAGTAATTTGGTTTATATTTATTCCATCATACCTATTGTTCATCATGTCTTCTTTAAACGATTTCATTGAAATGGTTTAAAAATTAATGTCTGGTGAAGGATTGAGAACATGGAGTGAAAATAAATATGCAGAATATCTTGTGAAACAAGAGCAGATTATGGAGCGGAATGAGAGAGCTGCCTAAAGGGCGTCAAAAGCACAATCAGAAGCTGCTTTAAAGCTTCAACAAGCACAATCAGAAGCTGCTTTAAAGCTTCAACAAGCACAGTCAGAAGCTGCAGTGAGGCAAGCTGAGATCTTAGCCCAGAGTAAGAAAGAAGAGCAAGAAACACAAATGAAAATTGAACAACTTAAAGCTGAATCTTCTAAAGATAAAGTTAATAGAGAAACAGACAAAGATCAACCTCATAAGAAGTACCAAGGTCTGATCAGAAGTTACAACACAGGTGATTGCATAGCAGCATTCACCCAAAATTTTGAATTTGTTATGGATCATTACAAAATCCCAAAACCTGAATGGGGGATAGTATATGTAAGAAGTCTTTCTGGGGAACCTCTTAAAGTCATAGAGTCGATCCCAAATGACCTGAAAGAAGACTATCTGTACATTAAATCTAAAATTATGTCACATTTTCTACTGGATGAATCAGGTTATAGAGAACAGTTTAGGAAGTTGTCTCCTAAGCCAACACACACGTTCTCTGATTACATCTCAGAAATTCAAAATATTTTTTCTAAATGGCTGTCAGCAGCCAAATTAAATGGAATTTATGACAAATTAGTTGATCTTATGTTGAGAGATAAGATTATCGCATCTCTCCAACCCCCCTTTTCTAAATTTTTGTTAGAATGTCAGTGTGAAAGTGTTCAACAGATTGAAAGTCGTGGCTCTGGTTATTTTGCAGCCAATAAGCATTGTTTCTCTAGTAGTCTGACCAGCACAGACTTTGTAGCAGCAGCTACATATGGCAAATATCAGGCAGGGTCAAATACCAAACAAAGACCTTATAAACAAGCTGCAGAGAAATTGTATCAGTGCAAATATTGCGATTATAAACACAATGAGAATGATATGTGCGACCAACACCCTGGGTACACTACGTACTTGCATAATTACATTTCTAAGCAAGATAAAGAAAGGAAGAACTACAGAAAAGTTACCAAATGTTACCTTTGTAAAGCTTATGGTCACTGGCGTAAAGATTGTAAAGGCAAGTCAATGACCAAAAAGGCTAATGCAGCCATGTTTGACAGTTCTTCGTCAGAAGATGAAAGTGTACAAGATCACCCAGTAAACTCAGCACATTCCATTGAGGTGTTCCATCAGGAAAAATGTACCATTTGTGATCAATTTCATGAGGATGGCGTGTTAACATGCGGCCATTCTATACCTTTTACCAGTGAGGAGGCCAATTCTGTAGTAAACTCCAAAGGTAAACTAAACATCCACAAGGGGTATGTTAATGGTAGAGCTGCCACAGTTTTACGTGATAGCGGCAGTACTCTCATTGGTGTAAAGAGAGATTACATTTTACCATCACAATATATTGGTAAATATGTCACATGCAGGACGTTCGCAGGGAACATAGAGAAATATCCACTTGCATGGGCATATATAACTACACCATTCCTTACAGGAAAGGTTAAATGCGCGGCATTAACCAATCCTTGCTGCGATATTATCATTGGAAACCTTCCTGAAGTGAATGACATACCACATGACAGCAGTACATCAACTGTCAGTTGTAATATTGATACTACCATTTCACCTTCATCACCAGTCACCATTAATGATGTATTACCACCTGTAAATGAATGTACAAATACCAACCTGGCTACGCCAGAACATACATGTAATTGTGTGAATGTAACATCAATGTGTGATGAGAATGATCGTTGTAATGTAGTAAATGCAGTAACTAGATCTACTGCACAGATGCAAGATCGAATCGATCAGATAGAGGCTGTACAACGAGTAAGTCCAGTTGTAACATCTCCTGAGACAACTAGGGAGACGTTTATAACATCTCAAAAAGCCGATCGATCTCTGCAAAAGTATTTTAAACTTGTAGGCCAAAAGCCAAGAGTAGCAAAGAATGCTCAATGGTACTTTGCTCTGAAGAACGGAATTCTAACACGGTACTACACCAAAGGTTCCAGCACTATAGAACAAACAGTGCTACCGTTAGAAAACCGCAAACAAGCATTGAATCTAGCTCATGACATACCCTTTGCAGGACACATGGCCTATGCTAAAACTAGAGCAAGGTTACTTACTCAATTTTATTGGCCAAAGTTTTGCAGCGATACCAAACAGTATTGCAGATCGTGTGACATCTGTCAAAAGCTTGTCAAAAAGGGTAAACACCCACAAGCTGAATTGCAAGTTACTGATTTGGCTAGTAGACCGTTTGAAAAGATCTCGGTCGATATAGTTGGTCCTCTGAACCATGTAACATCTAAAGGTAATAGACACATTGCAACACTCATTGATCTATGTACTCGTTGGCCAGAAGCGATTCCAATGAAGAACATAACTTCCAAAGACATCATGGAAGTGTTCTTTCATATTTTTGCGAGGGTAGGATTCCCTGATACCATCCTTTCAGATCGGGGTAGCCAGTTTATTTCCTCAGCTACACAAGCCTTTACCAAAATGTTGGGTGTTAAACAATGCTTCAACAGTCCATACCACCCACATTCGACCGGTATAGTGGAAAAGATTAATGGCGATATGAAACATATGCTCTCTAAGGTAACCCAAGAACATCCTGAAGATTGGGATACTTATCTGCCTGCCATTTTGTTTGCATATAGGGAAGTGCCCCATTCCAGCACTGGGTTCTCACCATTCGAAATGTTATATGGTGCACAACCACGCGGCCCATTATCTCTGTATGAATCTATGTTGACTGAAAGTACAACTTTGTCTATACCCATTTCACCATATGAACATGTAACATCATTGCGTGAAAGAATTATGAAATCATGTATCTTAGCTAAAGAAGCTCTCCAAAAATCAGGAGCTATTTACCGACAATATGCTAACAGAGGAAATAGAACTATTACACTGACGCCAGGACAGGACGTTCTGCTTCTTTTGCCAAGTGATAGACATCTCCTAACTGAATCATGGCAAGGACCGTTCAAAGTGCTACGACAAATTTTGACGGTAGACTACGAAATTGCAGTTAGGGACAAACATAAAATTTTCCACATTAACAGGCTCAAACCATATAACCACAGGCAAGACGAACAAGTAGAGACTGCAGCAAGCACCTCCATAGTGGACCAGATGGAAGACAACGACACTGACGAGATACCGACACCAGTTCTTGACACGACGACCAACTTACAGGACATTAAGGTAAATCCTAAACTGACGCAGACACAGACTGACAGTTGCAGGCAACTGATACAAGAATACAGAACGATCTTTTCTGACAGCCCAGGACAGACAGATTTAGTGCAACACCAAATCATCTTAACATCTGACGTTCCTATTAAGTGTAGACCATATTCCATCCCAATACACTATAAAGAAAAACTTCATCAGGAAATCATTGATTTAGAAGCAAATCATATCATTCGACGTTCACAATCTCATTTCTGTTCACCAATAGTTCTAGTACGCAAAAAGGACAACACTATTAGACTTTGTGTGGACTATCGTAAACTCAACAGCATTACACAGTTGGATTTAGAACCGATGAGCAACTGTGAAGACATCTTGACTGAACTATCTGACTCACGTTATTTTACTAAACTTGACATGACAAAAGGCTACTGGCAGATAGCTGTACATCCTGATAGTATACATCTGACTGCATTTGCCACACCGTGGGGTTTATACGAATGGTGTAAACTACCTTTCGGATTAGTCAATGCACCAGCTACCTTCGTCAGAATGACAAGAATTCTTTTGACAGACATTGCTAACATCATTTGGTACATGGACGACATTTGCATACACACAAAGGACATGACAGAGCACATAACAGCACTACAGCAGACATTTGACAGGATTAGACATCATGGACTGACTGTAAAACCTTCCAAAGTTGATATAGCCTTTCAGGAAATTTCATTTTTGGGCTATAAGATCTCAAATGGCTTTATATCAACTGACGATAACATCATGTCCAGAATTTTGAAATTGTCGCTTCCAACAACTAAGAAACAGTTGCGAAGTGTGTTAGGTCTTTTAAACTATTATAGACAGTTTATTCCTCATTTTGCTGAATTGACCAAATGTTTCACTGATCTACTAACAAATAAACATCCCAACGTGATTGTAAACAGTGAATGTTTAAGGCCAGCATTTAATAAGATTCTTTCATATTTTTCTAAATCACCTATTCTGAAATTGCCAAATTTGAATATTACTTTTAGATTAAGATGTGATGCGAGCTCCGTAGCCATTGGAGGTGTGCTTCTCCAAGAACACGACCAGATCTTGTACCCAGTATACTACGTCTCTCGAAAACTGAACACCAGCGAACGAAATTACAGTACACCGGAACTCGAGGCTCTTGCCATGGTATTTTCGGTACGTAAACTTTCTAGATTTTTGTTAGGCAAACATTTCATTATTGAAACAGATAATAGTCCGCTGACAATTGTTACCAGAGGAACGCCAAGTAACAGCAAGGTGGCAAGATGGTCCCTTCTTCTGCAGGACTATAGCTATGAGATTAACCATATAAAGGGTTCACAAAACTGTCTTGCAGATCTCTTGTCGAGATGTCCATACAACGAACCTAATACCCAGTCAACACCAGAGCACAGTGCAGAGGGTGTATAAAACTGCAACGTAGATAGTGCTCAGTACCACAGCCAATTGTGACAATGTGTCAGTAACGCTGTGTACAACAATGTGATAGGGTAGATTGTATCTCCCAATGTATATAACATATGTACATATTTGTATTCTTATTATTATCATGCGAATGAATGCGTGTATAATTGTGAGATATGGGAAAGAATGGAATCAGTATTATGTAAACTAATGTGTTGTATAACTGTGAGATATGAGAAAGAATGTAATTATTATTGTAAATACATAAATATTGTAACAACCAGACACTACAGAGAAGTGTCACTGCACAACACTACAAGATCCAGGAATTTACCAAGCCACTACAACGTGAGGTAATCCTGAAGGTATCCAGACCGAGTTGTCCAAGACGTTTTAACAAGGTACGAAAGATGACTGCGACAGTACAATCCGAGCAGAAGGCGGAAGAGATGATCCAACAGCTGATGGTAACAACTACTACTCCGTTTATAGAAGATCCATCCAGAACGGACCAACGTTGTATGAATGACACCACAACGCATGTAATAGTACAGCTGTATACTTCCGATTTTTTTTGCACATTAATATTAACAGTTATCAGACTACGCTAAAAAGTCTATAAATGTATGACAATTGTATTAAATTGTAAGTTAAAATATTTCCATATACGGAATTGTATATGTCGATTTTTATAAGATGTAATCTCAGCATCGTAACTTGATTGCTTCTTTACAAACGTGACTTTTTGTGCACATTTGTCAATAAGAATCAAATTATGACACTAAGAAATAAATTTGCAATTGTAATTTATGTCTTGTAAACGACGATAAATTATTGTTCCTAAATTTTTTGTATAATAACCAGGGGACATTACTCTAAATTGTTGGTGATATGTAAATATGTATTGTAACCATTAACATGTGTGCTTGATAAATAACATGTCAATGTAACGTCGTTTAGATATGGACAGTATATTGCCAAAACTGTTGACCTTCATTAGAAACCCTAAACAGAGGTCTGATGATGGAGCTATCTCAGAGGGAGATGCTCACGGCTTGACCTGATTATTTTAGTATTTTTGTTCTTGGTTGTGAGGTAGGGGCCAGTTTAGCCGATACCTACCGGACTAGCTGTGTCACAGAAATGCCCATGAAATAGATTGTACTTGACTGTTGTACTTCATAGTGCAACATAACTGGTGTGTACATATTGGTTACTATTCACCTGTATACATTTATTATAATTGTTAAGGTATAATGTTCGACTTTGACATGTTAGAATAACACCTAGAGATATATTGTACATGAAAGGAAATCCTTTCATGAAAAAGGGGTGTGGAGAGTGTCAAGGTCTCACATCCGAGGTTGCGTCGCGTTGTCGGTACCAACGCCAGACAACAGAACAACACGCAACCCTGAGTGATTTTAAACACTGCAGAGAGAACGCGGCGTCTTCGACGACGCCCGGATAAGCAGCCAAGCACAGCAATTGAGCGAAGCGTAAACGACCGCTGGTCAGCAGTACAACCCGTGAACCTTGCAGGGGTCACACTAGCTGACGTGAGCGCCGACTGGCGTGTAGCGTGCAGAACGCCAGAACTGGCAGACGGGTTTAGGTGTTTGGAACGGACAGGTCGCATGGGTATGCGAGAAGTGTTTGAATCTGCATTGAAAGCTAGCCTGTACGACAGTGGGAGATTGATTCGAACGCTTGAATAGTTTGACTTGTAAGTGAGATGTTTATTGCTTGCATGTATTATTACGTATTGTAGTGATAGTGTTCATGCCGTAATGATTGCTATGGATTGTCATTGTGCGATGTTTGTGCGATAATAAATGCAGCGCGTAAATAAAGCGTGTGAATTATACTTTCGGATATTCACTTCGTGTGATTTGATAGTTTGATATTGCTTCACACTTGCCAGAAAACGAGCCACTATTCTTGCTCTACGCAAGACTCTGACAATGATATCAATAATAAGAAAAAAGATATTTCTAATGTTGATTTTGGCATCAAATTCCTGTCAGAGTGTGATAACTACATTCAGAAAAGTTCTGATACGAAAATTAATTGCCAACAAGAGGTCTTAGATCTCAAAGAAAGATGCTTATCCATGCAAGAAGAAGCACTTGATCAAGTTAGAAAGCGGCTTCCTTCAGCAAGAAATATATTTAAAGATCTAACCAATTTTAGCCCTGGAATAATCTTAAACCAGGCTTCTAGACCACTATTTTCGAAATTGCCCTTTTTGAATTTGGCTGAAGAAAACCACCACACTATTATTGAAGAACAATACAGAAAATTGCCTTTTATAGATTGGAATGAAGAAGAACAATTTAAAGAAAATGGACTGCCTAAAGATACAGAGCAGTTCTGGCAAAGAGTCACGAAACATCCCCAATTTAAAGAGCTTGCTTCTTTTGCTCTTACTTGCTTAATAACACCTATTAGCAATGCTGCAGTGGAGAGGATGTTCTCTCTTTTAACATGCATAAAAACCAAAGCAAGGAATAGACTTCAGCTGTCTCTCACAACAGTACATAAAACAATGATAACATAAAATATTTAAAAAGCCGGAAATTTTAAAGGTGTTTAGCTTTGCCTGCCGGACGGAGGACACGAGGCTAAAAAGGAGGACATGTCCTCTCTTTGCCGGACGTCTGGCAACCTTAGTCCCACACTATTAGAAACAATTGAGTTCAACGCGAGAAGCGCAAAAAAAAAAAAAAAAAAAAAGAAGTAGACTTTAACAGCAGTTGAGAATTTGCACAAGTCAAAAGAAATTAAAATCAATGTGATACATATAATACCCAACGGTCACTTAAACTCAGTACGCATGTACGCTCATGAAAATAAAGAACGATACAATCAATCAATCAATCAGGTGCCGTCTCTGCAATCCAACACTGTCTGTCTCTTGCCTTGACTGTACATTCTGTCAGGCTGATGTTCGTCCATCTCTTGATGTTATCCTCCCACTTGTATCGTTGTCTACCTCTTGCTCGCTTGCCCTCAACCTTGCCTTCCAGTATGGTTTCTATAAGAGTATCATGTCTTTTAACGTGGCCAAAATATTTCACTTGTCTCCTCTTTATTTCTTTTGTTTCCATGAAATACGACATATTCGTCTGTATATCCACATCTCCAGGGCTTCTATGCGCCTTTCTAGTTGCTTGTTCAATGTCCAGGCTTCCGAGCCATACAGTAGCATTGAATATACGTGGCATTTGACAATTCTCATTTTTAATGCGTTATTAATCTCTCTAGATGTTAATACTGATTTCATGCCGTTGAAAGCATTTTTGGCCATTCCTATCCTCCTTTTGATTTCCATTAAAGAACGATACAAACAACTGCAAATACGTTACAGACATTCATAAACAGATGTGCGCGCAAAATGAAAACACACAAATGGAATGAAAGAATCCCAATATAGAGACCATAGTCAGAACCAAGCAAATTCCAGTGAACAAAACTGCGGAACAAATGTTCGGAGATGGGCAATAAGGGAAAGACATCGATGTGACCTCAAGAGATGGAATAAACAGGTGTCAGACGGCTGTGAGTCTATACTTCATTGAAGGACAACAGACAGCAGAAGGCCGGAATGGAATGTCATTCTGAGAAAGCATGAGGAAAGAAATAGTCTGAATAACGAAGACACGAACAGTAGATTGCCCCATTTATTCCCTGGCCTATTTCGCTGCATCTCATCAGGTACATACTTCTGAAAGAAATAGTTACCAGAAAACAATCATACAACATGAGAATTACAAGATTTAGGATTTTAAAACAGGCACTGCTGTAGTAGTGGCTTACAAGCTTGTCTGTCGGCCCGTTGGTCATGGGTTCAAATAATTTTGGAGGTGTTTTTTTTCTCCTCCACTGACATATTTTTGCCTCACTCATCACAGTTTCCCGGAATTTCTGTCACCAATGTAGCGGTCGTTCATTGCCTTATAATGACAGCCTATTTGAAACAAGCCTGTGTCTTGAGCGAGATTGATGATTGATGGATTAACGCGAGGTGGTGCATGTTTCAGCTAGGCTTGTTTACAGGTATCATTGTTTATATAGGTGAATGGTGAAACTGAGAAAAACACATCATTGAAGAGATAGCCGGATTGTTTGCTTTCCGAAAAAAAAACAAAAAAACGGTCACGTCTGTCCGACTGGGAATTCTACTTTGCTTACAATTTCATATGCTTTGAGTGACGTACCATATGTTTGTGCATGATATCTTACTATTAGTGCATATAATCTGTAATTTTCTGTACGATGCAAAATAGTTCACACATATCTTGACCCTTTTCCCTTAGACTAGAAATGTTACTATCAACGCCTATCATCGACACGCTTTTCATGCTGGGGAAATGTTTGGCTAAACAGTATCTTGAATTGTCGTGTATATACGAGTGAATCTTCTTGTTCACACCTTTAGTAGAGAAATAGAGAAGAAGGGCAGAATGTCAGCATGCCCAATTCTTAACCCTTTGAAAATAAAGATTTTCGTTCATTCGTTCGTTCGTTCTGTCTTCCTGTCTGTCCGCCCGCCCGCCCGCCCGCCCGCCCTTCCGTCCGTCCGTCCGTCCATCCATCCATCCATCCATCCATCTATATATCTATCTATCTATCTATCTATCTATCTATCTATCTATCTATCTATCTATCTATCTATCTATCTATCTATCTATCTATCTATCTATCTATCGATCTATCTGTCTATCTATCTATATGCCTGTCTGCCTGCCTGTCTGTCTGTCTGTCTGTCTGTCTCTCTCTGTCTATTAATCTGTATGCATATCTATCTATCTGTCTGTCTATCTATCTATCCATCTATCTATCCGTTCACGTCTGTTCCCGTGCTCGTCTGTTTCTGATGATCCCGTTATATTTCAGTTTGATCCGCTGGAGTAAAGAACAACAACTGTTCCTAACTAATTTCTGGTTTAATCAGAGAGTGAGTTCCCTAGGAGCAATATGGCGGGACATTTCTGGGTCTGTTTATGAAGCTCGTAATGCCGTTTTCTTTCTTCGAGGAGAAATTGTTGATTTTAAACTAAATAACTATGTCAGTTGGCTCCGCAGGAGTGAGAAGAACATCTGTACACAATTTCATCTCAATTGGATGGACCGTTCGGAAACGCATAAAGGACACACACACACACATACATAGTCCTATATATATATATATATATATATATATATATATATATATATATATATATATATATATATATATATATATATATATATCACCAGTGAGGCTGAATCCCTACACATGGACAACTTCCCTTTTTAGAGTGAGCAGATGCCTCTGTTTTCTGTGATAAAATTCCATGATCTCTATATCTTCTCTAGGAGGCTCTTTTTTCATATAATTAGTGTGGGACTTAAACCATTTTCTCTCTAATTCTTCACTTGGGGATTCAGAGTCATCTATAGGCTTCCTTAAGAGGGTTGGTTTTGAAGGAGAACCCATCCCATCCAGGATACCCTAGCAAAATAAGTCAAACACCCCTTATTTATGTTATCATCTCACACCCACTGACCACGCTTCTAGGTCGATCCGGGGTACAAATGGATACTATAGTGTGTTTACTTTTTTCTGCCCCAATATAAAATTCCATATCTCAGTAACCAACTGAGGGAAAATTATGACATTTAGAATATAACCATATCATTATGTCCACCCAACGTTTTTGTTCTGGAGATTGTACAGCAGATTTCAATGTTTGTTTATATGTGGTATATAATTTACGGCTCAGAGATTAAGTCCATAATTTTAAAATTATTACAGCTTCACCAAGACACATCCGCGCTTTTAAAAAAATTTTTCTCGTGGTTTCCGTTTTGGCACAAACTGCGCGCAGTTAAATTTAATTGTTCAGAGGTGTCTTCAGTGTGGGTTCTTTCATGAAACGCGATTATATAAATAAATATATAAATAAATGTTACCATTAATATAACATTAATAGCTAATATTTGAATGTGTGAATATTGTTCAATGGAATTGAATGTGAAATTGTGTACACTTCAAAGCATCGCTATGAAGATGTACACATATTTTTGTCAAGAAGCTGATCGCAGTAAACTGTTTAATATTGTTACAAATCCGGAAAAAAACAGTGCATGCATTGGGTTTGAGTAAACGGTAATTTCGTCGATGGGTGCAAGAATCTGGAATGAAACCAACACGCGATAAGCAAACGGTAGGTAGAAAGGCAATTGTAGACAACTTTGACAAGCAGTCATCAGGCGAGTTATTATAAAAATGATGGATGCCGAAGAAACAGTGACTGTAAGAAAACTGAGGGATTGGTTGAGAAACAACAACAACATAGAGCTATCCAAAACAACTTTGTGGAAAATTATAAGGACATTAGGCTTCACTTTTAGAAAGTACAAGGGAGGTAGAAATATCCATTGCGAGCAACCGCATTTAGGAGCCTTGAGAAGCAGATACCTACGTGAAATAAGGGAAATGCGCAAAGAAAATTATGACATAGTGTATTTGGATGAGACGTGGATAAATGCGCACCACACAAAGGAAAAGGAATGGCAAACAGTGGATGGAAAGATAAAGCGTTATGTACCCACTAGTAAAGGACAGCGTTTGGTCATAGCATATGCTGGCAGTACTAATAATGGCTTACTACAGAATGCTGGGCTCTTGTTCGTATCAAAGCATACAGACAATAGGGATTATCATAATGAGATGAATGGTAATGTATTTAGAGATTGGCTCGAGAATACAGTACTTCCATCCCTTGATAGACCGTCTTGTCTAATCATGGACAATGCATCATGTCACAATGTTGTTGCCCAAGAAGACAAAATACCTACGGCATCGAGCACAAAGGAAGCAATAAAGATATGGCTCCGAAGGGAAAATATACCATTTCCAGAAACATATTTCAAGCTACAGTTGTTGTCCCTTGTAAAACAGGCGCAAAAAAAAAGCAAGAAATATCAAATCGACAAGTTGATAGAAGAGCATGGCCATGGGTGCTTGAGACTTCCGCCGTATCATTCTCATTTAAACCCTATAGAACTTGTGTGGGCTAAAGGACAGGTGGCAGTTGCCAATACTACATTCAAATTGTCTGACGTCAAGATACTAACCCGGTCCGCGCTATTAAATATTGATAAAAGTTACTGGAAAAAATGTGAGGACCATGTGTTGAAAGAGGAAGAGGACTATTGGAGAAAGGATGGATTGAATTTTATGCAACCGAGAGCAATCATCAACCTACTGGATTCCTCCGACACAGATTAAGGTCTGAGCAGATCGCAGACCTTAATCTACGTGCACACTTACTGGAATATTTTGCTCCAACTATTCAGACGAATTGCAGGCCCTAAACATTACAGCATCAGCGTATTGTCAATGGCAACAGTTTGTATTCCAAAGTGATGAATTTTCAATTCCGCAAGCCCTCAGCGGTGACAAACAACTGTATTTAAAACAACACACACACACACACACACACACACACACACACACACACACACACACACACACACTAAACGCATTGAATACCAACAGAAGAGTAATATTGCGGTGGAAACTGACATATTGTGGCATAACAAGAAACGTGAGAGCAAACACGTTGTCAAATTAGGGGCACACGTGCATACGAATCAATCTATAAACTTCAATGAAAAGAGGACCAACATCTTGGTCGTTAAGAAGAAAGCCCACTGCAGAGACACTGACAACTATTTTCATAGTGCAAAACAGGTAATCATGTTCCGTCTCTGAACGGTAAACAGCAGAGTAGACAATCTTTCACGAAGACTCAAAGCGGGTCTGTCACCCATGTGTACGTGTGATCAAACTACACAAACAGCTGAACAAATCCTTAAAAATGGAAACATGATGACTAAATTGCGGTATCATTTCTGGTCACTTCATACACACATTAACGCACAGCTATTTGGAAGCTTTCAGGAACTCAATATAAAAAGCTAACACGAATACGTGTGTACACATTATTAACCAGCAGCTGAATAAACAAGAAGTAAATTAAAAATAAGGTAAGAAATATATTCCTTCTACTTTCCTGTCAATTTACACATTGTTTACCCCATGCCTCTGTAAATTCTCCGTCTTTACTAATATTACACATTGCACCCCTCTTAGGATTCTCCGTGGTGAAGTGGTCAAGCCGTCTGACTCGGGCTCCGAAGGTTGTATGTTCGATTCCGGACCGCGTCCTTCATTTCACGAGTGCATTTTTTCGGAGACTCCCGAGGGTCGTCGCTGGAGCTACGGAGTTCGTGCTTTGTGCGACGCTTTCCACGCTGCGGAAAGAGACTGAGCCATATGGGATAAAAACCCGGTGCAATTCAGTCGACCCTGTCGTCTTTTAAGCTACTTCTTTTACTGCACCCACTTCCATACGAATCCGGATACGCCTTGTGTCGTCATTTGAATTGGCGGGGCATTCATTACTGTAAAAATAAGTTTGTTAGCGAGAAATCACTAGTTTTTCACCAAAACATCAAAGAAATGTCGCCGCTTCCGATGGTTTATTAGTTGCTTTTGGACCTATCAAAGACATATTCCTTGGGTGGGGGTGAATATAAGACGGCAGCAAAAATTTCATAACGATGCAACAGACAGTTTTCAAAATAATTGATCGTGAATGACGGCATTCATTTCTGGATATACTATAGGAAATTACCTGCGAAGTAAAAGCAGTCGGGGTGATATTTACAACATTACAAGAGTGTCGACTGTTCTAAAAATAGTGAAAAGCACCATATAAAAAGTACGCACCATGGCATGAAAAGGAAACCCTGATTATTTTTTTTAAAATATAGGATTTTAAACTGTCACCTCCAATTTCACTAGACGAAAGAAAAGTCAAACAGCCTACAGATTCCGTGGCTTCGCTGTTTAGAATGTTCTCGTTATATATCTACAGATTTCTACAAATGCAAATCAAACACGCGTTATTTATTCATTCATAATGTTGTTATTCCCTGAAAGATTTCTCATAATTCTATATTGATGGTTTTTAAACCCATGTTTGAAGTTAAAAGTAAGGCCCAAAATAAAAGTATATGCTTCCCAGAAAAGATAACCAGATGAGAGGAAACATTGCAGTGATACACATGTATAAACACATATAAATTGTCAACTGTAAGGAGCCCAACAGAAGAAGAACATGATTATGCCATGTTGAACGAACTGATGTAGACAGAAAGAGAAAGGCAACATACGTCGAGCTATTAAACAAAACAAGTGCAAAGGGCTTCCACGGAGACGATATATGTAGTTGCAATGTGTGGAACTTGATGTAAAGATATTAAAGTTTCAGGACTGTAGATTGTCGTCAGCAATGAATATATAATTAAACATTGTTATTCTAACTTAAGCTTTACAAACCCAGGAAACTGAAGACGGGGAAGAAGAAGATCAAGAACAAGAACTAGGAAAATATTATGAAGAAGAGGCAGTAGCGGCCGCGGCAGCAGCGCAGCAGCAGCAGCAGCAGCAGCAGCAGCAGCAGAAGAAGAAGAAGAAGAAGAAGAAGAAGAAGAAGAAGAAGAAGAAGAAGAAGAAGAAGAAGAAGAAGAAGAATTTGTATTTGTTCATTCAAAACGAACCGTTATCATGCGAGCACTCCGTCTAGAAGCATCGAACAAAAGAGTCCACCTAGGATGAGAATGCGTGGCATTCTTTATGGACTGTACGCTTTCCGCCACAGCATCCTTTATGCTTGGACCGAATTAGTCATGCTTAAAAACATAAGAGAGTTAAATGCATAAATATATCCACCTGAGGTAATATTTGAAAAAAAAATCGTTTTTTCTTTCTTCAAAACTAGGACACACACACACACACACTGTGTGTGTGTGTGTGTGTGTGTGTGTGTGTGTCCTGTACATATATATCGCATTTGGTGCAGTTCGATCGAGAAGAATGTGATCTCTAGCACTGTACGAACTCGTATATATTTTCTTGTACAGTGGAGACTTATATTACGTTTACTAAGCTATTTTCTACAATGTCGCACAAAATAAGGAAGGTATAATACGACTTTTGAATTATCATCCAGTGGCTTTTAACAAAAACTTGGAGCCTCCGCAATCAAAGAAAGTATTTACTGATGCTGATTACAAAATCTCTGTGATTGTTTCATGAAAAAAGTTATTTGCATATCCTTTAAAGGACGTCACTGTCAACACCAAGATTGTTTGCTGTTGTGATCTCTTAGCAAGTTTACGTTCAGTAGTTTGCCACTGCTTTCTGAACGACCGGAACCCATACCATTTCGTTAAAAAACCAACGCAAAGTGGTCTGCTGCCAAATCGCCCGCAGCAGTGTTTCGATCGCGGGTATGCGAGGTTACGAACTGCGTCCGTAACCCCATGGCCACGAAGCAGGCTGTTCCATTTACGGAATACAGTAAACATTCTAGTCCGTTCAATCACAGTGAAATAAACTCAACGTGTCCCAATTTACAGAACATTTCCACCCTCTGTCTGAGACACACACACACAAAGAATTAATAATGTTTCATTGTGTGCGTTTATTTAACAGAAAGCAGGCCAGTTTTGTTTCTGCTGGAACACTTCCGGTAACCTAGAAACAAGTACAACGGGAAGGTCACAGCCGAATGAAGGTTTGCAATGCCTAAGACTAGAAGATAAACATGTAGCCAATATTAGTAACAGACCATAATTTGTAGAACCGTATAGAAATATGTTAGGAGACACCGTTTTCACTGACCTCGTTCCTTTCACTACAATTGAGGTTGGTCTTCTTGTAATATGATGCCTGGCATTCTTCCAAAGTCAACAGGTCGTTGGAATACACCTTCCGCTTCCGCAAAACTACTTTGTATGACTTTTATTTCAAACACGTACCCGTCCCTTTGCCAACATTTAAAATTTTGCAAGGACTCTCTTTGTCCTTTTCTAAAGTTATCTGCCTGGCGCATTTTATTATATAATATTTCTTATTCCGGTGATCCTTCATCCAGGGGCTGTTACAGTAACTATAGCTCTGGGCACCATGATCATAACCATAGTGTATATGAGGCATTTAACTTAAAATTACTTGCATGTACATTACAGAACGTGTCAATCAACTCTAGCATTGTTTGGCTATAGTTTTTTTTTTTTTTTATTTTGGCAAATTTTGCGTTCGTTAGTTTGCCATTGCTTACTGAACGACCGGCACTCGAACCTTTGTTAAAATCAACCAGTCTAAATCGGCTTCAGCTGATGTCGAATCCGGTATGCAGGATTGTGAAACACATTCGCTACCCCTTAGACACATACTTGAAAACGATGAGATCTTTTAACAGATAAAGCACGAGTGGACTAAACTATGTACTGTACTGGAAACATCTAAAAGAGAAGAACAGTGATTAAATCAAATGAGCGTTTTTTGGGTTACAATTTAGTTAGTTAGTTGAATGTCCTTTACGGGACGTCGCAGTCAACTCCAGTATTGTTTGGCTGATCTTAATTTTCTAGACAATTTATCGTTTTGTGGTTTCCCATTCCTTTCTGAAGGGATAGCGCTCATTTAGTTAGTTGCATATCCTTTACAGGACGTCAAAGTCAACCCCAGGATTTTTTTTTTGGACTGTGATGTTTTGGCAAGTTTACGTCCATCAGTTTGCCGTTGCTTTCTGAACGACCGACACTCATACTGTTGTATGAAAATCAGCGCAAGGCGGTCTGATTCCAAATCACCCGCAACTGTGTTTCGAACGCGGTATGTGGGATTGCGAATTGACTCCGTTCCATTGTGAAAATCAAAGCAAATAACTCAGCTTCCAAATTGGCCGCATCTGTGTTTCGAACGCTGTATGCGGGAATGTGAAAATGCGTTCACAGTCCTTAACTGATTAAGTGCCTTGGGATGATAAATCGGGCACTCTTCCGACAGACGGGTCTAAATAGTTCTGCAGTGAATAATTTTATATAACTAACACTAACCCTAACCCTAAACCCTAACTTATTCACTGCAGAACTATTTAGACCCGTCTGTCGGAAGTGCCATAAATCGTCTTATTTCAACTTCCCGTAATTGCCATCGACTTATAAATCAAACTGTAATTAACATATCAATATAGTAGTTTTTCATATGCAGCTCTCTTTAATCTAATACCAAAAGAACAACGTTTAAGTCATAACTGTGATATACCCCTACTTTCCATTTCCATTTATGTTTGGAGCAAAACTTCCGGTTTGTTTGGCACTGAATCTGTTAAGCCACAGACGACGTGCACATTGATATATATATATATATATATATATATATATATATATATATATATATATATATATATATATATATATATATGATTTCACCTCTTCTTGTCATACTACTTTTATTAGCTTGTATAAATTCCAATCAATACGTGTGCATTTATTGCTCATGTTATTTTTAAAAAACTGCTTGTTCCCCAATGATGCTGTGTCTGTTGTAGAATCCCCGCTTCCAGCCCTACCGAAGTCATAACTTGAGTGTAGTCCCGACGTTCCAAGCGCATATAATGTGCATTGACTACATTGATAACACTTGAAACCTCTCCTTTCAATATCGCACGCCAGCTCGCCACTTATGACAGAGAGGGAGGGAGAGAGAGAGAGAGAGAGAGAGAGAGAGAGAGAGAGAGAGAGAGAGAGAGAGAGAGAGAGAGAGAGTATTCACATGTGACAAAGCGTCTTTGGTATGCCGACCATTGACGTGGGGCTTGCTGTAAGATTAATGGCCCCAAACACAAATCATTACATGCATAGACTGCCTAACGGCTTAGTGCCAACTGCCGCTTGCTCTCCATTCATGAAAGCAAACGTGAACCTTGTCATAGATGTGTGACGTTTATTGTATGGGAGGACGATATGTCACGTGTGAGATATGTGTAATATACGGTGACAACACTATCAGGTGTTTCTGGGCGCCAGTAGTTTGAGACTGTGAAGTTTGCCATGTTGATGTTTAATGTACCATCTGTATTTTGATGTTTAGTGTACCATCTGTACGTTGATGTCTAGTGTATCAACTGCATGTTGATGTTTAGTGTACCATCTGTATGTTGATGTTTAGTGTACCATCTGTATTTTGATGTTTAGTGTACCATCTGTACGTTGATGTTTAGTGTATCAACTGCATGTTGATGTTTAGTGTACCATCTGTATGTTGATGTTTAGTGTATCAACTGCATGTTGATGTTTAGTGTACCATCTGTATGTTGATGTTTAGTGTACCATCTGTACTTTGATGTTTAGTGTACCATCTGTATGTTGATGCTTAGTGTATCAACTGCATGTTGATGTTTAGTGTACCATCTATATGTTGATGTTTAGTGTATCAACTGCATGTTGATGTTTAATGTATCAACTGCATGTTGATGTTTAATGTACCATCTGTATGTTGATGTTTAGTGTATCAACTGCATGTTGATGTTTAGTGTACCATCTGTATGTTGATGTTTAGTGTACCATCTGTACTTTGATGTTTAGTGTACCATCTGTATGTTGATGCTTAGTGTATCAACTGCATGTTGATGTTTAGTGTACCATCTGTATGTTGATGTTTAGTGTACCATCTGTACGTTGATATTTAGTGTATCAACTGCATGTTGATGTTTAGTGTACCATCTGTATGTTGATGTTTAGTGTACCATCTGTATGTTGATGTTTAGTGTACCATCTGTACTTTGATGTTTAGTGTACCATCTGCATGTTGATGCTTAGTGTATCAACTGCATGTTGATGTTTAGTGTACCATCTATATGTTGATGTTTAGTGTACCATCTGTACGTTGATGTTTAGTGTACCATCTGTATGTTGATGTTTAGTGTATCAACTGTATGTTGATGTTTAGTGTACCATCTGTATGTTGATGTTTAGTGTACCATCTGTACTTTGATGTTTAGTGTACCATCTGCATGTTGATGCTTAGTGTATCAACTGCATGTTGATGTTTAGTGTACCATCTATATGTTGATGTTTAGTGTACCATCTGTACGTTGATGTTTAGTGTACCATCTGTATGTTGATGTTTAGTGTACCATCTGTATGTTGATGTTTATTGTACCATCTGTATGTTGATGTTTAGTGTACCATCTGTACGTTGATGTTTAGTGTATCAACTGCATGTTGATGTTTAGTGTACCATCTGTCTGTTGATGTTTAGTGTACCATCTGTATGTTGATGTTTAGTGTAGCATCTGTACGTTGATGTTTAGTGTACCATCTGTATGTTGATGTTTAGTGTATCAACTGCATGTTGATGTTTAGTGTACCATCTGTATGTTGATGTTTAGTGTACCATCTGTACTTTGACGTTTAGTGTACCATCTGTACGTTGATGTTTAGTGTACCATCTGTACGTTGATGTTTAGTGTACCATCTGTACGTTGATGTTTAGTGTATCAACTGCATGTTGATGTTTAGTGTACCATCTGTCTGTTGATGTTTAGTGTACCATCTGTATGTTGATGTTTAGTGTAGCATCTGTATGTTGATGTTTAGTGTACCATCTGTATGTTGATGTTTAGTGTATCAACTGCATGTTGATGTTTAGTGTACCATCTGTATGTTGATGTTTAGTGTACCATCTGTACTTTGATGTTTAGTGTACCATCTGTATGTTGATGTTTAGTGTACCATCTGTATGTTGATGTTTAGTGTACCATCTGTGTGTTGATGTTTAGTGTACCATCTGTATGTTGATGTTTAGTGCACCATCTGTATGTTGATGTTTAGTGTACCATCTGTATGTTGATGTTTAGTGTATCAACTGCATGTTGATGTTTAGTGTATCAACTGCATGTTGATGTTTAGTGTATCTATTTTCAGATAGATAGATAGATAGATAGATAGATAGATAGATAGATAGATAGATAGATAGGTGGGTGGGTGGGTGGGTGGGTGGATGGATATGTAGGCAAGCAGACAGGCGGGCGGAGATAAGCAAGTTTGTGGATATGAATGTAGAGTAGATGAGGAGGCAGCTAGATCTCACATGTCCATTCATGATCTAATTTGAAAAAGTCTACTTGACGCAATTCTCTGTCCACCACCAGAGCTTTATTATCATTTACAATCCTCTGTAGCGATTGGTCAATTTTGCGTACGGCTTCATTTGGTCACATTCTGCCAAGGTAGGTAGGTTGGTACGTAGGTAGGCAGGTAGATAGATAGGTTGTTAGTTAGGTATGTTGGCAGGTCGTTAGGTAATTAGGTAGGTAAGTAGGTATGTAGGTCAGTAGATAGATAGGTAGGTAGGTTGATAGGTAGGGAAGTAGGTATGTAGGTATGTATAGTTAGGTAAGCAGGTTGGTGAATAAGTCAGTAGCATTAATAAGTAGCTAGGTAGAGATATCTGTTATTAAGGTAAATAAGTAGATTGGTCGATGGGTAGGTAGATCTGGCATTAAGATAAATAAGTAGATAGGTAGGTGGGTTGGGTACGCAGATCTGACATTGAGGTAAATAAGTAGACGCGTAGATTGGTAAGGAGATTTGACATGTTCATTCATGACCTAATCTGGGGAAAAAAATCTTTATTGAGGCAGTTCTTTGTTGTCGACCTGAGCTATGTGTCAGACTGTTATAATTCTCTGTAGCGATTTGTGCCTGTTGTGTTCGTCATAGTTTGGCCACATACTGCTAAGGAATGTTCTATTTCGCTCACATCCTTTACAATCGCTCTTTGTTGGCTTCCTGTGTTATCGTTGTCCGGAATGTACTTTTATTTTCGAAAGATCACAAACATGTCGGTGGTAAGCATAATGCTATCACACGTTGATCCACTTATGCCACAATTCCTGAGCAACAGTAGATATAGTCAAGAAATACACGATATATATGAACAACAGTAGATATAGTCACGAAATACACGGTATAACATAAACAACAGTAGATATAGTCAAGAAATACACGGTATAACATGGACAACAGTAGATATAGTCAAGAAATACACGGTATAACATGGACAACAGTAGATATAGTCAAGAAATACACGGTATAACATAAACAACAGTAGATATAGTCAAGAAATACACGGTATAACATAAACAACAGTAGATTTAGTCAAGAAATACACGGTATAACATAAACAACAGTAGATATAGTCAAGAAATGCACGGTATAACATAAACAACAGTAGATAAAGTCAAGAAAGACACGGTATACATGAACAACAGTAGCTATAGTCAAGAAAAACACGGTATAACATAAACAACAGTAGATAAAGTCAAGAAATACACTGCATAACAAGAACAGTAGCAGATAAAGTCAAGAAATACACGGTATAACATAAACAACAGTAGACATAGTCAAGAAATACACGGTATAACATAAACAACAGTAGATATAGTCAAGAAATACACGGTATAACATAAACAACAGTAGATAAATTCAAGAAATACACGGTATAACATAAACAACAGTAGATATAGTCACGAAATACACGGTATAACATAAACAACAGTAGATATAGTCAAGAAATACACGGTATAACATAAACAACAGTAGATATAGTCAAGAAATACACGATATATATAAACAACAGTAGATATAGTCAAGAAATACACGGTATAACATAAACAACAGTAGATATAGTCAAGAAATACACGGTATAACATAAACAACAGTAGATATAGTCAAGAAATACACGATATATATGAACAACAGTAGATATAGTCAAGAAATACACGGTATAACATAAACAACAGTAGATATAGTCAAGAAATACACGGTATAACATAAACATTCTTTTGTGTTTGTTTCGCTAACGGGTTTTGTGAAGAAGGAGTTACGGACGCAGCACGTAATCCCGCATACCGCGTTCGAAACCCAGCTGCGGGCGATTTTGCAACAGATCGCCTTGCGTTGGTTTCCATACTCATGGTATGCATAAAATTTGGTGGAACTGCGGTAAAGCTGTGAAAGTTTAAACAATATATAATGACACAAAGTAGTGCAGCTTTACATAACAGAGTTACGACACATACAGAACGTTGCGGCGGTTAGCCTTCATCAGCAAACAAACACATACACAAACACAACATACAGTCAAGGAGAATTCCTGTGACTACATTAGAAGGTGATGACAGGGCGAGAGGAACAAATGCATGGAAAAATGGAAGCAATGAAGAGAAAATGAGAATTGACAAAATGTTAATTGAAAAGAATGTTAGTCGAAGAAAATGTTTAATAGAAAAACTGTTTCTAGAGAAGAAAAAAATTGTATACTCACCTCACGTACGGGCCTGTGAATGTCTACGGAAAACTCGGGTGTATTAGTATAACGGTGCTGGATGTTGCGGTACAGTGAGCACATAGAAAGAAGGGGGCGGGGTAGGAGGCGTGTAAAATTGACCACGACCCCATTGTGTTGTTGGTCTGGGTGGACTGGTGTGCAGGAACACGTGTACTTACATAGACACACTTCAACAGACAAAATGCTAGTGTATGTGGACATGCAAGAAGAGAGAGAGAGGGAGAGAGAGAGAGAGAAGAGAGAGAGAGAGAGAGAGAGAAGAGAGGAGAGCGAGAGAGAGACAGACAGAGAGAGACAGAGAGAGACAAAGAGAGGAAAAGTGCCTGCGACCTACCACATGGGGTATATTGTAACCTACGAAATAGTCAGTATGGTTGCTAGTCATACACCGCGCTTCAGGAGCCCCTCGCCCAGTCCTAGAGTTGTTGGGGTTGTGTAAGATCCAACCACTGGCAATGCACGTGGAAGAAGGTATGCACAGAGAAGCCAGATGTAAGAGGAGAGAGAGAGGGAGAGAGAGAGTGAGAGAGAGAGCGCGAAAGGGGGGAGAGAGGGGGAGAGAGAGGGAGAGAGAGGGAGAAGAGAGAGGGGGAGAGGGAGGGAGAGAGGGAGAGAGAGAGAGGGAGAGAGAGAGGGAGAGAGAGAGAAAGGGAGAGAGAGAGGGGGAGAGGAAGAGAGAGAGGGAGAGAGAGGGAGAGAGAGAGGGAGGGAGAGAGGGGGGAGAGAGAGGGAGAGAGAGAGGGAGAGAGAGAGGGAGGGAGGGTGAGAGCGAGAGATGGGGAGGGCAAGAGAGAGATCAAGGGAGGGAGAGAGAGCGCGAGAGGGAGTGAGAGAGGGAGAGAGAGCGAGAGAGAGGGAGTGAGAGAGGAGGAGAGAGAGCGAGAGAGGGAGGAGAGCGAGAGAGAGAGAGAGGGAGAGAGCGAGAGGGTGAAAGAGAGAGAGGAGAGAGAGAGAAAGAGAGAGGGAGAGAGAGAGGGAGAGAGAGAGAAAGGGAGAGAGAGAGGGGGAGAGGAAGAGAGAGAGGGAGAGAGAGATGGAGGGAGAGAGGGGGCTCTTTCACCCTCTCGCTCTCTCCCTCTCTCTCTCTCGCTCTCCCCTCTCTCGCTCTCTCTCCTCCTCTCTCACTCCCTCTCTCTCGCTCTCTCTCTCCCTCTCTCACTCCCTCTCGCGCTCTCTCTCCCTCCCTTGATCTCTCTCTTGCCCTCACCCATCTCTCGCTCTCACCCTCCCTCCCTCTCTCTCTCCCTCTCTCTCTCCCTCTCTCTCCCCCTCTCTCCCTCCCTCTCTCTCTCCCTCTCTCTCCCTCTCTCTCTTCCTCTCCCCCTCTCTCTCTCCCTTTCTCTCTCTCTCCCTCTCTCTCTCCCTCTCTCTCTCTCCCTCTCTCCCTCCCTCTCCCCCTCTCTCTTCTCCCTCTCTCTCCCTCTCTCTCCCCCTCTCTCCCCCCTTTCGCGCTCTCTCTCTCACTCTCTCTCTCCCTCTCTCTCTCCTCTTACATCTGGCTTCTCTGTGCATACCTTCTTCACGTGCATTGCCAGTGGTTGGATCTTACACAACCCCAACAACTCTAGGACTGGGCGAGGGGCTCCTGAAGCGCGGTGTATGACTAGCAACCATACTGACTATTTCGTAGGTTACAATATACCCCATGTGGTAGGTCGCAGGCACTTTTTCCTCTCTTTGTCTCTCTCTGTCTCTCTCTGTCTGTCTCTCTCTCGCTCTCCTCTCTTCTCTCTCTCTCTCTCTCTCTCTCTCTCTCTCTCTCTCTCTCTCTCTCTCTCTCTCTCCTCTCTCTCTCTTCTTGCATGTCCACATACACTAGCATTTTGTCTGTTGAAGTGTGTCTATGTAAGTACACGTGTTCCTGCACACCAGTCCACCCAGACCAACAACACAATGGGGTCGTGGTCAATTTTACACGCCTCCTACCCCGCCCCCTTCTTTCTATGTGCTCACTGTACCGCAACATCCAGCACCGTTATACTAATACACCCGAGTTTTCCGTAGACATTCACAGGCCCGTACGTGAGGTGAGTATACAATTTTTTTCTTCTCTAGAAACAGTTTTTCTATTAAACATTTTCTTCCACTAACATTCTTTTCAATTAACATTTTGTCAATTCTCATTTTCTCTTCATTGCTTCCATTTTTCCATGCATTTGTTCCTCTCGCCCTGTCATCACCTTCTAATGTAGTCACAGGAATTCTCCTTGACTGTATGTTGTGTTTGTGTATGTGTTTGTTTGCTGATGAAGGCTAACCGCCGCAACGTTCTGTATGTGTCGTAACTCTGTTATGTAAAGCTGCACTACTTTGTGTCATTATATATTGTTTATACTCATGGTATGAGTGCCGGCCGTTCAGAAACAATGGGAAACTACTGAACGTTAACTTGCCCAGGAATCCCAAACAGATGGCTTTGAAAGCAAGCGTAGACCATACACGTGCGGATACAACTAATAATTTCTACTACTAGTGAGTGAACTGGACTGATTTTGTGCGAGGACTCGTTTTCCCTCTTAGTGATCCTCACTGTTAGACGAACCCACTCTGACTTCTGAAGTACTTGTAATTTACATCCCCAAATCAAGAACGAGGAGTCAACATTTTAGTCCAAACTGACCCATTACGCCGCGTTAGGAAGAAAAAAGTGTATGAGTGTAACACCTCTCAGTCACGCCGACCTCCAGATGAATATGTAAAGAAAAGTAAGAACGATATGCTGAAAACTGGAAGCATAATATCCATTGCTAAATCACATGACATTGCACGAGGATGAAACGAAATAGAGAAGGCCTATTCAACATAATAACACATATTCATCATCATCATCATCATCATCATCATCATCATCATCATCATCATCATCATCATGTGATATGATGATAAGTATGGACAATCATGGTTTGCCACCTCACACAATCACGATATTCCTGGATCAGTTCTGTGTTCCTGTCCAGGCCATTATGTTTATCTGGCCAAACCATCCAGGAATGAATGTCTACACCTGCTATTTTCCCATCAAGTAATGAATATTAATATAACAGTTGTGATGCAGAAGAGTTACCTCGTTTTGTAAAGAAATACTTGTATTGCACAAGTAATCTCCCAGTGAATGGTGCAGTCTTATTACATAACGAGCATCTAAACACAGTGCACCAATTCCGTGGCGCCAACCTGCATCCAAATGTGTACATGCCACAATCACACTTAGTTCAGATATTCATTATGCGCGTAGTTTTCCTAAATTTGAAATTATGCCTTGGTGGTATCCTACTCGACCAACTGTTTTCAGGGTTCAACTGCCAAAGAACTTTTTTTCCCCCAGCGGAATCCATAACAAAGTATATTATTTCTACCCCCCCCCCCCCCCTCCAGACCCCCGGATAAGGAAAGGGAGGACGGCTGACATCTTCAAAGATCTTCATTCTATAGAAATCCACGGCTTGACGCCTATGCAATCTTCTCAAGTTAGGAAAGGACGCCCAATCTCCAAGACCATCTCTCCTTTTCACAGGAAAGCTGGCCTTAGTTTACTAAGTAAACAATATTCCCCTCAGTTGTGTTTGCAACTTGTAGTGGTACAGAAGCTTACCTGTCTAATGACCTCAAGAGCTATGCCTAAGTAATCGTAGCTACTGGAAGGGTCTCCCGCGTCCGATAGGTCAAGAGATAGAGACCAGGAAAAGTGAGATACAAACCTGCTGCCTTGTAGGTAGATGTCGGTCACTCAACGGCTAGAGAAATCCCCCCCCCCCCCTCTTTGTTTACTGTTAACCTCTCGGTCTTTTATTTTTAATAAAAAAAATGCCACGCGGGTGTATGGGGGAATGAACAGGCTGATAGGCTAGCAGGGAATGCACCTCTTGGTGGTATCTTGCCTATGGACAAGGGGGAGGTGGTCGTGAGCTTGTGGGACCAGGTGGAGAAGGCGGAGGAACAGATTGAAAACCCATATGTGGAAAGAATGAGATTGCGGGAGATCGGCAGGGTTTCTGGAAAAATCTCAAAACTGATAGGGAAGACCAGGAGAACATTTAATCAGATAGCGGTGGGAACGATTAGTAGTATCACTCTTCGCTGGCTGTTGAACGAGGGGACTGAGCACGTATGGGAATGTCCTGAGTGCAGTGATGTCGGTTCTTGACTCAACTCAACTCAACTATTTTTAATAACATATCTTGTATTCTTTTATTATTCGGTATTTTATGTTTTTGACATTCAGTTCAGTTCGCCCATCAAATTTATGATATTGCTATTACTTTGATTACCTGGGGTACTCTGAAATTTCATATAAAATTCCTATTTACGTGATTCCTTCCCATCATTTATTGATGTGTGACCCTGGGTCATATGCATGCTTACTTTTATTGGGTGGTGTAAGGTGTTGCTGTTATTATTCTGGAAATCACCGCTCCCCACATTATTGCTGCGTTCTCTCCCTCTTTGGATAGCAATAGAGTTACTCCAACATTATGAGGGACATTTTCCTCTGGATGGCTTTGAAATAGCACAATTTCACCCGTGTTTAGGAACTTTTTTGTCTACTCCTATCCATTGTGTTTAGCGTAATTCCTAAATACTAATCTTATAATATTCTATTTACCTTACCACTTGTGCCGACTTTCCAATACATACATAGTTCTAACATTTCTGGTACCAGTTCTGGAGATTTTCCCAGGGTCCTAGGCGAAAGGAGGTAAATCGGTGATCGGCACTCCTTACGGTTTTCTCCACATCGCTTCACACTTTTTAGACAGTTTCCTTTCATTGTGGTGGCCTAGGTTATTGCTCTTTCCATTTCTGTAGACGTGTTCTTGGCTGGTTGAATTTTGCAGTTAAGAGTTTTCGACAGGATGGGGAATCCCCAGCCCACTTTGGTCGCCTCTGACGACATGCGCGACAGGGTTTAGGTGTACAGTTTGCTTCAGTTATCGACCCCGGTAACTCAAGGGCAGAAATCCATCTTGCCTCCCAGAAAAACGATTTATTACCCATTATATATGACTGGTGCGAACCCAAAGCCATGTGATGAGGAGCAAATATATAACCTAAATGGGAATGTGAACCTAGGATAACATGACCGGTGCGAACCCAAAGCCATGTGATGGGGACCAAATATATAACCTCAATGGGAATGTGAACCTAGGGTAACATGACTGGTGCGAACCCAAAGCCATGTGATGGGGACCAAATATATAACCTCAATGGGAATGTGAACCTAGTATAACCGGGTCGGCAGGCGAGTGCCATTAACCAGAAACGCACGCACGTGCGCGCGCGCGCGCACACACACACACACAGACACACACACATAAACACTCGTCCAAACGATAAAAAAAATTACTCGCAAGTAGCGGAATGCCTTTCCTTGCATCAACATCTGAGATGTACTTAAGAGTCAGCTTTTGAGGTCGCTACAGTGCAGGCATAAAACACTACAAAGCCAGCCTAGGTTTCCCCAACACTTTAAAACATCAAATGGGATGGTGGCCGTAGTTTGTGTACTACAGTTAATTTGTGTACGGGTTGTACTTTATAGAACGGGATGGCTGCATAGTTTGTTTGCTACAGTAAATGTGTGTGTAGATTGTAGTGCAGTCCTATTAGGGAATGTAAAGACAAGTTGCTCCTGTTAGAGGTTAAGTGGAGCCACTTGTATCACTTGACTTATATTACAGTTATAGATGACATTGGCTGACACCCTTCACCACGTCATCCTCGCTCAAGCTGACCAGGGCATGTAACTGGGAGAACTAATTAAATCACTAACCAGTTCTCTTGACCCGTCTGTCTGTTTTCTACTTATGTAGCGAGGAACCGGGGCGAAGTGGTTACCCCGCCTACAAAGCGCTCTGAAAGTTGTGGGTTCAATTCCGGGCTAAGTCGTTCTGTTCACGAGTGTTATTTTTTCACGGAGACTCCCGGGGGAGGGGGGGGGGGGAGAGGCGTCACTGGAGCTATGGTATTCGTGCTTTGTGCGACGCTTTCGGCAGGTTGCTCTGCGGAAAGAGACCAAACCATAAGGGATAAAACCTGGTGTAATGAAATCGACTCTCTTGCCTTTTACACCATGTTTTCCCCCCTCCTTTTGTATAATGTTTAAATTTGAAGAAGAAGATGCAAGTCGACATGGCCGAAGGGTTGAACACACTCGCTTAAACTGTCTATGGTGACCACAGGAGGGGTTCGTTCCGAATGCCGGCCAGCTGGACTAATATGTTGACTTCTCGTCCTTGACTTAGGGACGTTAATTACAAGTACCATAGAAGTTGGAGTGGGTTCGCCTGATGGCAAGGAACACTGTGTCTGTAACTGGTTGCTTATATTGATGATGCTGCTAAATAATAATAATAATAATAATAATAATGCATATTATGCTAATAATAATAAAGCACACCGTGTTAATAAGTATGTTGGTATAATGTGAAGTTTAAGCTCTTTAACACTAGTAGTTTATGTCATTGTGAAGGCGTTTGTGCAGCACATCTGGACATTGTATTTTACTACCACACCAATGTGTAGTAGTAGTAGTAGTAGTAGTAGTAGTAGTAGTAGTAGTAGTAGTAGTAGTAGTAGTAGTAGTAGTAGTAGTAGTAGTAGTAGTAGTAGTAGTAGTAGTAGTAGTAGTAGTAGTAGTAGTAGTAGTAGTAGTAGTAGTTATGGTAGCAGTAGTAGAAGTAGTAGTAGTAGTAGTTATGGTAGTGTAGCAGAAAGTATTAGCTAGGTGTGCAAAGCTACAGCACGCTTGAGCATCAGGATGGAATGAGGAGAAAGATGCTCAAGTCGTGACGTAGTTTGTTGTTAGGGCAGTCAGTAAACATCTAGGACTAGAGGAGAGAAGTCACCATGATTATGGAATTGCAATAGGATTGTTGTAGTGGTCATCAATTGGAAATAAAACTCCATTTATATTCAACTAACAAAACTCGTTAGTCCTTTCTGTGTGTGCTGTGTTATAAAGGACGAAATGGTGCCCACGAACCAGGATTCCTAGTTGGATTGTCGCGGAATCTCAAAACACTGTCTACATCGACACATCGAAGTAACACGTCGAAGTAGCTCCAAAATTTTGAAGATCTTTGTTCTGCTCGTATCAATTGCCCGGAGACAGGATTACGGCACGGTTCTACACTTATCATCATCATCATCATCATCTTCCACTTCTGCCGTCAAGCGTCGTGGGGAGGAATAATTTGCGTTCCAGCGCCCGGTGGACGGCACTGGATAGTGTACTTATATACACTTATATTGAACGTTAAAACGAGTTTGATAAATGGCCACTACGTCGTCTGTGGGAGTTACAGCAGCCAAAAGCCCGGCTAGGGGTGGTTGTCTGTAAGTATTCTTCAGTGAACCTCGCTGTACGGACCTGCTATCAAGAATCCTAGCTGTACAGGCAGTTGTTGTCAGGAGAGGTATGAAAACCGGCTTGCCATAGCGGGTTGCGGTGCGATTGTTACCATCCTACTGAGCAAAAGAATAGGAACAACCAGCACGTTTTCTCGGGTTCCTGCGAAACAAGAGGCTCAAGAAGAAGAAACTTGAAAGCAAGTATAGTCAAGTAGAGACGTTATACTGAGAGAATAGTATCTACTGTGCATCAAGATCGCCTGGAGCGAACTGAAAGCCGTTGAATCGTGACCTTGAATAAGTCAAACAAGTCAATCGCTCATTGGAAAAATAAGAAGAAATGAGAAGCCTTTCAACAGAAGCGATGTTGTTAGGGAACCCTCGGAGGTGGTTGGGCGGACTGGGCTGCCGACCTGCTGAAGAGGGGACCCAAAGTTAAATCGCTTTACTGAGCTACTCCAGTTTTTCAAGACGTCGCTTTGATGTGCCCTGTTATAGGGTGAAAAGAAGCCAGAAATCTGGTAGGGCGACCAGGGGCTGAAGTTACTGAAGCGTTCGAAGAAGAAACTCCCTGAAGTACGTGATCGGTTGGAGGAGCATTTCAACTAACACAGACTCCTAGCGTTTGAGTTCTAACTGACAAGAAAACTTTCAGCGAACATAGATGAATCCGTCTGTCTTGGATCGGGAGCAGAGATAATGGTAATTAGTAAACCTTAAATATCATTTTAGATACCATTGACTGCTTGAACAATTCCTATTGTGTAAAGTAAATACGATCATATCTTTAAATTAGCTGGTTACAAATGTAAATTTGATTTTATTAGGGTATACAGAAGTATTTCAGCATGACAGAACAAGATTCATTGGCACAAGTTTTGACGGGGGTAGGAACAGTGATAGATAGACTTAACACAGTCATGAAACAACAAGGAATGGCAACTGAAATTGTTAAGTTTAGCGGACAGGCAAGAGATTTTAAGAAGTGGGTAACTTCCATAGAGAAATATGCATATTTGGTGTCAGCATCAGATGAAGAGAAAATGAAACTTGCTTATCAAGCAGCAACAGAATCGGCTTCAGATCATACCAGAAGAAAATTAGAGGCTAGAGTAGATGAGACATGGGAACAGTTCAAAGACGACCTGGCCCATAAGTACGCGGAAATAACGGACCCACAACATGCATTTTCGGTGTTAAGACAGTCTAAACAAAACACTGGAGAAACGGTACAATTGTTCAGCGATAGGTTGATTAACTTGGCTGAAGAGGCATTCTTAGGACAGAATGTACGAGGAGAAGAGGTGGAGAGGATGTTAGTCGGGATTTTTGTAGATGGCATAAAATCCGATGGACTGAAGTTTAAGCTGATGAGAGAAAACCCCGAGAGGTTATCACAAGCTGTAGATATTGCGGTACAAGAAGAAAATTTGAGACGTAGATTTAGATTGAGAACAGGACGAGAAATAGGAACTAGTCGAGAAGACAGGATTGAAGAGCCTATGGAGATAGGACAAACAAGGTTCGGATGGAATAGGAGAGGAAGTATACAGACGTTACAAGGTAGTAATAGAAATGCTTATGATGGAAGTAGACAAAGGATATATCCTACAAGTGAGACAGTAGGAAACACAAATAACACAAATATAGTCTGTTGGTTTTGTGGTAAACGCTGATACGCGTTTCGCTTTTGTGGTAACAGGCGTGTCCAGTCGAATACACAAAGTAGAAATGGCAATAGCAGGTTGAATAGGAATGTTGAAGAAGACACAGAAATTTTACAGGTACAAGAACGCAGGAAAACCGGCGCCCTACCTATTAAATAGGACCTGTAGTAGGAGGGAAAATAACAAGGTCCCAAGATTTAAAGAATATGTTAATAACAGGTATAGTAGGACGAGTAGAGAATACTTTCAACTAGATGAAATCAAACAGTTTACAGAAAATAAAACAGATCCTAGCTCATGTATAATAGAAATAGGAAAATATAGAGTTCGTACATTAATTGATTCAGGAGCTCAGGTTAGTGTAATTAAAGAAAGTTTTTTATATAAAATAATGAGAAATTGTAGAATATTTAAGAGTCATAATAATCTTCACTCTGTTACAGGACAGAATTTACAAGTAATTGGACAAACAATGATCAATTTTAAATTAGGAGGGATCAACGTAAGACATCTTTTTCATGTAGTGAAAGATTTAAATAGAAATATGCTTATAGGAAGAGATTTTTTAATAAAAAATGGAATAAGACTTTTCTTTGATTTACACAAATTAAAATTCAAGGACGTATATGTAGATATGGAAGAAGACATGCATATATCAGCACTAGTTAGAGTTAAAATGTCTACGACGTTAAAACCACAGTCGGTTAATTTGATACAAGCAAAGGTAAAGATAAATCCATATTATGTGGCAGGACACACAGTTAGAATCACTGAATTGCAAAAGGAAGTAATTGATGAGCCTGGTCTAGAAGTCCCGGATGGAATAATATCATTAGATAAACACTTAACCTTTCCAGTAATGATTATTAACAACACAGGTAGAGAAATTAGACTATACAGAGGATGTGTAATAGCCAAACTAGAACATAACATTAGTGACATATTAGTAACAGATAGGGTAAAAATGCCGGGAACAAACTATTCAGAAACTCCTACTGAAAGAATTAATAACAGACGCAGACGCGGAAGAAAAGGGAACGCGCAGAAGGATGAATTGATCCATCCATTCAGAAGAAATATAGCCCAAATACATTCATTAGACAAAATGACAAGGGAACAAGAATTGTTGGCACAGTTAAAAGCTCCACCAGAAAATAAGGAAGTATTAGAACAACTTATAAAAGAAAATCAGGATGTATTCGCAATTAATGATTTAGAATTGGGAAGGACAAAAACAGTTACAATGGAAATAGATACGGGAGATCATCCACCAATTAGTTTAAAACCGTATAGAACTCCCTTAAGGAATAGAGAAATTGTTGAAAAGGCAATAGAAGATATGTTGAAAGCAGGAATAATAACAAGATCGAAGTCAGAATGGTCATCTCCGATTGTAGTTGTGACCAAACCTGACGGTTCACATCGATTCTGCTGCGACTACAGGGCGTTGAACAAAATCACTAAGAATGTAGCGTACCCATTGCCGGTGATTGATGATATTTTGGGGTTGCTTAATGGCTCTACATTTTTCACAACACTAGACGCAAGATCAGGATTCTGGTGTATCCCGATGTCGGAAGATGCTCAAAAGAAAAGTGCTTTCTGTACTCATATGGGTTCTTACGAATTTTTACGAATGCCATTCGGGGTTCGAACGGCTCCATCTCACTACATGCTGTTAATAAATGAGGTATTAGAGGGTATGCAAAAGTTTGCATTGGCATACATAGACGACATTCTAATCTATACAGCAGGGGATGTGGATGATCACTTAAAACATGTAAGATTAGTATTCGACAGATTAAGAGTACATGATGTTAAATTGAAGTTTAGTAAATGCGAGTTTTTAAAAACAGAAACAAAATATTTGGGGTATATTATTAATAGAGACGGAATTAAACCAGACCAAGACAAGATAAAGGTTATTAAAGAGTTACCTCCTCCAACTAACGTAAAAGAAGTGCGTGCGTTTATTGGAACCTGTGAGAATTATAGGCGCTTTATTCCAGGGTTTTCAAAAATAGCAGAACCTATTACTAATTTAACGGGCAAATACGCTAGATTTAGGTGGGATGATGAGTGTCAAAAAGCGTTCGAGTTTTTAAAAAACAGCTTAACAGTGGTACCACTATTGACGCATCCAGATTTGAATAAACAGCTAGTACTATATACAGATGCTTCCGATAATGCTATAGGAGCCTGTTTGGTTCAACCATATGAAGGAAAAGAATCTGGAATACCAGGGGTTAAATATGAAAGGCCAATTTATTTCTTGTCTCATAAACTTAGCAGGTCTCAGCGCAAATGGTCGACTATCGAGAAAGAGGCTTATGCTATTCATTATGCTCTACAGAAACTTAACTACTATTTACATAACGCAAATTTTGTTATTAGAACTGACCACATGCCTTTAAAATCTCTGTTAGAAGCTCCAGTGCAGAACAGGAAAATACAGACGTGGGCATTGAATCTACAGGGATACAATACAAAAATTGAATACATACCAGGTAGGATTAACACATGTGCTGATTTATTGTCTAGGATCCCGTATCCACAGTCATCAGGAGACACAGAAGATGAGGGTGAACCGGAGATAGACGACCGAAACTGGCAAGTTAATATATTAGATTCTGCCATAATAAACAGAGAAGATTTTGAGAGTTTACCATCGGATCAAGAGTCTGAACCTAGAGCAGAAGACCCACATTTAGCACAATTTAATATGAAAGAAGAACAAGAATTAGATCCAAAAGTCTTACAAATAAAACAGAAATTAAAAGAAACGGAGGAGAATAAATATAAGAAGAATTATTTAGTTTTGCAAGAGGATGAACAGTTATATTATATGAGTGAAAGGAACGAACAGCTAAGGAAATATATTCCAAAACATTTGGAAAATGAAGTTTTAAAAGCATATCATGATGAAAATGGTCATCTCGGTCGTGATAAATTAGTGAAAGCACTTACGAGTAAATATTATTGGCCGAACTTATTTAAATCTGCTTGTAAATATGTAGATACGTGTGAAAGATGCAGATTAAGGAATATGAAAACAATTAAGTGTCCCTTACAAGATACAGATATTCCTCAGTTTCCAATGCAAAAAATTAGTTTAGATATATCGGGTCCTCACCCTAGAACATTATCAGGGAACGTGTATTTAATTCATATGGTAGACGTCTATAGTCTTTGGCCGGAAGTTTATGCAATCCCAGATAAGAGCGCAGATACTGTCATTAATATTTTTTTTTTACAGGAATTCGTACCTAGATTTAGTTGTCCACAGATTGTACTCACGGATAATGGTAAAGAATTTGTGAATAAGAAATTCGAAAAGTTATTAAAAGATTTGAATATAAAACATACAAAGACCTCATACTACAGACCTTCTTCAAATGCTAAGAACGAACGACAACATAGGACATTATACGATATTATAGCAAAGATTGTTGATGAACATGAAAAAGATTGGGATCTGACCCGCGCTTAGTGCTATACGCACAAATCAAAATGAAAGCACGGGGTTTTCACCATTCTATTTAATACACGGGAGAGAACCAATACTACCTATAGATAATCTGTTAAAACCAAGACGGAAATATATGGGGGAAGACTTTCAAGAGACCATCATACAAGAAATGCATAAAGCACACGTAAGATTAAAGAATAATATAATTAAAGCTAGGGAAAGACAGAACAAGTACAAAAACGTGAATACAAAATTACAGGAGTTTAAAGTGGGTGATAGAGTTTATTACAAGAAGCATAGAAGGAACTCTAAGTTTGATGCTCGTTGGGTCCCAGGTTATTACGTTTTGGAAAAGCTAGGAAATGTATCGTATAGTATCAAGAACCAGATCACGGGACATGTGGCAAGGGCACACGTGGAACACTTAAGAAGAGATGAGGATGAGAAGGGAAATAATAATTATAATAATTATTATTATTCAGACACCGGATACTTAGATGAACAAGTCGTCAGAGGAGCTACAATAACCCCAGCTTTTAGAAAAGTTCCAGTACAAAATCAGTTAATAACAGCTCCAGTGTGCGATGATACTCAAGAACAGACAATGCCGAAAACGATAGAAGAAGAAAATGTAAAAGAGGATCATTATGATAGTATAGAATCTATGGAAGAGGAAATAGGTGCTCCATTTAAGAATACTAGACAAGCAACGAAAAGAAGAATGGATAAACAAAGAGAAAAAGAAGTAAAAAGACAGAGAAGAATTAGAGATTATTCAACAAGCGGTGAAGATATGCCTCTACTAGAAAGGTCCTTAAGAAAGAATGATAGACAAATTAGATGGGATATTGAACGGAAGAAATTAGCGGCTGCTAGCGAGAGACATACAGATGAAGAAGAGGAAATGGATGAAAAGTCAGAATCAAATAGTAGTATGGAAGAAACTAATAAGTTATACGAAGAAGAATATATTGGTGTGGAGATAGCACTTATTCAAAGAAACTTGGAGTTATTGAAGAAGTGGAAACGTAGGAAGTAAATGGATAGAAAATACTGCAGATAGCAAGAAATAAGTTTCATGATTTAAAAAGGAAAGAGATACTTGATGAAGTATATGAGACAGTGGAAATGGAAAAGGCTTCTATTGATACTTTTCATAAATGGTTTTGAGGAGTAGTTAGGCATTAAGATAACTAATATAGATGTAAATTCGAGTGAAGCATATATTTCTTTCCTCTCTGTGATGTAATTGCTGATCGATTTTATGTTTCAACTTCTTGAGTTTTCTTAGATAGATAAGTTAGTCAATGGTACAGCAGGTAGATGTACTCTATAGTAAATAGACAAGTTTTTTTGGTGCTAGAAATACCGTGATTAATGGTAATGATTAAGAAGTTGCTAAAAATGAAGGGGAAACAATTGGTGTGCCGAACCACAAGTTCTATTGGTAGATAGTACGGTCATTGTTGGTTAATGACTTTTATTGAGAGAACAGATATTGTTTTAAGTTAGGAATTGGTCTGTAGCTAACAGATATATATACTTGGCAGTGAGTTGTTTTGTTTTCTCGGTTATAAAAATAATGGAATGACTTGTGTGAATAGATATGTGTTACATTGGTTCGTATAGGAGGCCAAGGTTGCTGGGTCACTTTACGTAGTTAATTCTAAGTGAATTATATTTTTTTTGAAAACCTTCTTTTTAGCGAGAAGACAGTTGTTTTTATTGAATTTGAGCTTTTAATGCCTCATATATAATATGTTTTTTTGCTTGATTTGGTCCTGTAAAATGATTGTTATTATTTGATTTTAGAATAGGATTATTGTGTTCTTAGACTTTTGCGTACAAACTATTGGTCCGTAAAAGAGACCAGTAGTGTTAGGTAATACTAGAATATTTTCTTCTGATTTGATAGAATGCATGTTATATTATTTTAAAATGTGTTTTTCTTTGAATGAGTTGACATCTTTAGTTAATATGAGGGGAAACATAAATATGTATAAAAAACTATTTGGGGGGTATGATGTCCTGTTTTGATTTTATTTCGCTTCACTCATAATTTAAATAAGTTGTTTTGTGTGCTAGGTTAAGTAAGTTTAATTTTCAAATAATTCTGGTGTTGGCTAGAATAAAGAAAATACATGGGGCTTTATTTAAGACCCTTCGTTCAGAAAAGAGTTAATAAAACTACTGAGGGTTAATAGAGAGACACATTCTCTTTGTGAATATTAAGTTGCTGTGATAATCGGCATGAAGAGGTTCTTATGGATATGAAGTATTAGAAACATAGGTCGGGGATGGCTATGAGAAAGTAAAATAGGAGCTGCATTAAAGTCAGCATTATGTGAAGATATAAGGTTGGGTATATGAAGAAAAAAAAAAGAAGAAGGGGGGGGGGGGAGGCTGTGAATGGCAGCATATAAGCTGAGGTATATATAGGTAGACAAGGAAGCATATCATGGGATGTGAGGGGGAAAGATATAGGAGCTGTGAAAAATCAGCGTTAATTAATTTAAAATGTTCATGGAATATGAACATTGGTTCGTGGTT
Organism: Cepaea hortensis; assembly: GCA_963921405.1. Classification (NCBI taxonomy): domain Eukaryota; kingdom Metazoa; phylum Mollusca; class Gastropoda; order Stylommatophora; family Helicidae; genus Cepaea; species Cepaea hortensis. Next base: position 45,852,269 of record OY992885.1, read on the forward strand.
GGAGATGAGATATCAGAAATATAGACAAGGTTGTGGATGGCAATATAAATGTTGAATATATATATGTTGAGAAAACTTAGAGCAACTTAATTTATAGTAAACGGATATGTATTTCATAGAATATATTTTAGAAAAAACTTTCTACAAAAGTTTTTTCGTGGGAAAGAGAGGTAAATGGGATTGTGTTGACTATTCATTCATTATACTTCTTGTACTTTTCACAAACTGGGTGCGCACCCCTTCTTTACTTTTTCTAACTACATTGTTTTCTGTCTATCCTGTGTTGTGAAAGAGTGAGGAATTTCATAATGTCAAATGTACGATAACGATTTATACGAGCTGTTCTTATGATGTATATATTTTGTAAAGGAACCAAGAACGAACAAGAAATGTATAGTGGTTTACTATATGGCAGGGGAAAGAGTTACGAATAGATTGTTGGTTTGGGGGAAGATTAGAGGGGTTGTGAGAGGTAAGGAAAGAGAGGGAATAGAATAGAGGGATTAGGAGTAAAGACTTTTTTAAGGGAAAAAGTCTTTTCAAAACATAGGAAGGTGTAGCAGAAAGTATTAGCTAGGTGTGCAAAGCTACAGCACGCTTGAGCATCAGGATGGAATGAGGAGAAAGATGCTCAAGTCGTGACGTAGTTTGTTGTTAGGGCAGTCAGTAAACATCTAGGACTAGAGGAGAGAAGTCACCATGATTATGGAATTGCAATAGGATTGTTGTAGTGGTCATCAATTGGAAATAAAACTCCATTTATATTCAACTAACAAAACTCGTTAGTCCTTTCTGTGTGTGCGTTGTTATAGTAGCAATAGAAGCAGTAACCGTATGAGCATCAATAGTAGTAAATATAGCAGCAATAGAAGATTCACAAATAGCAACTATCTGATACTGAAAGGCACACAAGTTAAAGCGGAGAACAGGGGGGGGGGGGGAATTAGATGTCTTATGGAGACAATCTTATGATAGCGATACTCGAAAAAAAGTTGTGTTTGTGTGTGTGCGTGAGCGATGCGAGCTCACATATACACCATCACATATTTATTGGCAAAAAAAAAAAGAAAAAAGGTTGCAGACATACAACTAACCAAATAGGTGAACAGTAAAATTTGTTGGTCTAAATAATAGATATTTCTACAAATGGAGTGGAAGACACTATGCCAACCCCTATTTCCAGGGTTTAACTTTGGGATGAAAATAAATAAAACGTTTTTTCCCCCAATCCAAACCGTAATATTTACATAGCATCTGTGGTTTGGCAAGTTAGGTCAGTGTGATTAACAATACAATTCATAAACACATTCACAAAGGAACTAAACGTGTGCTTTACAGTTTTCGACAAATCAAATCCCCAGAGACAAGGACATTATTCACAACGATAAGAAATTCCACAGAAGCTGCCAGAACCAGATGTCAATTTAAACAAACACTGGCGATATCCTCCTATCAGTTTACCCCATGTGGACAATTTGCCATTGAAAGGCCAGAATGTACTAGGTTAATCCTGGAAATACAACCTGGCACTTCAACCCCTGCCGTTGATAGCCTCGGAAAGGTGACAGAGAGTTTATTATTGTTAGACCTCCAGTTGCAGCTAACCGTGATGTATCTGGTGTTTATAGTCTGCTGGCATGTGCTGTTTTCTCCAGACGTGTACAGATTGTCATTTCTGACCCTTTTATTGTTTGTAATAATTTGTGCAAACTACTGAGCGTAATCTTGCCAATACATCAACAGCAGCTGAAAAATACTGGCGTTGACTGCAATGTCCTGTAAAGGATATGCGGGAAAAAAAATTTGTGTTCATACTATAGCTACTGTTGCATTTGTTTAAAGCAGTTTCGTTTCATTTCGGGTTATAAAATCTGGGAATGTGTCAACAGGAAAGTTGGAAGGGATAGAAACATATGGAAACCTAGAGAGAATGTTTCTGCTACTATGTATTCGTTGTTTTCTTCCACTTCATCTCCTTCCTACTTCACCACACAAGACAAGAATTAGGGTGAATGAACCCACAAAAACCACGGACCTCAACTGAGGAAGCAGGTTGAACGAGGCAGAATTTGGAATTTTTGTTTTGAAAATTGGAATTGGAATTGGAATATTGGCTAGCCACTGGCCGTCGAGACGGTAGTCATGGGTTCTAACAGCAACGGTACATTTGAATTTTAAAACAAAATGACCTGGGCTCTAGGTCGACGGAGCCTAAAATGGAAACCAGGGATTGTCTTTGGAAGAAAATCGGCCGGAGTGATACTGACCACAGCGTCTGGCCACCGAGTACCGAAAAGTCTTTAACCGAGAAAGTGCTATGGGATGATTAATCGTCTTAAACGACTTCCCGTATCTGACATGGGCTTATATATCGCCGAAATGTTGCCACAGCGTTACAATACAACATGTCTGCTACCATATTAACAACTTTTAAATCATAACAATAACTGTTAAGTCATAACTATGAGACACCTCTAATTCCCATTCCGTTCAAGAATCCAGTGGTGCCCACTTTATGACTACGAGCAGCATGACGATGGAGGTAATGGCAGTTACACAGGCTTTCATATGGCTGGAATCACAGCATTATACCAACGTGTGTGTACTAAGTGACTCAATGAGAATGATTCAGAAGGTCGAAGCTGGAGCTGTACGCAGACAGTGGACTGAGTCGCTGCGGAAGTCTGTTGTCCGTAAAGTCACCTTCATCTTCGTCCCGGTACATGTGGGAGTCGAGGGAAATGAACGAGCTGATAAACTGGCTGGCTCTGCACCCCCTGTAGATGGCCAGCCCAAGAATCGTGCCGATGTTATTAACGTCCTCAAAGATATGGCGAGAACAGAGGACTTTGACGTCAGTGAATCCACATCGCTGTCCAGGATGAAAGACTTGGGAGTATGAATCGGCACGGCCAAGCGCGAGAGGTACATTGGGAAAACGAGGTGCCTCGTCAACCAACACAGAACTGGCACTATTAGCCACCGGACGCTGATGCATATGCTGGGGGAGGGTCTGAGCACCCATGGTCCTGTCCGGAGTGCAATGAAGATACCCCAACTGATAACTGATAACTGATACTTCCCATTTATCGCCATCCAGGTTTGTTTGCGCCAAACCTATTTTTTGTTTGGCGCTGAATCTGTTAGAAATATATGTCCAGCTCCATATATCCTATGCGATTTAAGGCGTGTTAAAGCGTCCGTTACTTACTAGCATGTGTGAAGCCTACCACTGCATCTGTCACGAATATTACACACATGTAATTTGAAACCGGTTAAGACAAACACATGCATACATTAACTTAATATTATACCCCCTGGTTTCTGCTTCGTTTTGTCATCAATAAGTGTACATCATATCCGATACATCAATTTCTCATGAGACTGTGCTAACATGAAACTCGTACCAGCTCTGAATTCAGCAACAAAGACGATTTCTGGATAATAAGATAGCTAACCGATGTCTACAGCATCTCAAGTGCTCTAAATCAACAGCAAAGATAACAACATTCCTCGGCAGTTATTTTTACGGGACAGGAGTTTCATTTGTCTGCACTTGAGAGAAAGTCTTTGTTCTGACCTAGTTCGCTTTGTCAAAAATAAAAAGCAGATCTATGACCTTCACTCTGCTGGATGCGATTATAACAATAGTTAGAATATAAGGAAATAAATACACGCCTTTGTTGGAAAACAAATGAAAATTGTTTTATGTGCCCGATGCATGGTCAGTATTCTATTACCAGTATTTTAAAATTATGTTTGAAATGTGATGGGAGATTGCAGTTTATCTGCAAACGGGAGTTAATGGGAAATCATTTGCTTGGATATGAACACAAAAACAGTCACAATATTTAGAATATAAGGAAATACATAACATGACTGTGTTGGAAAATAAATTAACACTGTTTTGTGTACACGGTGCATGGTCATATTTTATCACCAGTATTTCAAAACTATGGTTGAAATATGATGGGAGATTGAAGTTTATCTACAAATTAGAGTTAATGGGAAACCATTTCCCTGAATATAAACATACAGTCACCCCGAGATTGTGCACAAAGGAGAAAATAAATTTGGCGTAAAAGTACTAATCCAATAAATAAAATATTTCACACATTCCCCAACTTTAACTTATTCAGTGAGGTCGGCATGGCTGAAAGGCACAACACCCTTAAACTTTCTATACTGACCGCGGCGTGGAGGGTTTCTTCCACACATCGGTCAGTTTTATTTAAATACTAGCTGACCCGGCTCGGCTTCGCCCAGTCCCTGGTGGGGAGCATCTCATTTAATTCATATAAGTAGTCATATAAGTTCTCGTTCCCGTTACCGACTATCTGTCTGTCTGTCTGTCTGTCTGTCTGTCTGTCTGTCTGTCTGTCTGTCTGTCTGTCTGTCTGTCTGTCTGTTTGTCTGTCTGTCTGTCTGACCCGGCCCGGCATCACCTAGCTCCTGGTGTGGAGCATCTCATTTAATTCATATAAGTAGTCATATAAGCTCCCGTTCCCGTTCCCGACTATCTATCTGTCTGTCTGTCTGTCTGTCTATCTGTCTGATCCGGCCCGGCTTCGCCCAGCCCCTGATAGGGAGCATCTCATTTAATTCATATACGTAGTCATATAAGCTCTCCCGTTCCCGACTGTCTGTCTGTCTGTCTGTCTGTCTGTCTGTCTGTCTGTCTGTCTGTCCCTCCCTCCCTCCCTCTCTGTCTGTCTGTCTGTCTGTCTGTCTGTCTGTCTGTCTGTCTGTCTGTCTGTCTGCCTGTCTGTCTAATAATTTATTGGTTGCAGTTAGAACAACCTTAGATAAACGAAGACCAACTTACAAAAAGCATTAGAAAGAGCACTTGAAAGATCTTTACATCTTCCCCAACAATTAACTTGGGTAAATGGAGCGGCGGCAGCAGCAGCAGCAGAAGAAGAAAAAGGAGGAGTAAGAGCTGGGAGGAGGAAGAGGGATGTGGAGGAGGGAGGAGGAGGGAGGAGGAGGGAGGAGGAGGAGGGAGGAAGAGATAGGCGGAGAGAGGAGGAGGAGGGAAGAGGAGGGAGGAGGAGGAGTAGGGAGGAATAGGAGGGAGGAGGAGGGATTAGGAGGAGGAGAGAGGAGGAGGTAGGAGGAGGGAGGAGGAGGGAGGAGGAAGGAGGAGGAAGGAGGAGGAGGGAGGAGGAGGAGGAGGGAGGAGGGAGGAGGAGGGGGAGGAGGAGGGGGAGGAGGAGTAGGGAGGAGGAGGGAGGAGGGGAGGAGGAGGGAGGAGGAAGAGGGAGGAGGAAGGAGAAGGAGGAGGAGGGAGAAGGAGGGAGGAGAAGAACACAGGAGGAGGGGGAGGAGGAGGGAGGATGAGGGAGGAGGAGAGGGAGGAGGAGGGAGATGGAGGAGGAGGAGGGAGGAGGAGGGAGGAGAAGGAGGGGGAGGAGGAGGGAGGATGAGGAGGGAGGAAGAGGGAGGAGAAGGTGGGATGTGGAGGGAGGAGGAGGGAGGAGGTAGAGGGAGGATGCCACATAACGGCACACGCGCCACCAAATATAAAGAAGAGACCTTATTGGATTTTCCCAGACAGTCACAAAACTGGACGACAAATATGAGAAACCAAGGGAATAAAAACAACGTCACTAGATGGCAACGAGAGACGCTGTGAATTCGTGGATTCGAAAGGATGTGTTTATAAAGGCTCCGTGTGAAGGTGATACCTGGAGGCGGTGATTTCGTAATGAGACAGCTGGGAGTCCGGAGAGGAATTTATTGAGGCGACAACGGTGAATGGATCGGGAATGGGAATCCACCTAGACTGAATTTTAATATCCAAGAAATTGAGCTGAAGAATGGATAGGAAGGCTTCAAGGGCGACGAGCTGGTTTGGGAGCTCAGGGGTGGATGTATTTGAGTAGGTGCCGATCTTTTGTTAGGGATCAGCCTGCTTTTCTGCCAGAGTTTTAATCCTGTTACCGGTGGCGGAAATAAACGTCTGGAAAATCGTTCGCTTCACTTGAGTATGCTGTTCTGAATCATTCTGTTATGAAGTTCCGATTTTTCGATGATGCTTTTTGTGTTTGCTCAAGTTGCATTTAGCGGACAGGCACATTGAGACATGTGGGGGCTCGTCCGGGATTTGAACCCGGGACCTCAACTAAATATTAATTATTATTAATAGGTTATTATTACAAATAGAATTTAGTTAAGTGGGTACATATGTTACCGATTTTCCATTGACAGCGTGAGTGAAGGGAATATTCAGAATAAGAACTTCACAAGAGATGCGTGATGGGAACATTCATTGTGCATTCAATGGCCAAGCCAAGTATTTTGTTTTGTATTGTCACACTAACGTTGAACAGTATATGATTGTGTTAATAATGGTTATTCATTAGTTGATTGTTAAATTCAAAGAATTAGAATTATTAATAACTAATTGTAAATTAGTATAGTATTGGTATAGTATTAATATGGTATTGGTATTAATATAAATAGTTAATTCTATGATATTAATTATTGACTTGCATTAACAATGTTGTTAGATTAATTAATATTATATTAGATGGATTAAGCTGCACAGAAGGAGCAAAAGAATAGATACAATCAAGCGACATTCTTAAAATATCCACAGGAAAAGGATCAATGGATTCTCAAGGCGGAAAGCGTATAAGTCACCCTACCCATGGAGATAAATTTCAGGAAAAGAAATAGATGTATGGTACCAAACAAGGACAACAAGGATCAACTACAACAAAAATGGTTACATGGAAAACCTCATTATTACCCTCGTCCTAAACTCATGGTAATACCTAGAGTTAGGACACACTTGTCTATTATGACAAGGTAGGGACTAATATGTTTATTAGTTGGTCTGATTGCCCATGATCAGCCACAAGACGTCCAACGGAGGGTTTGGACAGGTGGGCGTGCCCGTTATGTAGCTTTATTTTTTAAGGGTAGATAAGGGGGTAAAACCAAGTGCTATTCAGTTGTAGTTAAAAAAAATTGTTGTGATAGTTGTACAGATATACAGATATAAAGGAAAAAAAATTATAAATAATTTTTTATCTGGGAGGGGGCATTATGCCACATAACGGCACACGCGCCACCAAATATAAAGAAGAGACCTTATTGGATTTTCCCAGACAGTCACAAAACTGGACGACAAATATGAGAAATCAAGGGAATAAAAACAACGTCACTAGATGGCAACGAGAGACGCTGTGAATTCGTGGATTCGAAAGGATGTGTTTATAAAGGCTCCGTGTGAAGGTGATACCTGGAGGCGGTGATTTCGTAATGAGACAGCTGGGAGTCCGGAGAGGAATTTATTGAGGCGACAACGGTGAATGGATCGGGAATGGAAATCCACCTAGACTGAATTTTAATATCCAAGAAATTGAGCCGAAGAATGGATAGGAAGGCTTCAAGGGCGACGAGCTGGTTTGGGAGCTCAGGGGTGGATGTATTTGAGTAGGTGCCGATCCTGTGGTTAGGGATCAGCCTGCTTTTCTGCCAGAGTTTTAATCCTGTTACTGGTGGCGGAAATAAACGTCTGGAAAATCGTTCGCTTCACTTGAGTATGCTGTTCTGAATCATTCTGTTATCAAGTTCCGATTTTTTGATGATGCTTTTTGTGTTTGCTCCAGTTGCGTTTAGCGGACAGGCACATTGAGACAGAGGAGGAGAAGTGAGGAGGAGAGAGGATGAGGAGGGAGGAGGAGAAGGGAGGAGGAGGGATGAGGAGGAGGGAGGAGGAGAGGGAGGAGGAGGGAGGAGGAGGGGGAGGAGGAGGTAGGAGGAGGAGGAGGGAGGAAGAGGGAGGAGAAGGAGGAGGAGGGAGGAGGAGGGATGAGGGGGAGGACGTAGGAGGAGGAGGGAGGAGGAAGGAAGAGGAGTGATTAGGAGGAGGGAGGAGGGCGAGGAGGTAGGAGGAGGAAGAGGGAGGAGGAGGGAGGAGAAGGAGGAAGGAGGAGGAGGAAGGAGGAGGAAGAGGGAGGAGGAGGGAGGAGGAGGAGAAAGAGGGAGGAGGAGGATGGAGGAGGGAGAGGGGGGAGGGGAAGGGGAAGAGGAAGAGGGTAGGAGGGGAGAGGAGGAGGAGGATTATAACGCATATCCCTGTAGATAACTGCAGCGAAAAGGATGGTCTGTCTATCTATCTGACCCGGCGTGGCTTCGCCCAGCTCCTTGCGGGTAGCGTCTCATTAAATTCATACAACAAAAAAAAGTAACTTCCCCACACCATCCATTATTTTTAATGAAAACTGTTTTTAATCACCAACATGACTGTAGATAACTTCTTAAGCATAAAAAGATGAGTTACAATGTTATGCATTGTGCATTATTTTTATGAAAACTTTGAAAATGCCTTAAAGATTGAATCATGATTTATTATAACTCATATGCCGGTAAATAACTATAGACAAAGAGTTTATAAATCTTTGAAAACCATGCAAAAATATGACTATAAGGTATACAGAAAAATTATTAAAAGTTATTCCCCTTGAAATAACTTTTCCAGAGTTAAGTCCCCTTGCTATATAGAAATTATAATGAAAAATTAAAAATTAAATAATATTAAGTAAGTAGCCGATTTCACACTAAAAAATTATCACAGTTGGCAGCGCGGGAATGATAGGAAGACGTGTAGAAAATTTCATCTCAATCGGATGGACTGTTCGCGAACGCATAAAGGACATACACACCCACACACATTGCCTTTTATATATAAGACTAGCTGACTCCGCCCGGCTTCGCCCAGTCCCTGGAGGGGATCTATCTATCTATCAGTCTGTCTGTCTGTCTGTCTGTCTGCTTGTTTGTCTGTCTGTCTGTCTGGCTGACCCGGCCCGGCTTCACCCAGTCCCTGGTGGGGAGCATCTCATTTAATTCATATAAGTAGTCATATAAGCTCCTGTTCCCGACTATCTGTCTGTCTGTCTATCTGTCTGTCTGACCCGGCCCGGCTTCATCCAGTCCCTGGTGGGGAGCATCTCATTTAATTCATATACATAGTCATATAAGCTCCCGTTCCCGACTATCTGTCTGTCTGTCTGTCTGTCTGTCTATCTGTCTGTCTGTCTGACCCGGCCCGGCTTCACCCAGTCCCTGGTGGGGAGCATCTCATTTAATTCATATACGTAGCCATATAAGCTCCCGTTCCCGACTATCTGTCTGTCTGTCTATCTGTCTGTCTGTCTGTCTGAGCCGGCCCGGCTTCACCCAGTCCCTGGTGGGGAGCATCTCATTTAATTCATATAAGTAGTCATATAAGCTCCTGTTCCCGACTATCTGTCTGTCTGTCTATCTGTCTGTCTGACCCGGCCGGGCTTCATCCAGTCCCTGGTGGGGAGCATCTCATTTAATTCATATACATAGTCATATAAGCTCCCGTTCCCGACTATCTGTCTGTCTGTCTGTCTGTCTATCTGTCTGTCTGTCTGACCCGGCCCGGCTTCACCCAGTCCCTGGTGGGGAGCATCTCATTTAATTCATATACGTAGCCATATAAGCTCCCGTTCCCGACTATCTGTCTGTCTGTCTATCTGTCTGTCTGTCTGTCTGAGCCGGCCCGGCTTCACCCAGTCCCTGGTGGGGAGCATCTAATTTAATTCATATAAGTAGTCATATAAGCTCCCGTTCCCGACTATCTGTCTGTCTGTCTATCTATCTGACCCGGCGTGGCTTCGCCCAGTTCCTGGCGGGCAGCGTCTCATTAAATTCACACAGTAACTTAAAAGAATGTCCTTCCACACACCATCCATTATTTTTAATGAAAACTGTTTTTAATCACCTACATGACTGTAAATAACTTCTTTAAGCATAACAAGATGAGTTACAATGTTATGCATTATTCATTATTTTTATGAAAACTTTGAAAATGCCTTAAAGATTATATCATTATTTATTATAACTCATATGCCTGTAAATAACTATAGGCAAAGAGTTTATAAATCTTTGAAAACCATGCAACAATATGACTATAAAGTATATAGAAATGTTATTAAAAGATATGCCCCTTGAAATAACTTTTCTAGAGTTAAGTCCCCTTGCTATATAAAAATTATAATGAAAAAAAAACTAAAAACTATGACAGAAAGTTGCACAGGAATGAAAGGAATACGTGTAGAAAATTTCATCTCAATCGGATGGACCGTTCGCGAACGCATAAAGAACGGACGGAAATACATACATCGTGTTTTATATAAAAATTGTGTTGCGTATCCCTTACGGGACGTTGCAGTCAACACCAGCATTTTTTCAGCTGCTGTTGAGGTACTAGGCAAGTGTTACGCTCAGTAGTTTGCCATTGCTTTCTGAACGACCGGCCCCTATACCTTTTTCGAAAAAACCAGCACCGCCGTGTTTCGAACCCGGGTATACGGGCTCACAAACCGCGTTCGCAAGCCCTTAGCCACAGAGACCTTATATATATATAGATTGACTTCTCGTCCTTGACTTGGGGACGTAAATTACAATACCACTGAAGTCGAAGATGTCTTTTGCCGGGGAAACACCGAAACAGGGAAGACGTTGTGTTCACTTGTGATGGCATTCTTGTAAAACTGACCACCTGTACTTGCTCTGTTTTTGATTTACTTATAGTGATTATATAGCTTTATTGTGATTCGCTCAATTTCATTGAAAAATCAAAGAAGGCTACAAAGAGAAGCAATCAAGGAGAAATAAAAAAAAAAGCACAACAAAGAAAGAATAAAGAGAATGTGGAAGACAGACAGACAGACATAAAGAAAGAAAGAAAGAAAGAAAGAAAGAAAGAAAGAAAGGAAAAAAAGAAAGAAAGAAAGAAAGAAAGTAAGAGGAATTTTATACACATACCAAAAAAAAAAAGAATTTTAGAAAATACAGAAGAAAGAAAGCAATTAAGACAGATTAACAGCAAGTAAGGAAGAAAAACAAAGACATTAATTTCAACAAAGAAAGAATCAAATGAATACCAAAAAAAAAAAAAAGAAAGAAAGAAAGAAAGAAAGAAATTAATAAGTATATCAGAATCAAATAGAAGAAAGAAAGATATTACTAAGTATATAAGAATCCACCTGAAACAAGAAAGAGAGAAATTACTAAGTATATCATGACTCGACATTTCACTCCATCACCAGAGTCGTGGATCAGCTCAGTGTTCCTGTCTCGTCCATGCCATGTGGCCAAGCCATCCAGATATTTTCCTCTCGGTCTTCCTCTTAGTCTGTTCTCCTCGATCTTGCCAGTTGTCACTAAGTTCTCCAATCCATTTCTTCTCATAACATGTCCAAAAAATTTGGACTGTCTTTATCTAATTTATCTAATCAGTTTACGATTTTCATTTGTCTCCTGTAGTACTTGGTCATTGGTTTTTCTGTCTGTCCATGGTACTCTTTGCATTTTCCTCAGAAACCACATTTCTGCAGCCATCAGATGTTTTTCAGCTTGACTGCTCATTGTCCAAGTTTCACATCCATACAAAAGAACAGGCTCTATGTGTCCACTCAACACTCTTTTTCTCGTTTCAATTGACATCTTGTTATTGGTCAGAATGTTTTTCATCTTGCTAAAGGCTACTTTCGTCATGGCGATTCTTGTTCTAATCTCTTCAAGGCATCTCCCATCAGAGGTTATGACTGTTCCGAGACAATTGAACCGATTCACTTGTTGAAGAATATTCCCATTTACTTGTATATTACATTGTGGTACTTCGTTCTTCCTAGTGACGACCATAACCTGTGTCTTCTTACAATTTAATCCCAACCCCAGCTGCTCACTGTGTACAACAACCGCGGCTACTAATTGTTTCAGATCCTGTGCATTGTCTGCAATCAATACTGTATCATCTGCTTATCTAATGTTATTGATTTTTCGTCCTCAAATGCTGATTCCATTTATATCTTCTACATTTCTGAAAATATTTTCACTGTATAGGGAAAAAGATCTGGTGACATTACACATCCCTGCCTAACACCTCTCTTAATAGGCCGAACAGTGTGTAGCGCAGAACAGCCACTCTCAGCTTCCTCGATGAAGAATACCCACAGGACCTCTGGATCCGAGTCTACACAGACGGGTCGGCACAAAATGCTGTTCGAAATGGAGGAGCGGGAGTGTACATAGAGTACCCAAATAATACTAGGGACACAGCCAGAGTACCGACAGGAAAGTACTGCCATAACTATGATGCTGAAATTGAGGCAATCAAGATAGCAACAGAGAAATTACTAAATACCAGCAATGTACACAATCTGTGGTGCTACTGACAGATGCAAAATCAGTATTCGAGGCGCTCCTGTCTGGGAAATTGCCAGTACTAAGGACACTAATTTCTGAACTTAGCAGTCAGCATAAGGTCACCATACAGTAGATACCATCCCATTGTGGAGTACCCGGAAACGACAGAGCTGATCAATTGGCTAAGGAAGGAGCCAAAGAAGAACAGCCTGATGTGCCGTTACATACCACCAAAAGAAACGAATGATCAAATCAGTCAGAAAGCCACCAAAACTTGCTCAAGATGACTACGACGTTATGGACAGACCAGAAAAAGTCATTATTCTGCGCTTAAGAACAGGACACAATAGATTACGCAACCACATGTATACAAAATTCAAGATTGGTGAAACAGCCATGTGCACATGTGGATTGGTGTCGCAGACAGCAGAGCACATACTCCAAGACTGCCCAAAATATAACATATCTAGGCAAACCTTCTGGCCTAGAGAGACGAGAGTGGAAGATAAACTCTATGGACCACTGTGTGAACTGAAAAAGACAGTTAAATTCATGCAATAGACAACATTGCAGATATAGACATATTTCAAGCGAACGAAAGAAGAAGAAGGTTGATATTGTCCCACTTCATTATCAATCCTTATGGCAGCTTGTTGTTTCCGGAAAGAAGAAATAAACAAATAAATAACTTAATATTTCAGAATACATCGGACGCAAGCAAGAATTAAAGAAATCACTAGGTTTATCAGAATCCACTAGAAACAAGAAAGAAATTACTATGTTTATCAGAATCCACTGAAAGAAAGAAAGAAAGAAATTACCAAGTATATCAGAATCTAATGGAAGCAAGAAGGAAAAAAAAAATTGCTAAGTATACTAGAATCCACTGGAAGCAAGAAAGACAGAAAGAAATTACCAAGTATATAAGAATCCATTGGAAACAAGAAAGAGATAAATTGTATATTAGAATCCATTAGAAACAAGAAAGAAAGAAATAAAGACATCACAAACTATTTCAGAATCCACTGGAAGCAAGAAGGAAAGAAAGAAATTACTATGTATACCAGAATCCACAGGAAACAAGAAAGAAAGGACTAACTAAGTATATATCTGAATCCACTGGAAGCACTAGCGGAATCAGTTAACAGTTGAAGTGGTTGGTGCACGCCCCCGTGGTTAATGTCATGAGACCGGGACAGGCGAGCGGGCGGGCGGGCAGGCACGCACACACACAGCTGGGTACAGCACAGTCAGCGATAAAGTAACTTGTTTATCGGAGTATGAATAGAACAGCAAGCAAGGCTGACTCGCTGGCCGCACCTTCGCACCGAGAGCAGGTCGGCGGCAGCAAGCACCCAGGACTGTGAGATCTACGATTCCCGACATTTGGGAAAGAAAAACTCGAGGCTTGCGCTTCTGGATAAAGGGAGTCGAGGAAAAGCCTTTGGCCTGGTGTTTTCTGATCTATGTAAACCACACAATGGAGATTTCAATCTTTGTGTCCGCGTTCTTGGTGTTTGTGATGTGTTGTTTGGATACTGCAAGAGCATCGGCTTGCCCAGAGAGATGCTTGTGCTTTCGCACTCACGTGCGTTGCATGTTTATGAACTTGGAAAGTATACCAAACGTTCTTCCAGATACCACAACGCTGTAAGTTTGTTGTATGTGTTGTCGTTTTGTTTTCATCCTTCGCTTTTTATTCTTCTCCTGCTCCTTTCTTCGTCTTCCTGGTTTCTTCTTCTTCTTCTTCTTCTTCTTCTTCTTCTTCTTCTTCTTCTTCTTCTTCTTCTTCTTCTTCTTCTTCTTACTATTATTATCCTCCCTCTACCTCCTATCTTTCTCATTCTTCTTTCTTTTTTTTTTTCTAATTTTCTTTCGTATTATAACCTCCTCCTCATCCTTCTCATCCACACCCTACAGTTCTCCTCCTGCTTCGTGTGCTCCATATTCATTCTCCTCCTCCGTTCTTCCTCATTGTTCCTTCGTATCGCCAGAGAACGAACCGAGTTCCGCACGGAGCTCTGGTATACACCCTGCACGGTGATGTTTGTTAGTCTTAGTTCTACTGTTTATTCACCTGTTGCATAAACGGTCTTTTGCTCCCCCCTTCCCCCAATCCCCGTATATAAACGATACTTCTCTTTGTGGCGCACAATAGACGTGACACGTGACCACACGGCACTGCTTGCTATCTTTTTTTTTAAAAATAGAAATCTAAATCCTGGTATTACACCAGCTTATTTCAGATTTGCATAATTTATTATTATGTATCTTGTTAGAGAGTATTGGAGTGTTATATAGAACATGTTCAGCTGTTTGGCAGTAAATCACGGAATCTGAACGAACATGTTAGGAAAAGCTTGGAGGTGACGGAGATGTGGTTCCTGAGAAGAATGTTGTGAATACCTGGCCTGTCAGAGTAACTAGCAACGAGTGTCTGAAACAGGCTAATGAAAGTAGGACTGTATATATTAAGTAAGTAAGTGGCACCTTGCCGTCTTTGCAGACGAAAGCATGTGGATTGGAACAGAGCTAGAATTCCAAAGCACAATGCCTGGGCATTAAATCATAGAACATGTGTTGCCCATGCAGCATGATCCCTCACTCGGCCTCGCCTTGTTATCTCCAGAGGAAAGGATACACAGTACGTCTGGAACAAGGTAGGCTGCAGATGCTGGCGGCTCAGCATCAAACCTCCAAGAGCAGGAGGTGGGTAGCGGCCAGGTCCTCACATCCGAGGGATTTGGCCTAGAGACGTTCAGCCATATCCCTCAGATGAGTGCCTTATACCAAGTGTCTGGACCGGTATGAGCGTGTACATCTGTCATTGTAAGTGTCTGGATCTATAAAAGCGTGTACTACCGTCAGACTCCCTGCCTGACACTGTGCGGATCCTGCTGGAGATATTGCTCGTCTGTTGCGAAAAATCACTCCGCTTGACTGAATCAGTAAAGAAACGATAAAAGTAGTGGTACGTCAATTGCGCTTGCGCTCCCACCTATGATACACCCTTCATGTGTCTTCACAAAGTCGGACTAGAGTCAAGCTCAACAGGGCCTTCTTTCCCCGCTGATTCTACCAAGCCCATCCCCTTGGCTGTGGTTTCAGGGCTGAGATGATAGTTGATTGAAGCCTCCTTCAGGGCTGTGATGATAGTTGATGCAAGCCTCCTTTAGGGCTCAGATGATATTTGAAGCAAGCCTCCATCAGGGCTCAGATGATAGTTGAAGCAAGCCTCCATCAAGGCTCAGATGATAGTTGAAGCAAGCCTCCATCAGGGCTCAGATGACTTAACCCCAATCCATCAATCTTAAGTGCTTTAGTTCAGTCTTCCTGAGGATTCCTCAGGCAGCCAATTAACCAACCACCCAAACAACCAACCATCCAAACAACCAGCCAACCAACCTTCCAGCTTGCCAACCAGCCAGCCAGCCACCCAACCTTCCTGCTAGTCACCATGTCTCCAGCCAACAAACCAGTCAGCCAGCCAATCAATCAACCAACCAGCCAACCCACCAACAAGCCAACCCACCAACAAGCCAACAAACCAACCAACCAGCCAGCCAACCACCATCCAGCCAACCAGCCAGCCAGCCAGCCAACCAATCAATCAACCAGCCAACCAACCACCAGGTAACGTTGTCTTCCTCTTACACGTGGCCCCTCTATCACCCCATGCAGCACAACCTTCCTTGGTAGCCATGGCTTAGTGTATAATATTAAAACTCAGGAATAGGTTTACAGTTCTGAAGGTAATGAACATTGCGAACACAAGAACACACTTTGTTTCAAAAGGGTTCAGTATTTGGCAGACAGGCGAACATTCTTCCATTCCCAATGCTTATTTGACTCACGTCAGCTATTATACATTTAACGTGTTCAAATCAGCACTTCTATATAGAGATACACGCTTGTAAAATGGAACACAGCAGTTTTAATTTATTTACCGAAGAGCGTAAATGTTATAGCAGAAAAAGCATAACTCACGCCTTAGGAAATAATAAAAACATATAAAACAACGCATTCCGCTGAAGAAGGCCTAGAGGTAAACTTGAAAGTAAAATAACACCAATAAACAAATAAAAATTCCTTATACTGAAATAACAACAGACTAAACATCCCAGTTATAACCCAGACGGTTGAACGGATATTATTACCTATACAAATTAGCCCGTTTAAGTAAACATATAGGTCGGCGTGGTCGACAGGTTTAACACACTTAAACTTTCTCTTCTGACGGCGGCGAAGTGGGTTCGTTCCACGTGTCGGCAGTTAGACTTAAATGTTGAAATCTCGTTCAGAAAGCAATGGCAAACTACTGAACAACCAGTTGGGGTTGTGGGTGTTTGCAACGTCCTGTTTATAAAAAACATTTAGACCCAGTGTTAAGTTTGCAGACTTGAAGGTGGGCTTAGGCGTGACATGCCAGGAACTACGGATGAACCAACAAACGAACGAACGAAAGGTGAAAGGTTAAGAATTGGGCGGATGTTCTTCCTATTGTTGTGCCTTTCATATAGCCCAGTTCTTACACGTCACTGGCATTTTGAATGTTTACATTAGTCAATACATAAAATATAAAAGTAAAGGTTTACATTAGTCAATACATAAAATATAAAAGTAAAGGTTTACATTAGTCAATACATAAAATATAAAAGTAAAGGTTTACATTAGTCAATACATAAAATATAAAAGTAAAGTCTGGCCATACCAAACAAAGACCAAATATAATGCACTGGAATGTGGAGGGAGTCAGCAACAGCAACAACCACAAAATAGAACTAGAAAACATCTTGGACCAAGAAAAAGTAAACGTATGTTGCTTGCAAGAAACCCATTCATTCATTCATTCAGTAGCATGTCCTTTGCAGAACCTCGCTTCCATAACAACCCTCCGGAAAACCTCTCGATCATAAGCAAGATGTCCCGCGTCTGATACACCCATCTGGAGATCATCCGCCACATCCTGCACCCATCTTCTCTTAGGCCTTCCTCTTCCTCTCTTCCCAGGCATATACCCCTCCATTATTGTTCTCTCCAGACTTTCGTGACGTTTCAAGTGACCAAAATATTTCAATTTTCTTTGTTTTATCATCAACAACCACAAAATAGAACTAGAAAACATCTTGGACCAAGAAAAAGTAAACGTATGTTGCTTGCAAGAAACCCATTCATTCATTCATTCAGTAGCATGTCCTTTGCAGAACCTCTGTCATAAGTCGGGGTGCCCCACCGGCTAGATTAAAATCTTATTCACTGGCGAGCAACCCCAGATAGTCAGAAACTGACTAGGGACAAAATCTATATGGCTGAACTACAGATTAAGCCCTGAATATCCAACGTACAGCTCTAAGTGGCTCGTTACAAAATTGAAATGAACTGAGCTGAATATTCGCCAAGGTATAGGAAAGAGAAGGTTAGCTTAAGATAGATGTTTTAAGTCTAAATATATTAGTATAGACGACTATCTCAGTACAGGTTTTCTCCCTGACTGCTCCTTTCCTTGGTGTGTAAGTGAACCCCCACCAATGTACACAACAATACGTATGCACAATTGGAACAAATATAATGACAGAACTATGAGTTACAATACTACAACATTTATTTGCTAATCATAGACATCTGATGGTTTTTAATATGAGGATGATGAAATCATATAACATATTGTGATGAGAAACATTACGTAACTTTACTTGTTACTTCATCTATCTGGAACTGTGGTCCAGATCCCCACTCTCCAGTAGACAACAAAAGAGAACAGCTTGCCGGTATTCTAACGATCCTGTCAGTCCTGACACTCCTAGTCAGTAGTCTCTAGTCTTGAGATCTATAACATAGGTGCTCCTTGTGAGAGCTTGAAAGAAAGTCGAGAATGTGTTATATCAGTTCTACATCAGCGCAATCCTAATTAAAACATATCATAACACAAACATATACAATGACCAGTCTGGCCAAGTTTATCTTCCAGCTCTACTATGTTCACCATCCTCCTTCTCCCTACTGTCTTTAGTCTGGGACGGGCTTTTCAATTGTCTCACACGCCTGTAATGATTACATTTCTGCCGCCCCATGTCCATATCGCTAATACAGAAATTCTGTGTCGTACAGCCGCTCCGTCCAATGTTAGTTTAGCAGCTCACAGGGTCGGTAAGTGTATTATAACAATGCCAGGTCATCCGGGCTTACAAGCCGTGACCAATAGCTGTGCCAGGTTTCCATGCATTACCGGGGACGCACGCCCACAATACACTGAGGAAGTTTAGCACCATATACCCCATAACACTTGTGGGTACTGTCTGTGCCATTACAGCTCTGCTACAAATGCAATCGATGGTTAGTGTGCCAATGCGCACACCATAATATAACACGTCATATTGATAGGCTTGCATATGACAAATCAATATACCAAACATGAAATACACATAAAACATTAATTAAACTAGACATATTATGATACTTTAACATAATAGCATAATGCACTAGTTAGTTTGTAGGTATACGAAATGAGATGTATATACACAAAAAGAATATGTACGAAGCATATTCCTAGCATCGTATATTCATATGAAATTACACATACATACATCCAACATATCCGTAAACATTATATTACTTCAAGATAGACATCTAATGATACTCACATAATAGCATCAGGCATTATTAATGAGTACTAATATTGTATAGCTACAAAATGAGATATACAACAAGTCTAATTGAAGTGACCAAACAGACCAGCTATATTTGCTGAGCTGCCCGGTTTAATCACACTTAGTTACTGCTGTTGTAAGAATTAAATAAATAGTCAGTCGACTATATTCTGTACAACAAATGCACACACCAAAAAGGACTAGTCTAGTTTAGAAAGAGATGGCAAGCATCTGCTACGACACCTCAAGTATATCTAGACAAGACCTGCCTTCAATAAGTTTCTACTTCTCATAAGAGTAGCACTTACAGCACCATGATATTGAACACAGAACTCAGAAAGAACACTCAAGTAACCTACAACAATGATAGTTCTTGCAATAACCTAGATCAGATATAGACTGAAAGTCAGTACATCCATCTAAAACTCGACTAGTTACTAAGAATTAATTCTCCTAGTTAAATCTAGCAACCTAAGAATCATGCAAAACGAGCTGGTTGTCTCACCTGTTCTGAAGTCAAATTTAATCTAACATTAAACAGGCTAGGGACCCTTATTTAAGCTGAGTCAAGCAGACAGTGTCTGAGACACTATTATCTCTTTGGCATTCCCGTCATAAATTCTTCTTATCTCCCGCTGACGGTAATTGCAATTATCCCCGCAACCTGGCCATCACACCTTGCTCCTCTCTGTCTGGTACAGTCTACAGTGGTAATTGTCTTATCAGACCTGGTTCACACCTCCCTGAGTCTGCCAGTCAGAGTGGGCGGGGCTTAGTTTACAGCCCTGGGGCTATTATCTCTCCCTCTGTCAATGTTGTTCACACCTGGCGATTTCCTACCTGTGCTTATCAGGTGTCATGCCTGGTCAGTTTTAATTACACAGTCCATGGCCCCTTCATTGTTGATTCAGCATGTCTGGGTCAGCAGTTTCCCAAGGTGTATACTAATTATCTAGTTGCCATTTTACTTGCCATCTGCAAGCTTACGTCATGGCTAGAGGCTTTTTGTGAATAATCTTACCTCACGACTAGATAATTTTGGAGTAGTGTGATTAATTCATTCTTTCTCAATTTGGCCTCTCAAATTTGGAGACCGAGAAAAATATTCTGGGATGTTAAGGCGGCCAATTCGTGACAGAGCTTTCCCCTTAAAAAAAAAGTTTCTGCCAGAAATCTTTTGTCAAAGCACGCCGTACATCCCAGAATAATGCCTAAGCACTCTCCGTTCTGTATCTGCCTAAAGGTTTCCAATATTCCTTGTGGCAGTGGGTTGTCCTGCATCTGCATAAAGACGTTCCATTTCCATAACCCAAAGATACTCTGGATAGATCCTTGTACCTGGTTTTCGGCCGGGATTCCATGCAATAGCTTGGTAAAATCCGGTAATTGTCAGAAGGTTGTAATTTTACCCCTCTGGGAAAGATCACAATCAACGGGATTCTTCTACGCCTCTGGGCAGCAATTGTTTTACACCATTCACTCACGTGATTTACTCCTTTCAGCCGAGGATGTACCCGTAGTGAGGTCTTGCATAAGCTGGCCACAGCAAAGCTTGTCTCCGCGATTTTCCTCCGTCCGTTATAGATTCTCAACTGATCCATCAATAACTTCCTTTTGAAAGGAATAATGTTACACATCATGGTCCCATGATATAAATTCAACTGGCGCTTTCCTCCTTCAAAGTTGGGCGTAACAATCTTCCCTCCTCGGTGTCGCGGTTTCTTCCCCTGATAATCAGTTAACGGGCTGAGTTTCTCTGCATTAGAGTTTCGTGTGAAAACCGTGCTAGAAATTGGAAATTTAGTGTGCCAAGTTGTCCTGCCTTGAGAAATAACATAGTTACTCCAGGGCGATAAAGTAGTGTTACTTTTGAATAAAGTATCCACAAATAGCTGATCTACTCCTATCAAATCGACCTGACTGAAGGGTAGATTGAATCCTAAGAGTGTTGATTCCAAACCACTCTTGACTTCTGTTACTTCAGGTCCCTGTTGCTGGAATTCCCTGATAACTTCAGCTAATGAGATGATAGGCGTTTCTTCCTCCATCTTGTGCAAAGAATTTTCTTCTTTAGCAACTACAGACAATGTTGTCTGCACAATATCAGAGTCCATATTCTGGCTCCTAACAATTCCCTGTGTTTCCTGAGTCTCCGAACTGGTATACTGTGAGATAACAACTGGAATTGTTTCCTGGTCTGGATGTTCCTCTCTGGCCCTGCTTTCATGGGCTAAGTCCAGTTGCGGTACATCCTGTGGTGGGCTGTCTAAGCAATCCATCACACTAGGTAAATGATTTGAACTGAGATCTAGTGTCTTGTCCTGAGCTGCAGCCTCAAAGATCACAAGGGGTTCCGGGTCATCCTTCATCCCACTGTCAGTCAAATTTAATCCCACTTCATCCTCTCCTGAGCTGAAGGGAATAATAAAGTCGGTTACCTTTCGATCTCCGACCTCCTTAAAAGATGTCCTCAGGTCATCTTCCTCTTGAGTTTCACCTCTCGTTGAAGTAAAATGAGATTCCTGGGAGTCTTGTACTGGCGGACCAGTTAAATTATCTGAACTGATAATTAGTGATTCTTCCCGCGCTGCAGTAATGAAATTCACCTGGGATTCCGTTACTTCCATCCTCCCTATTTCAGTCAGATGTAATTCCACTTCATGATTCTGTGAACAGAAGGGAATGTGAGAATCGGCTAGGTCTCCGCCTGCGACCTCATTAAAGGTTGTCTTCAGTTCCTCTTTCTCTCGAGATTCATTTCTCATAGAAGTCAAGTGGTTTTCCTGAAGGTCCTGTACAGTTAAACCACCATTGCCGTGGTACAAACAGTTATCACGTTTGTGACTGTTTGAAGTGCCTTTGGCACGTTTTTTCTTCCCTCTTTTCCGTTTAGGACAGGGTCGAATGAGAACCTGTAGTTCCCGGTCCACTAACTCTGATTCCGCGGTGGTTGGCAAAGATGTCCCTTCCTTCTTGGTTGGGTGAGCATCCATATCTCCTACCTTATGTTCCGCTAGAAAGGTTAGCTTCTCTGCATTGACTACTTCCATATGCTGTTTATTAATCTCTGCTTCTTCAGTTTTGCTACGCTCTTTTGCTTCAAATAACTCATCAATTGTTTTATTCATCTGTTCCTCCGCCATGTCCCACTCTTTCATCTCGTCTCTGATGTATGTTTCTAATTGTTCTCCTGTTAAGCCCTCTATTATGCCTAACCTTCTCGTGGACTCTAAGTAATCTGTGCGCGCCTTCAGATAATCTAGATCCTGGGAAGGTGAGTCCATATTTGCTAATGGCTATATTAGGTAAGCTCTTATGTATCTATGAAAATCAGAGCTAAGCTAGAAAGACAAGAGTGAACCAATGACAGCAGAATCTAAACCAATGTGTAGAGTTAAACCTCAGCAGTGAAAGACAACTGAAAGTAATATTCAAGTAGTTTCTGGCGACCGCAGTGAAGTAAGTGTGAGAGATATACTACACAGTAATCAATACTAATATTTACCTAAATAAATATTAAAATGCACTGCATACATGTCATAATGAAAATGGCATAAGTAGCATAAAATGGCAAATCAATCAAGCAGTTAAATCATCAAACACATCAATGTAAATATGATTAAAGTGATCAGTTATCATTAAATGATGAATGATACACTAAATGATAAGAATTAAAATACTTATCAATAAATGATAGATGAGGTAGTTTTCTCATAAGTTCTTATCTGTTATACACTTTTGAAAAGTTATATCTCTACTCTGTAACTTCCTCAACTAAAATTAGCTACATCTGATGATAGTCTATTTTGATGACTGAAGATTACAAGAGTTAACTTTAAAAATCGTATGTCTAGGGTCTAGTACCGGAGTCTATTGAAAGCGAGAAGTCCGAATTCAAATACCGTACGAGAAGCCCCAATCTGTCATAAGTCGGGGTGCCCCACCGGCTAGATTAAAATCTTATTCACTGGCGAGCAACCCCAGATAGTCAGAAACTGACTAGGGACAAAATCTATATGGCTGAACTACAGATTAAGCCCTGAATATCCAACGTACAGCTCTAAGTGGCTCGTTACAAAATTGAAATGAACTGAGCTGAATATTCGCCAAGGTATAGGAAAGAGAAGGTTAGCTTAAGATAGATGTTTTAAGTCTAAATATATTAGTATAGACGACTATCTCAGTACAGGTTTTCTCCCTGACTGCTCCTTTCCTTGGTGTGTAAGTGAACCCCCACCAATGTACACAACAATACGTATGCACAATTGGAACAAATATAATGACAGAACTATGAGTTACAATACTACAACATTTATTTGCTAATCATAGACATCTGATGGTTTTTAATATGAGGATGATGAAATCATATAACATATTGTGATGAGAAACATTACGTAACTTTACTTGTTACTTCATCTATCTGGAACTGTGGTCCAGATCCCCACTCTCCAGTAGACAACAAAAGAGAACAGCTTGCCGGTATTCTAACGATCCTGTCAGTCCTGACACTCCTAGTCAGTAGTCTCTAGTCTTGAGATCTATAACATAGGTGCTCCTTGTGAGAGCTTGAAAGAAAGTCGAGAATGTGTTATATCAGTTCTACATCAGCGCAATCCTAATTAAAACATATCATAACACAAACATATACAATGACCAGTCTGGCCAAGTTTATCTTCCAGCTCTACTATGTTCACCATCCTCCTTCTCCCTACTGTCTTTAGTCTGGGACGGGCTTTTCAATTGTCTCACACGCCTGTAATGATTACATTTCTGCCGCCCCATGTCCATATCGCTAATACAGAAATTCTGTGTCGTACAGCCGCTCCGTCCAATGTTAGTTTAGCAGCTCACAGGGTCGGTAAGTGTATTATAACAATGCCAGGTCATCCGGGCTTACAAGCCGTGACCAATAGCTGTGCCAGGTTTCCATGCATTACCGGGGACGCACGCCCACAATACACTGAGGAAGTTTAGCACCATATACCCCATAACACTTGTGGGTACTGTCTGTGCCATTACAGCTCTGCTACAAATGCAATCGATGGTTAGTGTGCCAATGCGCACACCATAATATAACACGTCATATTGATAGGCTTGCATATGACAAATCAATATACCAAACATGAAATACACATAAAACATTAATTAAACTAGACATATTATGATACTTTAACATAATAGCATAATGCACTAGTTAGTTTGTAGGTATACGAAATGAGATGTATATACACAAAAAGAATATGTACGAAGCATATTCCTAGCATCGTATATTCATATGAAATTACACATACATACATCCAACATATCCGTAAACATTATATTACTTCAAGATAGACATCTAATGATACTCACATAATAGCATCAGGCATTATTAATGAGTACTAATATTGTATAGCTACAAAATGAGATATACAACAAGTCTAATTGAAGTGACCAAACAGACCAGCTATATTTGCTGAGCTGCCCGGTTTAATCACACTTAGTTACTGCTGTTGTAAGAATTAAATAAATAGTCAGTCGACTATATTCTGTACAACAAATGCACACACCAAAAAGGACTAGTCTAGTTTAGAAAGAGATGGCAAGCATCTGCTACGACACCTCAAGTATATCTAGACAAGACCTGCCTTCAATAAGTTTCTACTTCTCATAAGAGTAGCACTTACAGCACCATGATATTGAACACAGAACTCAGAAAGAACACTCAAGTAACCTACAACAATGATAGTTCTTGCAATAACCTAGATCAGATATAGACTGAAAGTCAGTACATCCATCTAAAACTCGACTAGTTACTAAGAATTAATTCTCCTAGTTAAATCTAGCAACCTAAGAATCATGCAAAACGAGCTGGTTGTCTCACCTGTTCTGAAGTCAAATTTAATCTAACATTAAACAGGCTAGGGACCCTTATTTAAGCTGAGTCAAGCAGACAGTGTCTGAGACACTATTATCTCTTTGGCATTCCCGTCATAAATTCTTCTTATCTCCCGCTGACGGTAATTGCAATTATCCCCGCAACCTGGCCATCACACCTTGCTCCTCTCTGTCTGGTACAGTCTACAGTGGTAATTGTCTTATCAGACCTGGTTCACACCTCCCTGAGTCTGCCAGTCAGAGTGGGCGGGGCTTAGTTTACAGCCCTGGGGCTATTATCTCTCCCTCTGTCAATGTTGTTCACACCTGGCGATTTCCTACCTGTGCTTATCAGGTGTCATGCCTGGTCAGTTTTAATTACACAGTCCATGGCCCCTTCATTGTTGATTCAGCATGTCTGGGTCAGCAGTTTCCCAAGGTGTATACTAATTATCTAGTTGCCATTTTACTTGCCATCTGCAAGCTTACGTCATGGCTAGAGGCTTTTTGTGAATAATCTTACCTCACGACTAGATAATTTTGGAGTAGTGTGATTAATTCATTCTTTCTCAATTTGGCCTCTCAAATTTGGAGACCGAGAAAAATATTCTGGGATGTTAAGGCGGCCAATTCGTGACAGTCAGCAACAGCAACAACCACAAAATAGAACTAGAAAACATCTTGGACCAAGAAAAAGTAAACGTATGTTGCTTGCAAGAAACCCATTCATTCATTCATTCAGTAGCATGTCCTTTGCAGAACCTCGCTTCCATAACAACCCTCCGGAAAACCTCTCGATCATAAGCAAGATGTCCCGCGTCTGATACACCCATCTGGAGATCATCCGCCACATCCTGCACCCATCTTCTCTTAGGCCTTCCTCTTCCTCTCTTCCCAGGCATATACCCCTCCATTATTGTTCTCTCCAGACTTTCGTGACGTTTCAAGTGACCAAAATATTTCAATTTTCTTTGTTTTATCATCTTTAATAGCCAACCTTCTTCAATATTCAACTCTTGAAGTATGGATGCATTTGTTCTTTTCTTTACCCAAGATATTTTTAGAACTCGTCTATAACATTTATATTCAAAGGCGTTTATGCGCTGTTCAGCTTGTTTAGTAAGTGTCCATGTCTCACAGGCGTATGTTGCAATGGGAAAGATGCATGCTCTTAAAAATCTAATTTTTGTAGTTCTACCTGTCCCACTCCATAATTTATTTAGCTGTTTTAGTCTTTGAAGAGCAATTGATAGTCGCCGTTTAATTTCTTTCATTGTGTCACCGTTGTTGGTAATCAATGAACCAAGATATTCAAAATTTTCCACTACCGCCAATTTTTCCCCATTAATGTATATTTCTTTCTCCATAGTAATTTTATCTGTATGCATTATCTTTGTTTTTGCTATGTTAAGATATAAGTTGTACCGGCTCCGTGGCCGAGGGGTTAGCAGCTTTCTCCGCTAACTCCGAATACTCTCGTCACGTGACGCGACGAGAATTAGCAGTGGTTCGAATCGCAAAAAGTGACTTATGAGAGTATGGAGCCGGTCGCTCAGAAAGTCGTGGCGTGCTGATGAGCGTAATCTAGCCTAGGAATCAACATACAGCTGAAAGATGCTGGTGTTGACCGCAATATCCTGAAACAGGATGGAAACGCGGGGAAAAAAAAAAAAAAAAATATATAAGTTGTGATTTTCACTATTCAATTGGGTTGAAGCTATTAGGTTTTCTATACCATTCTGTGTTGTGGATAGTAATACTGTATCATCAGCATATCGAATCTCCGGTATGTCATGACCGCCGATATTTAGGGCATCATATAGCTCCCTGTTTATATCATCTCTTATATTTCTCATTATATTTTCGGCGTACAGGGTAAACAAATTGGGTGACAGCACGCAGCCCTAACGGGCTCCTTGCTTGATGTCAAACCAATCTGATGCCTCGCCATCTATTCTAACTGCTGCTTGTTCGTCTAGATAGAGCATTTTTATTAGTTGTACCACATGTGATGGAAAGCCCATATTCCTCATGATTTCCCAAAGTTTCTGATGTTGTACACAGTCAAATGCTTTTGAATAATCCACAAAACATGAGAATAGGTTTACATTAAATTCTCTGCACTTCTCTATTATTAAACGCATGTTGAATATGTGATCTCTTGTTCCTCTTCCTTGTCTAAATCCAGCTTGAACCAAGTTAATCTCTTTTTCCATTTTCTTACGAAGTCTTCCCATCATGACTTTTAGTAGAATTTTACTTGCATGACTGATCAGGGCAACAGTTCTATAGTTGGTGCATAATTTCAGGTTGCCCTTTTTTGGTATTGGAATGAAGATAGTTCTCTTCCAATCTTTTGGCCATATACCATATTTCCAAATCTTTGTACATAATGCATGATATATGTGTATGCTTTCTTCTCCTCCCGCTTTAATTAGTTCAGCTGGTATCTCATCACATCCAGGTGATTCACCATTCTTCAGGTTCTTTATAGCCCAAGAAATTTCATCTAATGAGGGTTCAGGTTCTGTCTCTGCTGCCATTGGCTCATGTACCTCATTCATATCCTCACTGTCACTCATATCATACATTCCACTGCAGTACTCCTGCCATCTTTCTAGAATTTGTCTAGATTCTGTTAAGGTATTTCCCATCTTGTCACAGATAACATTCAATTGAGGTTGAACATTTCTTGTCAATAACTTCATTTCTTTGAACATTTCATAATCTCTTCCAGTCTTATGATATTGCTCTATTCGGGTACAGCAATCTTGTATATATTGATTTTTGTCCTTTCTTGTGTTTTTTCTTATTTAAACCCACCTCAACGAAAACATAGCCTTCAAAATCAGAGGCTACCGGTGATACCGATCTGACCGAAAGGACAGGCGGAAAAAAGATGTCTTGAAACAGTTTCTGCTACAGATTTGTGACGTGATAGGAACATCAAATTGTGAAGGACCGAATGCATGGGGGAATAGGTGACCAATGTTTCCCCCACTTTCTCACTTTCTCACTTTCCTCACTTTCTCAGCCGTTGAATCGGCGTCCGACAGGTTCACGACCTTATCATCGCAGTTAGCTATCAGCTTCGTTAACGCGCCCTCTGAACATGATTTTACCGTTAACAAATTAGTCCGTTTACAGTAAACACAATTACAGCCAAAGGTAGGTTTGCAGTCTGAAAGGCGGGATTAACAGCGACATGCTAAAAACGACTGAGTGAACCGATGAAAGAACGGACTGTCTTTTCAAAAGGTTAGGAATTTGGCACACATTCTGCCCTATTACTAACTATAAGCTGTCTTTCACGTTGCTCAACACTAATACGTCAATGGCATGTTTAATGTTTGCTTAATAATCTATAGTTTACAGTACAGATAATTAGAGCCAGGAGTAAGTTTGTATTTCTGAAAGCTAGAACTAGCTGTGACATATCTAGAGCCAGTAATAAGTTTATATTTCTGAAAGCTAGGACTAGTTGTGACATATTTAGAGCTAGTAATAAGTTTATATTTCTGAAAGCTAGGACTAGTTGTGACATATTTAGAGCTAGGGGTATGCTAGATGGTGAGTTATTGTCTCATTTACTTTCTTTCGCAGTCTGTTGTAACTTCAGTACATATCTGGGTTAGCAGAAGTTACAATAATAACTGTCTGGGACAGTATTAATATGGGCACAATGAGTTAAAGTTGCAACTATCTGGGACATAAGGCATTAGAATTGCAACTATCTGGGTCATAAGGTATTAGCATTGCAACTATCTGAGACATAAGACATTAGCATTGCAACTATCTGGGACATAATGAATTAAAGCTGCAGCTATCTGAGACACAACCTTAACGTAACAACAGGAAGACAAATAGTTCACGCTGAAATAATCTGGGACATAAAGAGTTAAAGTTGCAATTATATGTGACATACGGCGTTAAAGTTGTAACTGTCTGGAACACAAGGAGTTAAAGTTGCAATTATCTGTGACATCATGCATTAAAATTGCAGCTATCTGGAACAGAGCGTAACAATAGGAATCAAGTGAATTAAAATTGCAACTATCTGGGATCTGATGGGTTAAAGAAAACTATAGCTTCGCTGGTTAATATAACAACTGGCTGTAACGTAACAGAAGCCCACAAGCACTTAATAAAGGCTCGCGGTTCCCCAGAGGCCAGAACCGCCCCATGAGGTCCCCACGTCCCTATGTGTCATTCGGATGACCGCATATTCTGGTGGCCCTGGCAAGATCAAGTGCAGATACTACACTTTTATGTTAGCCAAAAGGCCGAGACAAGATTGTTTCATAAGAAGCGGTGAACAGCCACTGCAGTACAGGGTAGTCGAATATACTTTCCAGGCTAGACTTATGTTCACCATCTTGAATATTTACATGATTTAGCAAACTGAATAGGCGAAGTGAAGCAAACGGCAACGCTGTAGAAACGACAACAGTTCTGGTCTGCGTTGGTTTCCAACAAAATTAAAGCCCAGAGTAGTTTGGACAACTTGGAGTCTGCCGGCCTCTTTTCAACGATGTGTGAATGTAATGTTAAATCCCGTATTTGTATTATTTTTAGCAGACGGCAGAAAACGGATGGCCACGCACTGTACTTCCCTTTGTTCAACTCAAGCATGGCGAGCGGTACTGGGTTGCGGTCGGTTCGTTGACTTTAAAACAGGGATTCTTAAACTTGTGTTAGTTGGCGGCTGCGTTGGCTTATTTTTTAACTTGTGATGTGAAGAAGAAGTAAGCTAGCACGTTACGTAGACATGCGCTGTGAGATATCGTCTTGTGGTATGTGACATACTGACCTCATCATCATCAGCACGTGCCGTGCCGATAAGGGGCTATCATATTTCGCCATCTCATACGATCACCAGAGTCGAGGATAAGCTCAGTGTTCTTGTCTCGACCATGCCATGTGCCCAAGCTATACATATATTTCCTTCTCTGCCTTCGCCTTGGTTTGTTTTCGCTCAAACTTGGCAGTTGTCACCAAGTTCTCTAGTTTATTTCTGCCCATAATGCGCACGCGCGCGCGCGCGCGCACACACACACACACACACACACACACACACAAAATCTTGACTATTTACGTCTAATTTTCTAATAAGTTTACGGTTTTAATTTTTTCGCTTGTAGGACTTGCTCATTGGTTTTTCCGCATGTACATTGTATTCGTTGCATATTCCTCATAAATCACTTTTCCAATTCCATTAGATGTATTTCAACTTGTCTGCACACTGGTATATTGACCTACTTGGACGATAAGAAACATTACAATGCATTCGTCCATCATGTGCCATGCCAATAAGCGTGTTCGGTCATGTTTCGCCATCTCACTCGATCACCAGATCGTGGATCAGCTCCGCGTTCCTGTCTCGACCATGCCACGTGGCCAAGCCATCCAGATATTTACTTCTCAGTCTTCCCCTTGGTCTCTTCTCTTCGATCTTGCCAGTTGTCACCAAGTTCTCCAATTCATTTCTTCTCATAACATGACCAAAATATTTGACTGTCTACGTCTAATGTCTCTAATCAGTTTACGATCTTCATTTGTTTTTTGAAGGACTTGTTCATTTGTTTTTCTGTCTGCCCATGGTATTCTTTGCATTTTCCTCAGAAGGCACATTTCCACAGCCATCAGATGTTTTTTCAGCTTGACTTCTCATTGTCCACGCTTCACATCCATACAAAAGTACAGGTTCTATGTAGCACTTCAACACTCTTTTTCTCGTTTCAGTTGATATCTTTTTTTATTGGTCAATATGTATTTAATCTTGCAAAAGGCTACCTTCGCAATGGCAATTCTTGTTCTAATCTCTTCTAGGCATCTCCCATCAGATGTTATAACTGTTCCGAGATAACTGTACCAATTCACTTTTGGCCCATTTACTCGTATATCTGTCAAAAACTCATTTACTGCCAATATAGTACCTTGCGGTGTATGGCAGAGGGGTCTTTGAGCGTGAGGAATTAAGGCCGCCTGGCTAGTGCAGTCGCCGCGAACTGTGCAGGTTAGGATTTTCTTTTTGCCCTGGACAGAAAAAAATCCCACACCTTACCGAGGGATCGAACCCGGGTCTCCCGAATGAGAGTCCGGCGTTCCAAACACTCGGCCAGCCGCTCCTCTACTCGTATATCACATTGTGGAATTTCCTCCTTCCCAGTGATGACTATAATCTGTGTCTTCTTACAATTCAATTCTAACCCCAGTTGTTCACTGTGTGCAACAACTGCATCTACTAAATGTTGCAGGTCCTGTTCATTGTCTGCAATAAAGACTGTATCATAAGGGAAGCAATGGTTATACACTGGCTTAGCAGAAAGTAATAATTGGCGGCCTGGTCACGGCGATACGTGCTTCGTCGTCGTCTTCTGCCTTTCATCTCCCATAAACCCTCCACCAACTGGCACCAAGCCCTTTGTACACTTGGTTATGATTTGTCGGAATTCGTAGCTAAATGTTTTTACGGGATGAGATAGCCAGTCTCACACCAACCCTTCTTGGTCGCCTCTGACGACATGAACGGTAGGTTACAGTGTTATTATTCTTTGCTTCCTTCGTGGGCCCTGATAACACACAAGCAACTTCGGTACCTGACGCAGCAATTCAATGTCTGTACATCCATTTTCAAGATATCAGCTTCAGTGTTGCCGGATCTACATACACGGAGTCATCATACCTACAATAAAAACAATAGCACTGAAAGCAAAAGCACTACAACAAAAATAATACAGTAATACAATAGATGATGTGGTTTTACTGCCCAGACCATGCTGGTGTTCGTGGCAATAATAGGGCCGGCTGGCTGGCGACTAGTTGATCACGGGGGTTGAACAAGGGAGACACGAAACTGCTTATAAATGATCGCCTGTATTACGAGATAAATTCGATGATCACATGCGACGACTAGGACTCCTGCAATCCTGAATCCAGTTTGGCACTAGCAGGAAGGGACATGGTAGAGGACAGAGTTGATGCGTGCGTAGCCAACTGACCGCTGGAACAGTAAGTATCAATGCTCTTCTACATCTTTATGAGAGAGACGGAGCAGACATTAGAATTACCCGATTACTGTAAGGTCGGTGTTCAATGACAGATTCAGACTTGCGATTCTGCAATCCATCTCTTATTACAAGCCTCGTGTACTGTAAACTATAACAGCCTAGATAGAATAGAACTATTGTATAGGACTGTCCTATATGGTGCACGTCTGTATAATAAGCGGTGTATATGTCGAACGTCCGAGTGTCTACTTGAAGCGTCAGAGTGTATATGTCGAACGTCTGAGTGTCTACATGGAGCATCAGAGTGTTTATGTCGAACGTCTGAGTGTCTATTTGCTCTCTGAATTTGCGCTCTGAATTTGCGGTCGCAGAGAATATGACACCACAGGTAGAACGAGGAAAATACACACACACACACACACACACACACACACACACACACACACACACACACACACACAATGTTGCATGCCCTTTGCATGGCGTCGTGATCAACTCCAGGCTGTTTTTCAATGTAAGTTTAAGTTCAGTAAGTTGTCATTGCTTTCTAAACGAGAAGTCAAGGGTTAAGTCCGGAGAAGGTATTGACCAGCTTACCTCCTCAGTTTAGCAACACCTGCAGGATATCCATAATAACACTATCTCTACCCACTCCAACACCACACATTACCAGGGGTTTTCCCGATGTTCAGGTCACTGCCATCCAGTCATGCTCGTCTGACGAAACACAGCAAAAATACAGAAAACAGTCTCATCTTCTTGATGGATTGCCTATCACCACAGAGCCCTACCAACAAGCTCAGTTTCCCTTTAACTGGTGTCATTTCCCCTCATCCCCCACATTTGTCATAGCCAGCGTTAGCAATGTAGTGTGCATCTATACGGATATCACCAATTCTCCCTGTCTACAAATATCCCCTAACAGGAGAGCAACCACACTGGAGATTCTGTTCTGAATATATATATATATATATATATATATATATATATATATATATATATATATATATATATATATATATATATATATGTGTGTGTGTGTGTGTGTGTTTGTGTGTGTGTTTGTGTGTGTGTGTATGCGCTGATACATATCAGTCCACTCAAACTTAAGTATTCCCTTAGTACTCACATAAAGGAGCACAGAGAGATAATGTGTTTCGTTATTATCACAATCATACTTAGGTGCACACTTCATTGCTGTTTGATGTTCGCCTACTATGGCCAACCCTTTATTGACACACACTCATGCATTGTACGGACATCTACCGGGGAATTTCTTCTTAGTCTTCACTCTCGGCCCACCATCATATCTCCATTGATTCCAGTATCCCGCCTTACTTTCTTCCACATCTTCATATACCACTACCACGCATTTACCTGGAATCTTCAGTTAACCGTTACCATCCTCTACCCCTATCCCCATCACTCCACACTCACACGACTGTCTAGACTAGATAAAACTATCAATGCGAAGATTTATGTTAGTATCAGAGCCTGACATTCTTAGCATATGTTTTTAATTTTGTTATTTTTTAAAGTTTTATTTTCATTGTTCTTATTTTAACATCTTTCCATTCTTCCCATCCCGTTCTTATGCCGTAATGGGGTCACTTTCTTAACCGTGGTTATATGTTGTGTTTTGTGTATGTATTTGTCTGGTGAGGAAGGCTTGTCGCTGCAATGTCCTATTTTTTCCGTTATTGTGTTCTGTAAAGCTGTATTACTTTGTGTTATTTGATATTGTTCACATCACCATCAGCGGACATCAACAGAAGTTTTAACGAAATCTTTTATCCTTCCGACCACGTCGAGGACATCAGTGAAAATATAGATACAAAACTGAAGTTAGTGTGCCTAGTAAAATTTAGGCACAACCCTGTGGCTTACGTGCATGCCAGTTTAAGAACCTCTGCTGTAGAAAATCTAGGGTCTGGTTTGAATACATCGTTACAGTTAGTTTAGTGTGTCTTGTAGGTGGGACTGTCCAGATTGGTGTAGGTAAGTGGGACTGTTCAGGTTGGTGTAGGTATGTGGGACTGTCCAGGTTGGTGTAGGTAAGTGGGACTGTCCAGGTTGGTGTAGGTAAGTGGGACTGTCCAGGTTGGTGTAGGTAAGTGGGACTGTCCAGGTTGGTGTATGTAACTGGGACTGTTCAGGTTGGTGTATGTAACTGGGACTGTTCAGGTTGGTGTATGTAAGTGGGACTGTCCATGTTTATGTATGTAAGTGGGACTGTCCAGGTTGGTTATGTAAGTGGGACTGTTCAGGTTGGTGTATGTAAGTGGGACTGTCCAGGTTGGTTTATGTAAGAGGGACTGTTCAGGTTGGTGTAGGTAAGTGGGACTGTCCAGGTTGGTGCAGGTAAGTGGGACTGTCCAGGTTGGTGTAGGTAAGTGGGACTGTCCAGGTTGGTGTATGTAACTGGGACTGTTCAGGTTGGTGTATGTAAGTGGGGCTGTCCAGGTTGGTGTAGGCAAGTAGGACTGTCCAGGTTGATGTAGGTAAGTGGGACTGTCCAGGTTGATGTATGTAAGTGGGACTGTCCAGGTTGATGTAGGTAAGTGGGACTGTCCAGGTTGGTGGTGTGTAAGTGGAACTTCCAGGTTGGTGTATGTAAGTGGAACTGTTCAGTTTGGTGTAGGTAATAGGGACTGTCCAGGTTGGTGTATGTAAGTGGGACTGTTCATGTTGATATAGGTAAGTGGGACTGTCCAGGTTGATGTAGGTAAGTGGGACTGTCCAAGTTAGGGTAGGTAAGTGGGACTGTCCAGGTTGATGTAGGTAAGTGGGACTGTTCAGTTTGATGTATGTAAGTGGGACTGTTCAGGTTGATGTAGGTAACTGGGACTGCCCAGGTTGATGTAGGTAAGTGGGACTGTCCAGGTTGATGTAGGTAATAGGGACTGTCCAGGTTGATGTAGGTAAGTGGGACTTCCAGGTTGATGTAGGTAAGTGGGACTTCCAGGTTGGTGTAGGTAAGGGGGACTGTCCAGGTTGGTGTAGGTAAGTGGGACTGTTCAGTTTGATGTATGTAAGTGGGACTGTTCAGGTTGATGTATGTAAGTGGGACTGTCCATGTTTATGTATGTAAGTGGGACTGTCCAGGTTGGTTATGTAAGTGGGACTGTTCAGGTTGGTGTATGTAAGTGGGACTGTCCAGGTTGGTTTATGTAAGAGGGACTGTTCAGGTTGGTGTAGGTAAGTGGGACTGTCCAGGTTGGTGCAGGTAAGTGGGACTGTCCAGGTTGGTGTAGGTAAGTGGGACTGTCCAGGTTGGTGTATGTAACTGGGACTGTTCAGGTTGGTGTATGTAAGTGGGGCTGTCCAGGTTGGTGTAGGCAAGTAGGACTGTCCAGGTTGATGTAGGTAAGTGGGACTGTCCAGGTTGATGTATGTAAGTGGGACTGTCCAGGTTGATGTAGGTAAGTGGGACTGTCCAGGTTGGTGGTGTGTAAGTGGAACTTCCAGGTTGGTGTATGTAAGTGGAACTGTTCAGTTTGGTGTAGGTAATAGGGACTGTCCAGGTTGGTGTATGTAAGTGGGACTGTTCATGTTGATATAGGTAAGTGGGACTGTCCAGGTTGATGTAGGTAAGTGGGACTGTCCAAGTTAGGGTAGGTAAGTGGGACTGTCCAGGTTGGTGGTGTGTAAGTGGAACTTCCAGGTTGGTGTATGTAAGTGGAACTGTTCAGTTTGGTGTAGGTAATAGGGACTGTCCAGGTTGGTGTATGTAAGTGGGACTGTTCATGTTGATATAGGTAAGTGGGACTGTCCAGGTTGATGTAGGTAAGTGGGACTGTCCAAGTTAGGGTAGGTAAGTGGGACTGTCCAGGTTGATGTAGGTAAGTGGGACTGTTCAGTTTGATGTATGTAAGTGGGACTGTTCAGGTTAATGTAGGTAACTGGGACTGCCCAGGTTGATGTAGGTAAGTGGGACTGTCCAGGTTGATGTAGGTAATAGGGACTGTCCAGGTTGATGTAGGTAAGTGGGACTTCCAGGTTGATGTAGGTAAGTGGGACTTCCAGGTTGGTGTAGGTAAGGGGGACTGTCCAGGTTGGTGTAGGTAAGTGGGACTGCTCAGTTTGATGTATGTAAGTGGGACTGTTCAGGTTGATGTAGGTAACTGGGACTGCCCAGGTTGATGTAGGTAAGTGGGACTGTCCAGGTTGATGTAGGTAATAGGGACTGTCCAGGTTGATGTAGGTAATAGGGACTGTCCAGGTTGATGTAGGTAAGTGGGACTTCCAGGTTGGTGTAGGTAAGGGGGACTGTCCAGGTTGGTATAGGTAAGTGGGACTGTCCAGGTTGGTGTATGTAACTGGGACTGTCCAGTTTGATGTAGGTAAGTGGGACTGTCCAGGTTGGTGTAGGTAAGTGGGACTGTCCAGGTTGGTGTAGGTAAGTGGGACTGTTCAGGTTGGTGTAGGTAAGAGGGACTGTTCAGGTTGATGTAGGTAAGTGGGACTGTCCAGGTTGATGTAGGTAAGTGGGACTGTCCAGGTTGATGTAGGTAAGAGGGG
>OY992885.1:45888694-46155797 GCA_963921405.1 Cepaea hortensis
TTATCGTGTAATACGGTTTGTTTCGTCATATCTTCCGCAATTTCAATGACCAGTGAACGGAAATCTACATTATAATACTTGTTTATTTGATTGTGTCCCATGTTTGGACTAAACCTACTGTTTATTTTGCACACTGAACCAGTTGAACTAGTTGTATGATAGGCTATGAAAAGTAGTATGGAGAAATTAATGTTGTTGTTTCCCCTTACCTTCCACATTGACCTGTGAAGGGCATTTGAACTCAGGATCACTACTCCGAGTGCACTGGCCACTTCGCTAATGTAGCTCCCTCGCCACATTAATTAAGGTGAATGTCCTTTATTCACGAATTGCACCATTTAAAAAATGATAATTATTGCAACGAGGATGCGTTTAGTCAGTGGCGAACTGAGGTATCGGTTGCCAAGAGACAGAGCTACTAAAATAACATCGTCATTTTTAACGTATTGTCTATAGTTTCCCTTTTCGTTCTTTCTTTTTTCTTTCTTTCTTTCTTTCTTTCTTTCTTTTTTTTTTCTTTTCTAGAAGGGCTCGCGGTTCCTCCGGGGACAAGATCCGCCATATCAGGTCACTACGTCTCCGTTTAACAGATTTAAACAAAAAGTAGCTTGGAACAAACAAAAATGGATAGAGGAACAAGTGAAGTAGGGGTGTGTGTCACAGTTATGATTTACAAGTAGTTAATAAGGTAGCAGGCAGGTTGTCTTATAACTCAATGACAACATTTGGGCGATAGAAAAGCCCAAGGTAGGTACGGGTAATCGCTTAAGAAGATTAATCACCCGATGACACTTAATCAGTTGATGGGTCCCACTTAATTAGGGGCCTACAGACCCACTGGGTAAGTCGACACTCTGGCCCATCCGTATTGCTTTTAGCAATTATAGAAGCTTCAAAATGCACAAGCCACAAGGAATTCATGTGCAACCTGTGTTACGACTATTTGGCAGAAATACAACCTGTGTTTCAACTATTTGACAGAAATACAATCTAGGTCAGTGGTTGGAGAGGAACCAGTGAAACCGACCACACCACATCCCCGGGGCGCAAAGGTCTCCTCTTGGATTCACATACAGATGTTTAAATGTCGCCCCAACATTCACGGCATTTGGTATT
Organism: Cepaea hortensis; assembly: GCA_963921405.1. NCBI lineage: Eukaryota > Metazoa > Mollusca > Gastropoda > Stylommatophora > Helicidae > Cepaea > Cepaea hortensis. Next base: position 45,889,811 of record OY992885.1, read on the forward strand.
TTTATTACTCGTCTGTGCTAAACTGCCAACGTGGCTTGCGCAACAAGATGTCAGACAAACCTGTAGGGGCTGTTATCAGCGTTGCTTTATTGCATCTCATTATGCAGGAAATTAATCATGTTATTTGTGTCTCATTTTATTCCAAAATTCTTATGTTTTACTGTATCTCATTATTCAACAACCACTCGTGTTTTATTGTATCCCATTTTACAACACATCACTTATGTTTTATTGTATCTCATTATACAACAAACCACTTATGTTGCATTGTATCCCATTATACAACACATTACTTATGTTGTATTTATCACAGTATACACCAAATTACTCGTTTTATTTTACATCGTTATACATACAGTTATTCATGTTTTACATTTTAACACAATACATCAAATTGCTCAAAATTACTTCATGTGCGCTCATGGCTGTGCAGTGGGTTTATTCCCTACACCAGTTAGTTTGCAATGGCAGACTACTGAACTTAAAATTGAAAAAAAAAAAAATTGAAAATAAACCCGGAATTAATATCAACGTCCTGCCAATGATATGCAGCATTAAAGTTGTAACTGTTTAAACATTGTAACGTTGTCGTCACAAAAGCTGCTAAAGATGGCTCGTGTGTTACTGAGATAAATAAGGGAAGCAGTGAATAGTAATTATCACGTAGTAAACATCTTTCCATTCTTGTCATTCCGTTCTGATGCCTTATTGTAACAACTGTAGTGTCTTCCTCGTGTTTATATGTTGTATTTTGTGTATGTGTTTGTTTGCACATAAGGCTAGTCGCCGCAACGTCCTTTATTTTCCGTATTTGTGTTCTGTAAAGCTGCATTACTTTGTGTTATTTAATGTAGTAAACAAGTGAGTACAGCTTTTGTCCATATCCCCTGAGACATGTTGGAATGTGAAGCAAGGCCTATACTTCCCATGGCCGTCACGTCAGAGCTACGGTGGTCAGTATGACGTCGGCCGCCTTCACGTTTGCAGTTGAATCTCATGCGTCCAAGTTATGACGTGGGTCGATAACGTAGTTGGTTAACCCTTGTGGCAAGTGCTTATCACGTGTAGCTACTGAAGCGATCTTCAGATAGTCAAATCACCCCGTGTTTGCTAGGCTTCACGAGATTTCTTGTTACTTGATAATCTAACAATTAACTAATAAGCAAATCTGTAGGCTATCGTTTTATCCAATTAGTCATTATTTATATGAATTGCATGCAGCTACTTAATTAAATAACAATATTTTCTTTGTACGAATCTCGGTTGGCTGGTTGATTGATTAGCTAGTGCAGTGGTTCTCAACCGGCGGGTAGGGTTTCCAAAAGGGGGAGAGGGGATTAAGATTATATCAAGATCGCGTTGATGCAAGAATCGATTACTTGATTATTGATTTTCTCTCCTTACTTTACTGTTCGGTATTTCTCGCCCTTCTGAAATTCGTCTTATGTAGAAGTCTAAACTTGTTCTAGTATATGTTATTAAACGTAGCTTCCAGTTTTACGTATACTGTGTAGGGGCTGGGGAGGGGGATTTATAGGGAGGAAATACGAACGGTTGGAACGGTATTCTGAACACATGGTGACGTGGTGCATGGGCCAAAAATGGTTGAGAACCACTGAGTTAGTGGATTTGTTGTATGGTTGATAGACCGAATGATTAGTTGGCCGGTTTATTGGTTTGTTGGTTGGCTGGTTGGTTGATTGGTTGGTTAGTTGGCTCGTTGGTTGATTGGTTGGTCAGCTAGATAGTATATTGGTTGGTTGGCTGCTTGCTTGACTGGTTGGCTGCTTGCTTGACTGGTTGGTCGGAAGGCCTCTAGAAGAAGGGCATTAACTCTTAAGTCTCTGCTGCGTTGACATTCATGTCGTCGGAGTCCAGTATAGGACTTTCGTCTACTGGGATAAGGCTGCCGTAGAAACTTTCTTCCAGACCTTGTACCAATATACCATCTTGGCGTTGAATGTGTTGCAGAACCTCCTTCGCCTCTTCAATCCCAGAAACCAGCGGAGTTTGCAGTAGATTTATACTCGAGTTTCACATATATGGAAAGGCATGGTGATGGTTGGAATATATGCTGGACTGCTATACCAGTCTGTGGATAGACCGGGACATGGAGTGTACACTACATGTACTGGAGTTTCACATCTACGGAAAGACATGGTGATGGTTGGAGTATATGCTGGACTGCTATACCAGTCTGTGGATAGACCGGGACATGGAGTGTACACTACATGTACTGGAGTTTCACATCTACGGAAAGACATGGTGATGGTTGGAGTATATGCTGGACTGCTATACCAGTCTGTGGATAGACAGGGACATGGAGTGTACACTACATGTACTGGAGTTTCACATCTACGGAAAGACATGGTGATGGTTGGAATATATGCTGGACTGCTATACCAGTCTGTGGATAGACCGGGACATGGAGTGTACACTACATGTACTGGAGTTTCACATCTACGGAAAGACATGGTGATGGTTGGAATATATGCTGGACTGCTATACCAGTCTGTGGATAGACCGGGACACGGAGTGTACACTACATGTACTGGAGTTTCACATCTACGGAAAGACATGGTGATAGTTGGAGTATATGCTGGACTGCTATACCAGTCTGTGGATAGACCGGGACATGGAGTGTACACTACATGTACTGGAGTTTCACATCTACGGAAAGACATGGTGATGGTTGGAGTATATGCTGGACTGCTATACCAGTCTGTGGATAGACCGGGACACGGAGTGTACACTACATGTACTGGAGTTTCACATCTACGGAAAGTGAAGGCGAGGGTTGGAGTATATGCTGGACTGCTATACCAGTCTGTGGATAGACCGGGACATGGAGTGTACACTACATGTACTGGAGTTTCACATCTACGGAAAGTGAAGGCGAGGGTTGGAGTATATGCTGGACTGCTATACCAGTCTGTGGATGGACAGGGGCACAGAGAGCTGCTACACGATCCTGGCCAGTACAGGTCCTCGTTTAGCGACCTTTGCGGCCCAGTCATCATCATATGTCATCTCGATAGGCATGAGCTGTCATTGTTCCTCATTTCACACGATCACCAGTCTTATTTAATGTCTGCACTCTTGTCCTGATTATGCCATATGACCAAAGCTATTCATCAATCTCTTTGCCGTCCTTTAACTTTTCCCTCATCAAGTTAGGCAGTTGTCACCGTTTTAAAGTGTATTTCTCCTTATTTATTTATTTGTTTTTGCATATCCTTTACAGGACATCGCTGTCAACACCAGCATCTTTCAGCTGTATGTTGATTTCTTGGCAAGATTACGCTCAGTAGTTTGCCATTACTTTCTGAGCAGCCGGCTCACATACTCCGTAAGTTACCGATGCGATTCGAACCACTGCTGATTCTCACCGTCATCACGTTAGCGACGAGAGTATACGAGATTACGGAGAAAAGTCATAACCTCTAAGCCACGAACCCGGCTTTTCTCCTTATAATGTTCCCAAAAAATGTTGAATGTCTATGTCAAATTTCTCAAAGCAGTTAAAGTATCCCTTTGTTTCGGCTTATTGTCCATATTTCACATACATACAACATTATGTATTATGTATAGCACTATTACACTCTGTTCCTCACCTCAGATGACAGATATTAATTGGCCAGTATGTTTTCCATCTTGAAAAAGGCTGTTTTAGCCATGGAGATTATTGTTCGAATCTCTACAAAGCATCTTCCTATAGATGTGGTGACTGTTCCAATATGATTGTACCTATTCACACAGTTTGAGAATTTGCCCAATTTACGTGGATGTTACATTGTGGTATTTCTTTATTCTTGGAGATGCAGTCCTGTGCAAATGTTAAAATATATAAACTAACCGTTAATCTGAAACAAGTCAATGTATAGGGTGTATTTTCCTTGACTGTGCAGTGTTTGAAAATATTGCCGGTCGGAGTTTTGTATTTACCTATTATGTTGCATGAACTTTACAGAGGGTGAGTACAAAACTTGGACCGGCAATATTTTCAAACACTGCACAGTCATTAAAAACACACCCTATATATTAAGTGTCCATTGACAGCCTGCGTGGCCGCAATGCTTCATGCGCTTGCGCTTGATCTTCCGATGCGCTGATGGCGCAGTCGGGGATCGTTCTCCACACCAGTCAGTTAGATGTCACCATTGACTTCTCGTTTATAAAACAATGGAACAAACTACTGAATGTAAACTTGCCAGAAAATCATCCTGGCGTTGGGGTTGATATCAACACCCTGTAATGAACATGCAACACGATTGTTTAGTTTGCCGATGCTTTCTGAGCGAGACGTCAATGTGTAAGTGTAACTGACCGGTGTAGGAAACGGTCCCACTATCACATCATCAGCGCACCGGAAGTTTAACACACGCGCGTTAAGCTCAGCTGCCACGCTGACTCCCAACATGCTTAATACAAAACATTTATTTTATATGCGAAAGATGAGTGGATGGAAGGGCCGAATGTAAGATCACTGGAAATAAATCTCGTCCGTTCGCTCATCTAGGCTCAATGTAATCTAACCATCACATTATTCCCAGTTCTATTTGGTGTCTGCCCAGAGGTTCAACGTAACGCATTTGTATAATCTAAAACTTGCCATTGCTGAAGATTGTTACAAGCTGCAGATATGTTCTAAGAAGTATAAACAAACGGGCGTTTCTGCTTATAAACTAGCTGTGCAAACAAGCACTGCACGATATCAGTTCTTTTATCCGTGTCTCCTCTATCGTTTACACAAAACATAAAAAGCCTGACACTTTGCTTCGAAGTTCCATCCGCTCAATTACACAACATATTTTTTTTTTTTATACCCCTTAAGTATTGTGTCAACAGGCTTGACTCTTAAAGAAAGGGTGTTTAAAAAAGAGGTTTAAAGGCAAGAGGCCAGACTTCGTTGCACCGAGTGCAATCCCATATTGCTCGATCTACGAGGATTACTCAAATTAAAATCTTAAAAGTGTGATAGCAATTACAATAACCATGTCATTGTCTTGTAGTCTGTCAATAATATTGTTGTTAAGGATGCCAAGAGTGTTAATCACGTGACATCACAGTTCAAACGAACACGGTGACGGCATAAGGGCATTTTAAAGATGGCAAGTCCAGCAAGTGTATGAGTGGAATAGGAAGTTTAAAAACGGCGTTAATTCTGTGACAGACTTTTCGGTCTGATGAAGTACAGCAGGTGGTGCTTGAATGGTTACACATGTGGCAAAAAGCATTTTTTTCTATAGGAATGCAAGCACTTTATCGGCGCTGAAGGACTTGTATTGAACGCAGTGGTGATTACATCGAATAATGATACATTCTTTCTTTACTTTTTTTTCCAGAATATATTCACACATAAAAAAAAAGCATCAACACACATGTAAGGTTTTCATGTGAAGCCTCCTCGTATTCCTGCAGAGTGGCCTGGTGAAAGTTTCCCCACAGAGCTGCCAGGAATCTCCGCAAAAATTGCACTCGTAAATCGAATGACAGCCCTGAAACGAATCTTTGACATGCGGAGAGCAAGACAGGCGGTTTAACCACTCCGCCACGGCGGAAAACGGGGGTAGTTCCGGCCCATATTTCCATTCGTTTCTGATGCAGGACCAGTGTCTGTGTCCGTTAACTTCCACTACAAGCTTCGTTTCGCTTCGTTTTTTTTTTTTGGGTGCATATCCCTTACAGGACGTTGCAGTCAACATCGGCATTTTTCAGCTGCTGTTGATGTACTAGGCAAGATTACGCTCAGTAGTTTGCCATTGCTTTCTGAGCGACCAGCTCACATACCCCGTAAGTTATCATCGCGGGGAGAACCGCTACCGATTCTCGCGCAGGTTACGTTATTCACGAGAATATACGGGATTACGGAGAAAGACGTTAACCTCTAGGCCAGGGAGACCGGCCGTTTCGTATGAGTTATTTAGTATATTACATGTACAAGCATTTATAATACAACTTTGACCACGCTAGTTTTGTTTTGTCTAAGTCAGGAACCAGCAGCCGTTTTGTAGCGCTGTGCCGAAGTCATGTTGCAAAGTGACTCGACGTGTCAAACTAAGCCCTTGCAAAGTCAGTCATTCAGCGTGCGAAGCTAAGCTTAACACATTTGTTTAAATACAAAACAATCATGGAACAAATTAATTTGATCCTGATCTTGTATTTAAATGGTTCCGATACATTACATAACATAACAACTCAATTATTGTTAGATTATTCAATACTGAAGTGTTAGATCGTCGCATATTCTACGCCATGATTTATAAGGTGGGTTACCAGTTGCCTTCCTCGCCACTTTTCCTTCCCGGACGATTCCCAGAAAATTGGCGGGTTCCAATTTGTATAAGCTTGGGTTCGGCCCAAAGGCGTACTGGTCTTAAAATATAATCCTAATCTTTAAGGAGTTAAGCAATTATGTGTCTCTACAAATACCTTTCTTGGAGCTGTGCTGGTGTAGTGGCCAGACGTTCACCTGAGTCCCGATGATCATGGGTTCGAATCGCATCGGCGCGGAATCGAATTGTAAAAAATGGACCTTTCCAGGTCGACCCAGCCTAAAATAGATACCAGGAAATATTTTGAGAAAAAAAGGCGACCGGCTTTATACTGACCACATCAGCCACCAAGTGGCGATTGGTCTATACAAATATGGGTCTAGCACCGTATGCTCAATACACCTTATGTTGGCCGGCTCTGAGGCAAAGGTGTTACGAACGTAATTCGTAATTCTGCATACGGCATTCGAAACACAGCTGCGGGCGATTTGAAAGCAGACTGCCTTGTGATGAACTTAAAATTGTCTAGAAAATCAGATCAGGGGTTGATCGCAACGTCTGTCGTAAGTAAAGAATGTCGTAGTAGTTATTTGTTCTTCTTTACTTCTTTAGTGTCGTCCCTGGAGTGAGGGGAATCAACACCCACATTTATTTTAATTCAATATCACTATCCTGGAGCTTTCCAGCAGACTCCGTCCACAACACTCCCTCAATCTGAAGACACCTTCTTCTCACTCTTACTCACCCCTGGATCATGCCCCCTCTCATTCTTCCCCAACATAACATACTTGACAACTCTAGCTTCAACAAATAAAAACAAGAAATTTATTAAAGCAAAGAGTATATGTAGGAGAAGTGTGTGTGTGTGTGTGTGTGTGTGTGTGTGTGTGTGTGTGTGTGTGTGTGTGTGTATATAATGTGTAGAATGTGTGACGTATATTCTAAAGTGTATATAGACTCAGATCAGTGTTCAGGAGTATAGTCATTCTCATCACTGTGCTGAGAACACACCAGCACCATGTATTCCAGACAAACAACCTCATCGAGGTGATGCTTCTCCGGTCACGTGAAGAGTTTCTCCGCTATCTCTCTAGGCATCCAGATGTTTGGACATCCATGGCAAACACTGTCTAATGAGAGTCTTCAATCTAATTCACACTATGAATTTCCTCTGTTATTAACTGTTTGTTACTCAGAGAATACTAACACTATTGTCACTGTTACTTAGGAAATCTTAATTGACCTAGTGTCACTGGTTGTAAAGATTCCCCATATTAACACCACAATCTGAATGTTCCAGGTATTTCTATAACTTTATATAAATGTTCCTGGTATCAGTGTTGTATATAGATATAATGTTCTGACTGTTCAGTGATACACCTATCATTTGCTAAACATAAGTATCATCAGCCTGTCCTGCTCAGCAGAAGCCAGGTTCCCGCAGACCAACTTGGGTATAAGCCCAATGTAGAGGCCTCTCAGCAACTTCTGTCTTCAAATCCTGAGCCATCATCTTCTAAACTGTGTTCTAGCTTTACTGTTGAATATCATAGCACACCTACGTGGAACCTGTTGAGTAGAGAATACTATGGTGAGAGCAACTCAATCCTGGCCAGAATTAGGTGAGTGTAGGCCAATAACAGCACTCAGATCTACAACAGAGATCCGATCTCTGTCATACGGCCAAATAATTCATCACATGGTCTGAGACATGGCAACACCAGGAAAGAATAAAGGAACGGGTAGAAACCCAGCAGATGCCCTACTGGAAGATCCTACCATTTCACATTCCCCTCCTCCCTCCCAACCATCCTCAATCTCTCTAATTATTATCCCACTACATTGTCCTCAACTCCCTGAGTAAAATGATATATCGCACAAGCTAGTTAAAGCCACATAATAGGATACTAGTGCCGACGCTCCTATGATACTTTCTAGGACCGCACTTATAGAACATTCTATCACCACACCTATTATACACTATATCACCACACCTATAATACATTATATCACCGCACAGTACTGTACTCTATTCCTAATCATACTCTAAGTTAGATATGATTAATAGCCTACCATATGCCTATTCCGGCTGCTGATTGAAACTATGCAATCACAGACTGGATCTATGTCCGCCGATAAATATCAACAATTTGACATTATAGTTTCTTTCATTGAACACAACTCGGAAACTGCACCGATCCTTCAAACTTCAGAAATCTTGGTCGACTAACTCCACTTGTTTACCTCAACAGGTTTTATATCGGGCTTGAGTGACGTCACCAAATTGTCTAGACGCTGAGGCGTCGAGAAGTTGTTTTTCTCTGTATTTTTCCCAACTCATTGTGAACATCTGGCTGGTGTCTCCTTTCATCTGGGAAATTGTCTCCTGTCTGTGATCTAGAGACCTTCTCCACATCATAAGACTCCATCCGACGTCTGGCCAGACATTCCGTCTATCACTTCAAAGGCTGACTCCCGCCTTGCAGACGGATGACGCCAGTGTACGTTTCTCGAACAACAACTTGTTAACAAAATGCCGACCGGGGTTAGACATTTAGACTCAACCTATTTTGTTCCTGTCTATACAACATCAAAGGGTTGCCTGTTTTTGCAGACGAATGTCGGGTCTTGTTTGTCATCGATCGAAACTAGCAAGTTTATTTTTTCGCGACAACGTCCTGCAAAGGCATTCATCATCATGATCCAGTGCCTTGCTCGCTAACGTGGGTGCTCATGCTTCTCCACAAATTGCGATCTCCGACGGCATTGCTCAATTCGTGTGTTGACTTCATTCCGTGCCATGACACAAGACTGTCAAGAATTTTCTCACACTGTTTTCGTCTATCTCTCTTTCGGCACATCTGTCTGGCTGTCACAACATGTTCCAGATTTTGTCTTCTCATAATGTGGCAATTGCAAAGGACATGCTACATTTTAAAGGTATTAAGATATATTACAGGAGATTCTATTGAACGTTTCAGGCATGAAGCGCAGTCATAATATATAATCAAATACAATCAAATACTGGGAATGAAAAGAGCGTTGACGAATGAAATTTTAAAAAAGAGGGAAGTTAAACAATTTAACTACGTTAAAAGATATAACACTCTTATACAAACCATGTTTTTTTTTTTTAAATTCGCATATCCTTTTACAGGACATCGCTGTCAACAGCAGCATCTTTCAGCTGTCTGTTGATTTCTTAGCAAGATTACGCTCAGTAGTTTGCCATTGCTTTCTGAGCGGCCGGCTCAGTTATCCCGCAAGTCACCAGCGGGGGACGAACCGCTCCCAGCTCTCGCCCGCTACGAGACTCTGCGTGATAAACGGGATTACGGAGAAATACAAATCATACTGGAGGGTAAAGCTGAAGGCAAGCGAGCAAGAGGTAGACAGCGATACAAGTGGGAAGATAACATCAAGAGATGGACGAAAGCAGTCTGACAGAATGTACAATCAAGACGAGAGACAGACAGTGTTAGAGATCCATTGCAGCCAACCTTCATAGAGGAGACGGCACCTGATTGATTGAATATATAACAAAGATGCTGTAAAATCTGCCAAGACACAAAGACAATTGCGAGTGGCGGTAAGTGCGTGGCTTGTACGCATGCCCACCACGCCTTGATGAGCATTGGGCATACGGTGTTAGACCCACATGTTTATAAATCTATCGTCACTCGGTGAGTAATGTACTCAGTATCACGCCGCTGTGTTTACTTCCCGAGAAATTCCCTCGTACCTATTTAAGCTCAGATAACTTTACAAAATCCACCCCGATATGGGGTCAAACACATGGCCACCATGCCGGTAGTCGAGCGTCTAGCCTCTACGCTACCGCCCTATATTTAAGAAATGAACGTCATTAACACTTACAATCCTTGGTGGCATAACGGCTAATGTGCTTGCTCGCCAACGCCGGGGGCTTGGCTGAATCCCTATCAGCGACAGGTTAGATTTTACTACTAGTACCGCCATAGGACTACTCATCCCCATTTAAAAATGTGATTGACAATTTTGAGAATTTTCTGGAAATTGTGACGGAACGGCGAGGAGAAAAGGAACTGATCATCACACCCCATATCATGATCTAATAATTGTGAAAGCCTAACACATCTATCTTTCCCCACCCCTTTTCCCTACCCCTCTTTTTTATAACGGGATTCTCTACAAGGAAATGACCTTTGGCATTTGAAACATAAGAGCAAACAATATTTGACATTGACTCACGTCTTTGATCTTTGTTTATTTCTCATCCATTGTGTTTACTGCTCAGTTCTTCCCTCCCTTACTGTGCAGTGTAGTCTTTCTGTGTGATTGTCATTCCTTATAGTCAGCTCCTGTATGTAGGTTGTATTGGAGCCATTGTTCAACGTGTCCAAATAGATAGAGCTGGAATTTTGATTTACAACATGAGCGCGTAATAAATATACACCCTCCGTGTTCTATATACAAACAATTAATGGCAAAGGACCATCAAGCATTTATGGAAGTTGGTTATAAATGGTGGTGTGGTTGTTGCTGCTGCTGTTATTGTTGCTGATATTTGTGTCGTTGTTATTTTCGTTGTTGCTGCTGTTAACTTATTGCTGCTGTTGTTGTTGTTGCTGGTGTTGTAACCGCCGTTGGTACTATTTCTTTCCTTGTTGTTGTTGTTGTTGGTGCTGCTGCTGTTGGGCTGGTTATTGTGTTACTTGTTGTTATTTTTGTGATGTTGATGATGTCGTCGCCGTTGTTTTTGTTGCCACTGCTCCTGGTTTTGTTATTGTTGCTACCGCTTTTATTGCTGTTACTTTATCGGTCGGTGTGTTTATTGTTGTTGTTGTTATCGTCGTCATTGTTGTTCTCTTTGTTACTGTTGCTGTTGTTATTGATTTTGTTGTTACTACCACTGCCGCCGTTATTTGTTTCGTTATTATTATCGTTGTTGTTGTTGTTGTTGTTGTTGTTATGGTTAGTTTCGTCGTTATTATTCATGTTGTCGCCGCTGCTGTTATTGTTGCTGTTGATGTTGTTTCTGCTGCTATTTGTGCTATTGTCATCGTTTCTCCTACTCTAGTTGCTGTTGTAGTTGTACTTGTTTTGCTGCCGCTGTTGTTGTTGACGCTGTTGTTATGTTTACTGTTGTTGCTGCTGTTGTTATTGCTATTGTTGTAGCGCTGTCGTCGTCACGTATGGTGTTGCTGTCGTAGCCATTGCTGTTGTTCCTGTTGCTGCTGCTGTTGCTGCTACTGCTGTCGTCGTGGTTATTTTGAGCTGCGTTGTATGGAGCTGCTCAATCTTGCACTATCTGATTGAATCCGTCTAGCGTGATCATTAGGTACTATCCCGTTAAAACGGCAACGCACTAATTACAGGTGTTTTAATGAACGCCGGGTGTGCCAGACGTGGATGCTGAAAATTGAAAACATTTAAAATAGCTGTGCTTTTCTTGCAATCTTAGCAGCGTGTAAGGCATGTAGTCCCGGGCAAACTTCATTACTGCCGAGATCATGGTCGATAATCACCTGATTAGTCAGACGTGTGTATGTTTCTATGATGCCCTGCCGGAGAGTTCACAGGCAATTCGGACCATAGTATTGTCCGTAGCTGATTTACATATATAATGTTATGCGTGTATAACATGAGTATAAACACAGCCAAAACCGAAGTAATGCACGTTAGCAGATCGCCTGGTCCACTAAGTATACAGATAAATAGCACAACTCTGAAACAAGTTAAGGAATTCAAATACCTTGGAAGTATGATCACAGAAGATGGCAGATTGGACAGAGAAATTGAACTTACATATCGATTATCTCCCTTACTGACACTTCCAAATATACCAATGTCCGCAAAACGTACTACTACTACTACTACTACTACTACTACTACTACTACTACTACTACTACTACTACTACTACTAACTACTACTACTACTACTACTACTACTACTACTACTACTACTACTACTACTACTACTACTTCTGTCTGTCTGTCTGTCTGTCTGTCTGTCTGTCTGTCTGTCTGTCTGTCTGTCTGTCTGTCTGTCTGTCTGTCTTCGCTTCATCCTAGTTTACCACCGGAAAGGTTGCGGGAATGAAGATGCGGGAACGCGTGTAATCACATTTTCTTTGTTCCCATCACACGTAACTGCCAAAACGGTCGTGAGCATTAGAGAACATAACCACACACCCCAACCAGTCTGCTCTAGAGCAGGAGTTTACATCGGCTTCACGTTTCCGGTTGTCTACACACAACGCTTCGGTTGGACTCATGTCTAAATACCCTCGTCATCTTCACTTGCCCTATCTCAAGGAAATAATCTTCGCTTTTAGTGCAGACCAACTAATATTTGCTCGATAATCCCCCTACTCTGATTTATTTGGGTTAGCATTACCAGAGCCAATAAACATTAAGGTATGTGTTATGAATGGCGTCTATGTATCATGGCTGAGGCATTTACGTTCTGTATCTCATAAGTTCATGTGTCTGGCTGAGGCGTCTACGTGTTGTATCTAAAATTTTCCTTCTGATTTCCCTTCACTTTCGCTTTTCAATTGTAAATTTATCCCTCACGTTATTTTGTCGACCTAACAGATGAGTATTGGTGGTGATAACACAATCCCTTCTTTACTTTAGTTAATTTGTTTGATAATGGATCAGGTTATCCTTCCAGAATTCTTACTATACTTTGGCATGTCCTGTAAAGAGCTCTCATGTCGACTAGACGCTCTTTTATTCCCCTATTCTTCTAAAATATATCACAGCGTAATTTTGTGAACTCAGTCGAAAGCTTTCTCTGATATATGAAGGCATTACTGAGTTGTTGGTCGTACTTAACACATGTTCTCTTCTTCTTCTTCTTCTTCTTCTTCTTCTTCTTCTTCTTCTTCTTCTTCTTCTTCTTCTTCTTCTTCTTCTTCTTCTTCTTCTTAGTCTTCAGCATTCCGAGCCATTGAGGTTCTTTGCTGCAGATACAAGCCGTCTCCATTCGTCTTTCTGGTTGACCTTCTCTTGCCAGTCACTGATTCCAAGTGCTTGTAGGTCTGTATGTATATTATCTCTCCACCGTCTTCTTGGTCTACCTCGGGGTGTACGGTCGTTTATTTCCTGAGTGTAAGCGAGTTTTGTTCCCCAATTATCTTCCATTCTTTCTATATGCCCCAGCCATTGCAGTCTATTAGCCTTCATGATACCAGTGATTAGCGGGGACTTAAACAGATCATAAATGTCTTTGTTGCTTCTTCTTTTCCACTCTCCACTCTGGTTCTCTTAGTTATGTAAAATAAGTAAGGCATCAGATCTTCGTTTTCTAGTAGCAGCCATCATGGGGATCTCACGAGACAACTGCACAAGCGCTAGGCCTCAGGTGGGCGTATGGCGGTGTTGAGGAAGACAAGAAAGTATGAGCTTGATCTCCGAAAAGCACATAAAAAGCCGAGCGCCAGAAGAATCAACACAGTGAGGACAATGGGCAGAAACAAAAAGTATAAGCCTCTTCGACAAGATCATGGCAACTTTCCTAGGGGCAGTGAAGCAATTATACGCAAGTCACATATCATTGACGTGGTGTACAACCTCCTAACAATGAGTTTGTGCATACAAAAACACTAGTTAAGAGCTCTATCATACAGGTCGACTTTCAGGCAGTGGTATGGGGTTCACTGTGCCACACCTGTCGGCCTTAAGATGGATGTTATACTGTCTGAGGAAGATGAAACAGTGCTGAACAAGGTTGCTCAAAAAAGACTCAGAAGAAATATGATGAGAGAAAGAAGCAAACCCAAGTGGAACAAGCATCGGAAGAACAGTTTGCCACTGGAAGTCCTTGCCAAGATCGCCTCTCGACCAGAACAGTGTGGAAGAGTGGATGGTTAAATCCCTAAAGGCAAAGAGTTGAAGTTGTGTTCCAGGAAACTGAAGTACAAGAGGGCTAAATAATTGCATTTATTATGGAGAAAAATAAAGTTCGTATAAAAATGCAATCAGTGCAGTCCATGATTTCCCTTAATCCAAACTGGGTCTTGCATATCTGTGTTATACGTTCGTTTTTGTTTTTTTTGCATACATTTTGTGTCAATGTACTGGTGTATTCTTTTGTATTTGCCGTACTCTCTTTTATTGCTGGTTGTCTTTCACACTATAACTATTGTACAGCTATTATTCGGCTGTTTTTCTTTCTCTCCATGATGAAAACATGCTTCAACCGGTTTCCTTTCTTTCTATACTGTAAATATGCTCCGCCTGTTTTCTTTTCTTTCCATGGTGTAAATAATTTTCGCCCGTTTTCCTGTCTCTCTATGCTGTAAATATTCTCGTCAGCCACCTAACACCCGTTTCAACACAAGTTCTGATTTCTTTTACTTCAGCTGTTATCCCATCCATGCATAGTGATTTGTTTCTGGGGCTATCTTTTATTCTTTCTTTCGACTTCCACCCAGCCTAAAGTTGGTACCAGAAAACGTTTTAGGCAGCAATGACGACCGGTGTAATATTGACTACACCATCCACTGCGTGCTGATGACTTATAAGAATATAGAGTCTAGCATCATATACCCATTGCTGGCAATGGCGTGCAACAGATCCTTTTCTTTACGTATGCATATCATCATTATCAAGTTCACTGCCAGCTGGCGTTGGCGTTCATTGCTCTCCACAGAGCTCGATCTGTGGTGTTCTGGATCAACTCTACTGATGATATTCCTCCATGCCACCGTCTCAATCCATCCAGCATCATTTCTCTTGGTCTGCTTCTGCCTCTGCCTCTCCTCCCCTCGATCTTTCCAGTTGTCACAATGTTCTCCAATGCCTCTCTTCTCATTGACATATATAAGGCATATTTCACGTACGATGGAAACACAACTAGAGAACAATGCTCAAGAAGAGACGTGATCACCCACGCTTGTTGACCAACTAGGTGAAACTGTTTGACCCTTTAAGGAAACAACACTACAGACATCGTCCTTATGTTGGTTTGTTCGTTTTGTTATTTGTTCTCTCGCTTTGAACTCAAGCGTGGTCCATACACGTGCTACTACTCTTTAGTTAACCAGATTGAGTTTGTGTGTGGATTGTTTTAAAATAGTTGCATATCCTTTACAGGACGTTGCAGTCAACACCAGCATTGTACTGCCGTTGTTGATGTCTTGTCAAATTTTACGCTCAGTAATTTGCCATTGCTTTCTGAACGACCGGCTCCCATACCAACATGTTAAAACTAGCGCTACACGGTCTGCTGCCAAATCAGTCACTGCTGTGTTTCGAACGCGTGTAAGCGACATTACGAATCGCGTCCGCAACGCCATCGTCACGGAGACCGGATTAACTTTCCTTTTACCAGTGTCCCTCGAGATCAAGCGAACCCATTCCGACTCCAGAGGTACTTGTAATTTACACCGCCAAGTCAAGGACGAGAAGTCAATATGTTAGTTCAACTGACCTGTGTAGGGGGTGCACCCGCTGCCTCAGTATATTATTATCTATTAATTATTTATTTATTTATTGTTGTTGTTGCTAGAAACATTTTGAAAGTGAACATTTCGAAAATGTGTGTGTTTACTTCGGCGTTATTTACACGCAATGCCATTTTCTGTATCTTATTTTTCAATAAGGCTGACTGCTGGGACAGGAAAATACACTTCGGGAAATAAACACGTGAAATGTAATCTCGCCATAATGTACTCTCGCGCGTGTACACGAATAGTTGATGTATTCTGCACATAACAAACACACATGCAAGGAGAAAAACGCACATGGGTAAATATGTTGTCATCACAGAGGGAAACTACAGCAACCGCAGATGTATGTAGCAGATACTAAACACGAAAACTAAATATGAAGGTTGCAGATAGCATCATGGACAGTGTTGAGAATTATCTACAGATGTTGTGGTACAGATGTACCACAAGGTACAAGAGGAACATGATGAGATGAGATGAGTTGTGGCTATTGAACATACACACTGAAGATATTTGACATGTTTCTAGTCATCACCATCATCATCATCATCATCATCATCATCATCATCATCATCATCATCATCATGTATTATGTCTGTAAGCGTGTGGGATTATGGTTTACCATCACACAGCATCACCAACCATCACTCACTTTTGTTCTGTTCCACTTGACCAGACCATGTATGTGCGTATGCATGTATCTCGGTGTATTCTTCTTGCTCTGATCCCCATAACACTTGCTTGCTCTGATCCCCATAACACTTGCCAGTTGTTAGTGAGTGTTCAAGTTTGTGTGTCCTTATAACATGCCCAGACAATCTTAACTGTGTTTAATTTCTCTAGTTAGTGCGCGGTTTTTGCCCGCTTCTTGAAGGACTGTCTTGTTTATTTTTCTGTCAGTCCAAGGTATTCTTTACATTCCCATCAGAAACCATATTTCTGCAGCCATGAGATGTTTCTTGTCTGCTTATTGTTCAGGCCAGCTACATATATTGTGAGAGCGTTGATATAGTGTAAAGTAAAATCACTACAGACGGCATATAACCATTATAGAAAACATACGAATGTTGCAGATAATGCACAGACGCTACAGAATGTGTGCAGTGGCTACAGATAGCGTGCATATGCTAAATATAATGTACAAACGAAACAGGTAATATGTAGACGCTACAGATTGCACACAAACTGGGGTGTCAAACTGTCTCAGTACAAACGTTACAGATAGTGTACAGATGCTGCATGAAGACTACATCAGCTACAGATAGCTGCAGGTGCTACTGATATCGTAGAGACGTTGCAGATTGTGTGCAGGCGCTGAATATACGAGACACACCTTTTATACACCATGTAAAACGGGAAAAATACGATATATGGATAACTCAGATACAACACTTAGATGCCTCAGCCATGACACATGGAGAGATGAGATACAACACTTAGATGCTTCAGCCATGGAAATATGAGATACAACACGTAGATGCCTCAGCCATGGAAATATGAGATACAACACGTAGATGCCTCAGCCATGGAAATATGAGATACAACACGTAGATGCCACAGCCATGACACGTAGAAAGATGAGATACAACACTTAGATGCCTCAGCCATGACACGTGGAGAGATGAGATACAAAACTTAGATGCTTCAGCCATGACACGTGGAGAGATGAGATACAACACTTAGATGCTTCAGCCATGACACGTGGAGAGATGAGATACAACACTTAGATGCTTTAGCCATGACACGTGGAGAGATGAGATACAACACTTAGATGCTTCAGCCATGACACATGGAGAAATGAGATACAACACTTAGATGCCTCAGCCATGACACGTGGAGAGATGAGATACAACACTTAGATGCCTCAGCCATGACACGTGGAGAGATGAGATACAACACTTAGATGCCTCAGCCATGACACGTGGAGAGATGAGATACAACACTTAGATGCCTCAGCCATGACACGTGGAGAGATGAGATACAACACTTAGATGCCCCAGCCATGACACATGGAGAGATGAGATACAACACTTAGATGCCTCAGCCATGACACATGGAGAGATGAGATACAACACTTAGATGCCTCAGCCATGGAAATATGAGATACAACACGTAGATGCCTCAGCCATGGAAATATGAGATACAACACGTAGATGCCTCAGCCATGGAAATATGAGATACAACACGTAGATGCCTCAGCCATGGAAATATGAGACACAACACGTAGATGCCACAGCCATGACACGTAGAAAGATGAGATACAACACTTAGATGCCTCAGCCATGACACGTGGAGAGATGAGATACAAAACTTAGATGCTTCAGCCATGACACGTGGAGAGATGAGATACAACACTTAGATGCTTCAGCCATGACACGTGGATAGATGAGATACAACACTTAGATGCTTTAGCCATGACACGTGGAGAGATGAGATACAACACTTAGATGCTTCAGCCATGACACATGGAGAAATGAGATACAACACTTAGATGCCTCAGCCATGACACGTGGAGAGATGAGATACAACACGTAGATGCCTCATCCATGACACATGGAGAGATGAGATACAACACTTAGATGCCTCAGCCATGATACGTGGAGAGATGAGATACAACACTTAGATGCCACAGCCATGACACATGGAAATATGAGATATAACACATAAATACTTCAGCCATGACACATGGAAATATGAGATACAACACGTAGATGCCTCATCCATGACACATGGAGAGATGAGATACAACACTTAGATGCCACACCATGGCACATGGAGAGATGAGATACAACACTTAGATGCTTTAGCCATGACACGTGGAGAGATGAGATACAACACTTAGATGCTTCAGCCATGACACATGGAGAAATGAGATACAACACTTAGATGCCTCAGCCATGACACGTGGAGAGATGAGATACAACACGTAGATGCCTCATCCATGACACATGGAGAGATGAGATACAACACTTAGATGCCTCAGCCATGATACGTGGAGAGATGAGATACAACACTTAGATGCCACAGCCATGGCACATGGAAATATGAGATATAACACGTAAATACTTCAGCCATGACACATGGAAATATGAGATACAACACGTAGATGCCTCATCCATGACACATGGAGAGATGAGATACAACACTTAGATGCCACACCATGGCACATGGAGAGATGAGATACAACACTTAGATGCTTTAGCCATGACACGTGGAGAGATGAGATACAACACTTAGATGCTTCAGCCATGACACATGGAGAAATGAGATACAACACTTAGATGCCTCAGCCATGACACGTGGAGAGATGAGATACAACACGTAGATGCCTCATCCATGACACATGGAGAGATGAGATACAACACTTAGATGCCTCAGCCATGATACGTGGAGAGATGAGATACAACACTTAGATGCCACAGCCATGACACATGGAAATATGAGATATAACACGTAAATACTTCAGCCATGACACATGGAAATATGAGATACAACACGTAGATGCCTCATCCATGACACATGGAGAGATGAGATACAACACTTAGATGCCACACCATGGCACATGGAGAGATGAGATACAACATGAAGATGCCACAGCCATGACAGATGGAGAGATGAGATACAGCACTTAGATGCTTCAGCCATGACACATTGAGAGATGAGATACAACACTTGGATGCCACACCATGGCACATGGAGAGATGAGATACAACACGTAGATGCCTCATCCATGACACATGGAGAGATGAGATACAACACTTAGATGCCACAGCCATTACACGTGGAGAGATGAGATACAACACTTAGATGCCTCAGCCATAACACATAAAAATATGAGATACAACACTTAAATGCCTCAGCCATGACACATGGAGATGTGAGATACAACATTTAGATGCCTCATCCATGACACATGGAGAGATGAGATACAATACGTAAAAACTTGAGCCATGACACATAAAAATATGAGATTCAACACGTAAATACTTCAGCCATGACACATGGAAATATGAGATACAACACGTAGATGCCTCATCCATGACACATAGACACCACTCATAATAAATATTTTAATGTTTGTTGATTCTGGTAATGCCAAGCCAAATAATTCAGAATAAGAGGATTATCAAGTAAATATTCGTTGGCTTGAACTAAAAGTGAAGATTATTTCCTTGCCAAAAGGTAAGTGGCGATGGCGAAGGTATTTTGACAACGAAGTCCAACGGAAGCGCAGTGTGTAGAAAACCGGAAACGTGAATCCGATGAAAAATCCTGCTCCAGAGCAGACAGGTTGGGGTGTGTGGTTATGTTCTCTAATGCTCTGAGACACGACAGTTTTGGCAGTTATATGTGATGATAACAAAGAAAGTGTGATTACACGCGTTCCCGCATCTTCATTTCCGCAACCTTTCCAGTGGTAAATTGGGATGATGAGAAGACAGAAAGAACGAAACAAAGGGAAAAAAAGAAGAGGCAGAAGAAAAAAAACAACAGAAATAGAAGTAGTAGTAGTAGTAGTAGTAGTAGTAGTAGTAGTAGTAGTAGTAGTAGTAGTAGTAGTAGTAGTAGTAGTAGTAGTAGTAGTAGTAGTAGTAGTAGTAGTAGTAGTAGTAGTAGAAGAAGAAGAAGAAGAAGACGTAATAGTAGTAGTAGTAATTGTAGTAGTAGTAGCAACAGCAGCAGCAAGCAGTAGTAGTAGTAGTAGTAGTAGTAGTAGTAGTAGTAGTAGTAGTAGTAGTAGTAGTAGTAGTAGTAGTAGAATAAGAAGAAGAAGAAGTAATAGTAGTAGTAGTAGTAATTGTAGTAGTAGTAGCAACAGCAGCAGCAGCAGTAGTAATAGTAGTAGTAGTAGTAGTAGTAGTAGTAGTAGTAGTAGTAGTAGTAGTAGTAGTAGTAGTAGAAGTAGTAGTAGTAGTAGTAGTAGTAGTAGCAACAGCAGCAGCAGCAGCAGCAGTAGTAGTAGTAGTAGTAGTAGTAGTAGTAGTAGTAGTAGTAGTAGTAGTAGTAGTAGTAGTAATAGTAGTAGTAGTAGTAGAAGTAGCAACAGCAGCAGCAGCAGCAGCAGCAGCAGCAGCAGTAGTAGTAGTAGTAGTAGTAGTAGTAGTAGTAGTAGTAGTAGTAGTAGTAGTAGTAGTAGTAGTAGCAACAGCAGCAGCAGCAGCAGTAGTGGTGGTAGTAGTAGTAGTAGTAGTAGTAGTAGTAGTAGTAGTAGTAGTAGTAGTAGTAGTAGTAGTAGTAGTAGTAGTAGTAGTAGTAGTAGTAGTAGTAGTAGTAGTAGAAGAAAAAGAAGATGAAGAAGTAATTGTAGTACTAGTAGTAATTGTAGCAGCAGCAGCAGCAGCAGCAGCAGTAGTAGTAGTAGTAGTAGTAGTAGTAGTAGTAGTAGTAGTAGTAGTAGTAGTAGTAGTAGTAGTAGTAGCAACAGCAGCAGTAGTAGTAGTAGTAGTAGTAGTAGTAGTAGTAGTAGTAGTAGTAGTAGTAGTAGTAGTAGTAGTAGTAGTAGTAGTAGTAGTAGTAGCAACAGCAGCAGTAGTAGTAGTAGTAGTAGTAGTAGTAGTAGTAGTAGTAGTAGTAGTAGTAGTAATAGTAGAAGAAGAAAAAGAAGATGAAGAAGTAATTGTAGTAGTGGTAGTAATTGTAGTAGTAGTAGCAACAGCAGCAGTAGTAGTAGTAGTAGTAGTAGTAGTAGTAGTAGTAGTAGTAGTAGTAGTAGTAGTAGTAGTAGTAGTAGTAGTAGTAGTAGTAGTAGTAATAGTAGTAGTAGTAGAAGAAGAAAAAGAAGATGAAGAAGTAATTGTAGTAGTAGTAGTAATTGTAGTAGTAGTAGTAGTAGTAACAGCAGCAGCAGCAGTAGTAGTAGTAGTAGTAGTAGTAGTAGTAGTAGTAGTAGTAGTAGTAGTAGTAGTAGTAGTAGTAGTAGTAGTAGTAGTAGTAGTAATAGTAGTTGTAGAGAAGCAGTAAAAAAGAAGTTATTTCCGTGCGTATACCTGTATGAAGTTCTGGACTATTCAACAATCCGTGTCGGGAAATCGATGTTATTTTTGGTTAAGAGATGTGAATTTAATCTACCCTCATGTTGGTAATACTTTTCAAATTGTGATTTAATAAGCCAAATGTTCTCAAACATATAATTCGAACATTGATAAACCTTTCGTCACATTCTATCCTTCATGTAACTTTTCATTTAACGTTCTTCACAGTCTATTCTTAACGTAACAGCACATTTACATCGATTTCGTCATATTTCATTTTTTATATTGTAACGAAATTTGAACTCAAATTTTGTTCTAGCACCATCGAACCATCACAAATTCATAAAACATATGTGAATTAAATTACCACGTCACATTTTATTCCCTGACCATAACCGCGATGCAAAAGATGATGATATGGGGCGAATCAGGACGAAAATATACTTATGCAAATACGATAATGATAGCGAGGACCTCACTTAAAAGTGGCCGGAAGATAAAAGACACAGCCGAGAAAAGCGGAACGCCTGAGAAGTAATGCAGGAAATATTGAGTTAAGCGGCACACGAATGACAGAAAGCGCATGACGCTTGTTGAGGAAACGCTTTTACATTCATTCAGTGCTTGTACCGTGGAACAGAAAAGATACTGTTAAGCTTAGCTTGTCACAAAGAACCATTTACGACATAAAAAAGAAAAGCGTGCTATGACTAGAGTTCTCCCGATTGTCCCTTGAATCAAAGGAGAACTGTCAGAAGTATCTCAAAAGACACTAGCCATTGAGTGATATAATTTCAAAACTAACATATTATAATGTTTGCTAATTTTGGGTGAGTGAAATGTTAAGTGACATAGTCTCATTCATCACGTCTAACCTGTGAATTTTCCTAATGTTTCATGTCAATCATATTTCCCTTGAAGCAATATCTAAATGCTCTCTTTTCTTTAACACTTTGACATAGATGTTTTCTTAAATGTTGCCTGGGTGTTGCAATATTGGTTTTGTCAGCGTTATTACATCACCATTTATAACTGTAAAAAGTCGCTTAAAAGTCGACTTTTTAAATGTTATAAACGGCGATGTAAAAGTTTCAGTATAAAGGAAATCCCCTATAAAGAGTCCTGAGAAGAGAGAGAGAGAGAGAGAGAGAGAGAGAGAGAGAGAGAGAGAGAGAGAGAGAGAGAGAGAGAGAGAGGGATGGGGGGGGGGGGACATGCAGGATCAAGATTGAGCGATAATATTGAATGGTACATATTAAGTTATTGTGTGTTGTATATTAAGGACTTGCGACATGTAGCAAATGGATGTTCTACATATTTCATTATAAAAATACCCGTTTATACGTTTCAGAAAAGTCATTTGAGAAAGGTGACGAGGAATGAAACTGGCAACTCTCACCTCGTAAAGCTGTAGTCTAATTTACGTATGAATAAAATTAGTAGAACTGCGGTAAAGCAGTGGAAATGTGAACAATATAACATAACACGAAGTAATTCAGCTTTGCAAAGCACAGTTACTGAACAAAATAGGACGTTGCGGCGACTAGCCTTCATGAGCAAACAAGCACCACACAAAACACAACCCACAAACGGGAAGGCACTATAGTGACTACATTAAGGCATAGTAAATATAGTCAATGCAGTGTCTTCCCCATGTGTATATGTTGTGTTTTGTGTGTTTGTTTGCTGATGAAGGCTAGTCGCCGCAACGTCCTATGTTTTACGTAATTGTGTTCTGAAAAAAGCTTTATTACTTCTTCTTATTTTATATAGTCTAATTTAAAATGACTTACAACATACGGTGGTATGTGTAATAAATCTGTCTTATATTCTGTTCATAATTAAGTTCCATTAGTCTGCAGTTGCCTGGCCTGAGATAAGCGCAGGTGAACTGATAAGTGTTTGGCAAAAATAACCCCGCTGCGTTAGATGATGCAGATATTTAAATCACAAGGTTGCGACATGCCTTAACAGGTCATCATGAACTGGCTTATATCAATTCCTGTTTAACATTTCAGGTCATGAAGTCCAAACGGAAGTAAAGAACTCTTTTCTACACCATCTTCTCAAGGTTTGCCAGGAGTAGTGCGTAGCATCCATTCTAGTGCGTAGCTATCCACTTTCTAGTCTAGTGCCACTTAGGCGAACATCTTCGGAATTAACGGCTGAGTTTTCACTTCATGGATTCTTCCTCCCTTTGGCAGATTGCCTTCCCGGGCTTGTGGGCTCTGCCTGCCCACATTTTCTGTCGGGCTTTGTTGTCCAACACTTTGTTCTTACAAGAACTTCTACAAGGCAGAGAAGTTTGTTATTCAGTGCGTCCTTCACGTATATGGATTTCCTTCCAGGGTTTATGAGCTCCATAAGTCCGTTTTGTTTGCTGCTTTATTTTATCATATCAAGCATTGACTTTTGTCAGGGAGCACAAATGTAAATTCAAATATTAGTAGTGTTGTCTCAATAAATGAATTACGCTTGCATTTCACCACACAATGTGGAAAATTGTATGCATATCTTTTACAGGACATCGCTGTCAACATCAGCATCTTTCAGCTGATTGTTGATTTCTTGGCAAGATTACGCTCAGTAGTTTGCCATTGCTTTCTGAGCGACCGGTTCACATACCCCGTAAGTTACCGACGCGGTTAGAACCGCTACCGATTCTCGCCGTCGTCACGTTACTTACGAGAGTATACTAGATTACGGAGAAGGTCGTGTAACCTCTAGACCAGGGAGGTCGGCACACAGTGTGGAACACCATTAAAATACCACTTGGAAAGGGCTCTTCTACAGGCGTTGGTACGCAGTTCTTCTTATGTTCCATGATGTGTGGCGTTGGTGATCATGTCTATCCACAGCCTTCAGTACCCATAGAGAATAGCTAGTATGAACTCTGTCCATATGACAGTTGTCGGATCAGATGGATGATAGAATTAGTTAATGGCGACACTTTTGAGGGTGTTTTGCGTGCTAGGCGTCGAGGCCCACTTGGTCCTTAATGTAGCGCACCACTGATGTCGGTGATGTGCAAGGACAAGTTCGAATCCCGGTACTTTAAATTTGTTAAATTGTCTAGTGACATCTGATCTCTATTTCTTGTCTTTAGTTCTATCAGTGCCAATTAAAGCACGTGCATTTATTTCTGATATCAGTGGCAAGGCGGCGGCGTTAGTGTAGTTGATATGGGACAAGGCTGATAAGGTCATGAGCCCGGTTGGACGAGAGTTCGGCGCATGCGTTCGTCATCCGCTAACATAGTAACAGACCGGTCACTTATTGCCCCGTGCATTCAAGCCTGCAACATGTGATGGACCTGTCATATCACAGATTCATAGACCGGTCACTTATTGTCCCGTACATTCAAGCCTGTAACATGTGATGGACCTACCATATCACAGATCCATAGACCGGTCACTTATTGTCCCGTACATTCAAGCCTGCAACGTGTGATGGACCTATCATATCACAGATTCAAGCCTGCAACATGTGATGGACCTATCATATCACAGATCCATAGACAGGATTATATTTTCCCGACCAGTACGACTTTGGAGTCGACCCAGCCTAAATTAATTTGTTTTCCCGTTAGATCTGTTTGAATTGTTCCTAAAGAAGATCACTAAGATCGAAACGTCGGGTTCGTTGTCTTGTGGTTTAAAATATGTCTACATTTTAACCCGTATTTTACGTTAATATTATTATTATTATTATTATTATTATTATTATTATTATTATTATTATTATTATTATTATTATTATTATTATTATTATTATTACAGGGAGATGCCGCTATACATCGCTTCGGTTTACGTCGTGTGGCTATAACGTCGTTGTCACAATGGGACATGTTTAGTTTAGTTTAGTTTGGTTTAGTTTAGTTTAGTCGACGGATCAACATCACGGCACACGGGTGTAACCCATAAGTGCTCCGTTCTACTCCTAACTCAAGCCTGAGTCCGGAGAATCTCAGCTCAGTGCACGAACTCCGTAGCAACGGCGAGGATCCTGGAATACTTTGGGTAGATTTTTAACTCGAAATTTTGCCAGGGCAGCGCCATTAGGCTACTTTTTTTTCGATTTCCAACTGCCAGGAAATGTTTTACGTGCGTAACAATACACACGGGCATCCGATCTCACTACCCAGAGACCAGGGGAAATTTTGTTATTAGAAGTCCACGTGAAAAAATCCAGGCCCCCCTCACATTGCTTGCTTGTTTGTGTTCGTTGGCTTGAGCTCCAACGCGAAGTCCTGTATGTCGGATAAAGGAATCCTGTTGTCCAACATCAGTGTGATGTCATACAGAACCTGAGGTTTGCGTGAGTATCCGTTGTCCCATGTCTGGCTTATTGGTGTGCAGACTGGTGGTTCCTCGCCGTACAGGCAGACACTCTCCGACTTCGGAGGAATCGGCGATCCTATTGACTTCAGCCAGGACCCCGAAGGGACCTGTTGCCCAGGACGCTCGACGAGGACGCGTCTATAGGTCTTGGCCAGTATATAACCCGGCCCTGGTGCCTTGGAAACACCTTTGCGTCCCACCTCCTCACATTTGCACTCCCGAAGCCGTTATATACGAATATGTAAGAGCTACGTGATTCTGCTTGTGCAGCAGTTTCCCCACATGGCTAGGTCAATGTCAGGTACTCAGTGGTTAAGTCTTGAAAAGCCTGCCTTTGAAGTAATTCTTTTAACTTGTTGGCGAGCGTTTAATCGTGTGCATATCACAGTGTAGGGGGAGTATTTGAGGCAATGGTTAGCATCTGGATTACATGAGTTGCCCACAGGTTACGTGGTTGTGTCAGAATGGCACCGATACCATGGATACTCTCTTACTTACTCTCTCTCTCTCTCTCTCTCTCTCTCTCTCTCTCTCCCTCTCTCTCTTTGGATGTGTAGTCGGTGGGGGATGTGTAGTCGATGTGTAGTCGGTGGAGGATGTATGTGTGTGCGTGGGATGTGTGTGTGTGAGTGGGGGGGGGGGATATTTGGGAGGATTATTGGAAGTATGTGGGTGTTGGTGGGTTGGGGGGTGTGGGTAGGGAATGTGTATTTGGGTGGGTGAATGGGTGTGTAGGAGATTGTGTGGGTTGGGGGATGGGTGTGTAATGGGTGTGGGGATGAGTGTGGGGGGGTGTCTGTGAATGGGATATGTCTGTGTGGGTGGGAGTGTGTGAGTGTGGATGGGGTAAATGTGAATGGGTGGAGGATGTATGTGTGGGTGGTAAGGATGTTCGTAGGTGGGGGATGTGTGGATGGGTGGGGCGATATGTGAGTGGGTGAGAGATGTGTGGGCGGGGATGTGTGTGAGGAATGCATGTGGTGGATGTGTGTGTGGGGGGAATGTGTTTATGGGTGGAGTTTTGTGTGGGAGGGGATATGCGTGAGAGAGGTGGGAGGTGTGAGATGTGCAGCTGGATGATGGATGTATGTGAGGATGGGGGATGTGTGTTTGGCTGGGTGGTTGGGGTGTGTGTGGGTGGGAGGGTAGATGAGAGATGCATGTGTTGATGTGCGGGTGGGTGATATGTGGGTGTGAGTGGTTGATGGGTGAGAACGTGATTGGGTGGATGTGTGTGAGAGATGAGTGTATTGTTGGAGGATGTGTGTGTTTGTGGGAAGATGTGTGTGAGCGGCGGATGTGTGTGGGTGGGGTATATATTGGTGGTGGGGTGTGTGTGGGTGGGTGGGAAGTGTGGGCAGGTGGGGATATGTGTCTGTGGGTGGGGATGTGCGTATAGGTGGAGGATGTGTAGTTGAGAGGTGGCGGATATTGGGTGGGTGAGTGGATGTAGGTTGGCTGATGTGTGTGTGGGTGGGTGGGGAAATTGTGAGGGTGCGGGATGTATGTGTGGATAGGTGCGGGATGTGTGGGTTGACGGGGTATGTGTGTGTGGTTTTGTGATGTGTATTTTGCTGGGTGGTTGCGGATGTGTGGGTGGGTGGTGGAGAATATGTGGGTGGGTGTGTGCGTGTCGGTTATGGGATGGGTGGTGGATGTATGTGTTGGTGGGGAAATGTGTGTGGGTGGGGGATCAGTGGATGGGTGGCGGCATGTATGTTTGCCTGAGTCTGTGTGAGTGCGTGGAGGTATGTGTGGGTGGGTGGGGGTGTGGTGGGTGGTGGGTGGGGGATGTGTGGGTGGCTGAGGGATGTGTGGGTGGCTGCGGGGTGTGAGGGTGGATGGAGGATGTGTCTCACAACATTGCAATATGCACTGTTTATGTTTACAACTTTCATTTGACAATGCCCCCCCCCCCCCCCCCCCCCCATGTGAATGTACCATGCGTAATATGCATTGTTTATGCTTAAAAAATCCATTTGACACTGTTTTTTCCCCCTATGTAAATGTAATATGCACATTTGATGAATGAAAGATGAGTGATCGAAAGGGCCGAATGTAATACGGGTCTGCGTGCCCAATTTGTTACCCTTTGAAAATAAAGTTTGTTCGTTCGTTCGTTCGTTCTCTCTCTCTCTCTCTCTCTCTCTCTCTCTCTCTCTCTCTCTCTCTCTCTCTCTCCTCTCTCTCTCTCTCTCTCTCTCTCTCTCTCTCTCTCTTACTCACATGAGGTCAGCATGACATAATGGATAAGAGCGCTCGTTCTTAAACATCCGGTGCGCTGATGTCGAGGTAGCGGGTTCAACCCCTACACCGGTCAATATACTGACTTCTCATCTTTGACTTTGGGGACGTAAATTACAAGTAACTCAGAAGTCTGAGTTGGTTCGTAAGGGCAGTTTAAGAATGTCCGCCCCACTTTTGACATTCACCAATGAGGAGCAGAGTACTGTTATTTGTTTCTTAATCAGTACAGGGGTGAAACCTAAAGAAATGCATCGGCCAATGAAGGTCCGGTATGGTGATGCATGCCTGTCAGTCCAGCAAGTGTATGAGTGGAGTAGGAAGTATCACAACCGTTCGGTCTGGTAAAGAGGTACAGCAGGTGGTGCATGAGTGGTTACACACGCGACCAAGGGAATTGTTTTCTACAGGAATCCAAGCACGTTATCGGTGCTGAAGGACTCGCATTGAACGCAATGATGACTACATTGAGAGATGATTCATTTGCTCTTTACTTTTTTCAGAATATATTCACCACAGAACAAAATAAGAAAACATAAGGTTGACATTTGAATCCCCCTCTTATATATATATCACACACAATAGGCATCACAAAGCCACACACAATAGGCATCACAAAGCCACACACAATAGGATGCACGAAGCCACACACAATAGGCATCACAAAGCCACACACAATAAGCAACACAAAGCCACACACAATAGGCATCACAAAGCCACACACAAAAGGCATCACAAAGCCACACACAATAAGCATCACAAAGCCACACACAATAAGCATCACAAAGCCATACACAATAAGCATCACAAAGCCACACACAATAGGCATCACAAAGCCACACACAATAGGCATCACAAAGCCACACACAATAAGCATCACAAAGCCACACACAATAGGCATCACAAAGCCACACACAATAGGCATCACAAAGCCATACACAATAAGCATCACAAAGCCACACACAATAGGCATCACAAAGCCACACACAATAAGCATCACAAAGCCACACACAATAAGCATCACAAAGCCATACACAATAGGATGCACGAAGCCAAAGACAATAAGCTGCAGGAAGCCACAAACAGTAGGCTGGAGGAAGCCTCACACAATAAGCACCACGAAGTCACAAATAATGGAGCGAACGAACTTTATTTTCACAAAGGGTCACAAATTGGGCACGCAGGCCTGTCTAACATTCGGCCCTTCCAATCACTCATCTTTCGTTCATCATTGTGTGTGTTACATTCACATTGGAAAAAAATAGGCTGCAGGAAGCCACAAACAATACGCTGTCCTGACATATTTCGCTGTATCTCGCCTGCAGAGGTATGTGTAACATGAAGTGAATCAACGAATTATATATACTTCGACTGAAATATTTTAAATAGATAGGAATTGATATTGTTCGAATGTGTATCATGAATGTGGTAATGTTTCCATCGCGGGTATTAAGTATTTCATTGTACAAAGGAGACGATGCAGATCAGGAGCCGTTAAATAATTTGTTTGCTTTGTCCACTCATTTCTGCTCATAGTGCCACTTCTACATTTATTCCACTTTATAAAACTCTGCGTTAGTATATTTAGATTTGCTTACTTAGGAAAACACTCAGTAGAAGCGAAATATAAACTGCACACTGATACAGATAAAGTGCACAACCAACAATAGTGGAACTCGTTTTTGGACAACTATCTGGCATGACAAGAGCCGTGCACAAACTTATTTATTAATGACATAATTTGCCAGTTTGCAATTTCTAAAGCGAGACCGAGGCTGAATGCGTTTCTTTGCAAATACCTGCAGCTTACAGATTCGGTCTAGTTCAAACAGAAAATACATTCTTATGCTAATCACGTATATACAACACAGGAGCGAAGTGGTAAATATATTCCAACATTACATTACAGAATGAAGACGTTTCTGTCTACAACGTGGGCAGTCTGAAAGAAGGCGACACAGCGTGCATGTATTTTGTGCGTCGTCATTCAAAGTGGTATAGTTTTGGTTATGTATCGTTAAATAAACAAAACATTCAGATTTAAAATCATTCACATTCTACGTATCTGCATTAAAAAAAAGTTAATGGGAACATCGTTTTACTTGCTGAATTTATCATCACGTAGCAGGACCTTTGCAGAAGGTCTCTCTCATCATGGCTCTCTGACAAGTGTCTCGATCTCTGGCAATTTCTCCTGCTTCATGCGCCCTCGGGCCCAAGGTGTCCGCACTGCCTTGTGTCCGTTGTGGTGCTGGTGGACCTTGGATCTTCTTCCTGGATCCAGGAATCAGGCCGGCTTTCCAAGCCTCTGTGCAGTTTACATCAGCTAATGTACGGCTGTTTTGTTGCCGTTCCCAGTTTTGTATTTACCTTGTATGTTGCATAAACTCCAGAGAGGGTGAATACAAAACTTGGAACTGTAATATTTTCAAAAACCCAACGGTCATTAAAAATAAACCCTATATGTTAGTTTCCGTGGCTTGATGATGTTTATAACCCAGTTGTTGTTGTTGTTGGTATATTTTTCAATGGTGAAATCTTGTAGTGCGTCATTTTTTTAAGTCTAAAAACTTTTCTGATATACTTTAATTCCTCCAGGTCCCTGATATATATATATTCTGTATTTGAACTGATATTTTAACTCTAAAAGTACAAGTAGACAGTATTTTGGACTAATAATTCCTAGCTTTCATAACGAGAGGCCAGCGTTTGTGGTGAGTAATTTAAACACAACTTAACGATTCGTTGTGTCGTGGTTATAATTTTTAGTTTAGTGTTCTTGCTTTCAAAAAAGCGGCATGTCCTATGCAGGATAAGCGCCAGCGTCAGGTTGATTTGATAGGCAATTTTACGTCCAGTAGTAGTTGTTTAATTGCCGGTCTCCCTGGCCTAGGTGTTAACGTCTTTCTCCGTAATCCCGTATATTCTCGTGAGTAAGGCAGCTGAACGCGACAATCGGCAGTGGTTCACGCCGCTTTGGTAACTTACGGGGTATGTGAGCCGGTCGCTCAGAAAGCAATGGCAAACTACTGAGCGTAATCTTGCCTAGTACATCAACAGCAGCTGAAAAATGCTGATGTTGACTGCAACGTCCTGTAAAGGATATGCAACATATAAAAGTACTAGTTTGCCATTGCTTTCTCAACGGGAAGTCCAAGTGAGCTAAAATTGCAATGTAATATTAGGCGGAAATTTTGCAACTGCAGCTTAAATTCATCATGAAAACTAGAAGAGAAAGGGGAACCATCCTGCATCAAGAATGAAGAAATCACGACTGCCTCTAACACTTTTCAGCCTCCACGGGTTTAACAGAACATGCCCAAGGGGGAGGGGAATAACCAGTCCAAGGGAAAGGGGAATAACCACTATGTAAAAACATGCAGACACCCCCTCCCCACCTCCACTCCAACCCCGCAAATTTACTGCACTCAAAGAGGCTAAATAATAAATATACACATTTTATGCGTTGACTAAACGTAGTGAAGTAATAAACCTATTATGCGATGGGTGAGATTCACGGGAAAGAAAGAACCCCACATGGCTCGATACTTGGTGCTCAAAGAGTTGACAGTTAAATCCGTATGACAAAGTCTGTTATTAGTTGAACTCATTCAAACATTTCCTGGGAGGATATATAAGTCATATAGACAACTTATCACAAACGTCTGGAAGAGACAGTCTGCAATTTTGGGTCATAATATGTAAAGTGAAAAACTGGAACATGTTGCAACCGGTAAGATGTGTGGGTTATAGCGATAGAAAAAGACCGCCAGAGAGAATTCTTGCTAGTTTTGTGTCATGGCACGGAAGGGAGTCAGTGTACGAATTGATACATGTCGCTGGAGATCGCAAAATGTGGAGGATATGCTTGCCACGCCAGTCGGCAAGGCACCTAATAATGATGAAATATATTATGATAAATAGAGTCTCCTTGAGATAGAAATAACAAGAGCAGTAAATGTCTCAGACAGAAGCAAGTTAACAATGCATGATTGGTTTATGTTTCCTGTATATGCCTGTATTTGTCAGCCGGTCGCCTGCTTTATATCCTATAGTACCACAACGCGCGGGGAGTCAGTGTGATGGTATTGTTGTTTACTGCCGGCGATGTACTGATTTCCCATCAATGACAAGACTGGATGTTTTTTTCTAACCAGCACATCTCTTAACATATATCTTTCAGTGTGTATATTGGTATGGCTGAAAAATGCCGAAAATTTATTGGACAGGCCAAATAAGCAATCTGAACATTTTGAGTAAAGCTAAGTCGCAGAGACAACTTATCACAAACATCAGAAAAAGGCAGTCACAATTTTTTGGCCACATTTTGAGAAGACAAAAAAAAAAAAAAAAAAAAATAGTAACATGTCGTGATATCCGGAAAGATTTGTAGAAATAGAGACAGAGGAAGACAGCGATCGAACATACTTGACAGTTTTGTGTCATGGCACGGAAAGGAGTCAACACATGAAACGATCCATGTCGTCGAAGGTCACAATTTGTGGAGAAGCATGAATGGCCACGCCAGCGGGCAAGACACTTGATAATGATGACTGGGATGTCAGGGTAACCTTGACCAAAGGAGTGGTAAGACACTTCCATCCGCTAGTCTATGGGACACTCTTGAGCAAGGTGGAAGACCTATGTACCCTCCCAAGCAGTTTTGACGTGAACCAGAACCAGTTGAGCCTGTGCTGGACTAAACCTGAGAGCAGCCGATAGGTAGTTAGTTGTTGGTTGTAGTCTACAGCTCGACTCGTTTGGATATTTGCGAGAGAAAAAAAAATTGACCTCGTTCAACCTGCTTCTACAGCGTCGATTATAATTGAGGTCCGTTTATTTTTTGCAGATTTTGTTTATCTCTCCTTTCTGTGCTGTCTTTCGAGTTAGTCCTAAACAGACTTTTTATATGTTTTAATTTGTCCTCGTCGGGCTCGGTTGGGTCGTTTGGGGCTCACAGCTGCTTGGCATTCTCTTGTTTGCGTTGAGTTGGTTCTGATGAGGACCTGCCAGATGGAGTAGCTCCTAGCTGTTCGTCGCTTTCTATAGTTTGTCCAGACCAGGACTGGTTTGTGTCAAGACAGATGTGGTTATATCTTCTTTGATGATGTATTGAGATAGTCCTGACAAGACCTGGTTTTGATCTAACTTATTCCTCACAAGGACTGGTTTTGATCTTATTTAGTCCACTCAAGGACTGGCTCCCTGACGATGATCAGAGGATCTCTTTCTAGACACAATGGCTACGTTCACCGACCAGTACGGCCACTGCCAGGGAGGAAAGCAATGTCAGTCTTGCCTTCTTTACGGATGCTTAAATAACTATAGTAGTCAAATGAATTATGGAGACAGACTGTCACGGTGATAAAGTTCTGCAAGGGACAAACGCTATATGATCATGATGATGATCGTGATGATCTGTATAAATCATCAATTCGTGACAGTTCGTGTCCTATATTTGCCTCTTAAACGTAAAGAAGGTTAAGCGGAGGGTTGCAGTTTTCAATCTTGAGTCAAAAATTGCGTCCGGACGGCAGTTAGGTTGTTAGATATAATCTATCTGTCCGATTCTTGTTCTTCCTCTGGTTTTATAGCCAGAGCTTCTTTGATTGTAGCTACAACAAGCTAGTTGATTTCGCCTCACTCTCATGAGATGATCTAACCACTTTATTTGTTGAGTCTCTCTGAACTTCATCTTTAAATGGTGGTGGTGGGGGGAGGGGGGGGGGTGTATCTATGGTCTAATGTCGATATTTTTAATTATGTTGCTTCAAGTTATGTCATCATATTTTTCACAAGAATTTTATTTCAGATGTCACGTGCGCAATCGTTTGTGATTTAACAGCTTAGAAGTCTTGAGTGTCATCTCCTGTGATGTAGACAGCGTCGATGTGATGATTGGCCTCTCTTGTGATTTAGACAGTTTAGATGTCTTGGTTGTCGTCTCTTATGATATAAACAGTGTAGATGTGATGACTGGCCACTCTTGTGATTTAGACAGCATCGATGTGATGACTGGCCACTCTTGCGATTTAGACAGCATCGATGTGATGGCTGGTCACTCTTGTGATTTAGAAAGCTTTTATGTGATGCTGTCCACTCTTGTAATGTAGACAGCAGCGATGTGATTATTGGCCTCTCTTGTGATTTAGACAGCATCGATGTGATTATTGGCCTCTCTTGTGATTTAGACAGCATCGATGTGATTATTGGCCTCTCTTGTGATTTAGACAGCATCGATGTGATTATTGGCCTCTCTTGTGATTTAGACAGCATCGATGTGATTATTGGCCTCTCTTGTGATTTAGACAGCATCGATGTGATGGCTGGTCACTCTTGTGATTTAGAAAGCTTTGATGTGATGCTGTCCACTCTTGTAATGTAGACAGCGCAGATGTGATGTTTGACCTCTCTTGTGATGTTTATGTTCATGTCTGTAGTTGTAACACATTTACTGTTCTCTATTTTTCTGTTTAAGTCTTTAGTGTTAATAAATTAAATGTTTTCTATGTTTCTTTTATCATATCTGCACTGTTAACACATTTCTGTCCTATATGATTTTATATCAATGCCTGCAGTGTTAGCACATTGCCCGTTTTCTATGTTTATGCCTGTCGTGTTAACACATTGATTCTTTTCTATGTTTATGCCTGCCATGTTAACAAATTTGCTGTTTTCTATGTTCATTTCTGCAATATTAACACATTTGTTTTTCCCCCTCTATTTTCAGAGACCTTAGATTTAATAAAATCTCAAAAATTCCAAGAGGAAGTTTCCCACACTTGCCCCATCTACACACATTGTAAGTACTTTCTTTTATTTAACAATAAGTACTGTTATAATGTTGAATTCTTTCTCACATGTCTTATTCATTTTCAGATTCAATGTCTTCTTCTGTGATGTATGCCGCACCATTCTCTCCAGACAATGATGGTGTATCTGTACTTCCACACTATACACAGGGCCCTGACCCCATCTGCCGTATCGTCATCAAAACTGTCATTTACTGCCAGTATACTGTAATGCCTTGCGGTGTATGACGGGGGCGGGGGGGGGGTGTCTTTGAGCCTGAGGAATTAAGGCGGCCTGGCTAGTGCAGTCGACGCGAACTGTGCAGGTTAGGATTTTCTTTTTGCCCCCGACAGACAAAAAGAATCTCACACCTTACCGAGGATTCGAACACGGATCTCCTGAAGGAGAATCCGGCGTTCTTGCCACTCGGCCAGCCGCTCCCCGCCGTATTGTGCAACCTTTAAATAATAGAAGATAGAAAACATAAAATTGCTGATTTCGATAATAGCAAAACCAGAGCTATGAAACCCACAGACCAGGAATATTACACAGAGGCTAATAAAGAAGATAGTAAGTGGGTAAGGAGGATTAAAGACAATATTTAGATGACATAGCAAGTGAGGCAGAAAAGGCGGCATCGAAAGAAAACCTTAGAGACTATTAAGGCACCACAACGAAGATAGTAGGAACGTATAATGATCAGTGGACTGTTTAAAAATATAAAAATAGAGATACTGTCTACAACGTTACAGATCAATTGAAAAGATGAGCTGAGTACTTTGATGGACTCCCGAAGAGACCAGTCCCAGAAGAAGCTCCAGATACCGAGCTAGCAGAAGTGGAGCTCGATATCAACTTCGAGAAACCATCTTAAGAAGAGACTAGATACGCTATCAATATTTTGAAGGATGGGAAGGCTGCTGGTACAGATGGCCTCCCAGCAGGAGCTGTTAAAACTAATTTAAATACTTCAACCGAATTACTACAATGGCTGGGGCATATAGAAAGAATGGAAGATAATAGGGAAACAAAACTCGCTTACACTCAGGAAATAAATGACCGTAGACCCCGAGGTAGACCAAGAAGACGGTGGAGAGATAATATATATACAGACCTACAGGCACTTGGAATCAACAACTGGCAAGAGAGGGTCAACCAGAGAGACGAATGGAGACGGATTGTATCTGCAGCAAAGAACCTCAATGGCTCGGAACGCTGAAGAAGAAGAAGAAGAACTGAATTACTGTACACATGTTTAGTAGAACGTGGTGACTAAACAAAAAATATCAACAGTCTACAAATCTGAAAATAGTAAAACTAAAAAGTCTTTGTCTGGAACCCACGTGGCAAGCAAAATAGATGAGGACCTCAAACACACGCAGCAGAGAATTAGAGATTGAAATGAATCATATGGAGAGGGCATGGATTGATCTGCAAAAGATAGGACCGCCAGGAATGGGTTGGTTGAGGACCTATGCCCTGATGGGGGGTAATGGGCGAAGGAAGAAATAAGAAGAAGTATCTCTGTTTGTTGGAATGTCAAGCGCCTTCTTTAGTTGAGCGAAGAACCGACACCACTTCACTGAGGACATTCCCATACGCGCTCCGTCCCCTTGTTCAACAGCCAACGAAGAGTCACACTACTAATCGTCCCCATCGCTATCTGATTTAAAGTTCTCCTGGGCTTCCCTCTCAGTTATGAGATTCTTCCAGAACGCCTGTCGACCCCCCACAATCTCATTCTTTCCACATATTGGTTCTCAGTCTGTTCCCCCCCACTTTCTCCACTTGGTCCCACAGGCGCACGACCACCTCTCCCTTGTCCATAGGTAATCTACCACCAAGAGGTGTATTCTTTAAAAACAATGTCCCAAGTCAGTTTCCGACAATGAGTCTGTGATGTGATAGAGCCATCAAATGTTGTAGGCCTGGGTGCAGGGAGGAATAGGTGGCCGGTCTTTCACATAAGGAGACGACAAATTCAGGTGTCGAATCCTGATCCGCTCACGCTCATGACATTATTAGTGCAGCTCCCTAACAACTATGCTAATAGCGCCACTTTTTACTGTATATTTTCTAGTCATACAAAAATTACTTTAGTTAGTTTGGTCTTGCTGAAAGCCTGCTTTTGTTTTGCCTATTCATATTTTTCAATAGACTACAATGGCTGGGGCATATAGAAAGAATGGAAGATAATAGGGAAACAAAACTCGCTTACACTCAGGAAATAATTGACCGTAGACCCCGAGGTAGACCAAGAAGGCGGTGGAGTATCACTTGGAATCAACGACTGGCAAGAGAAGGTCCACCAGAGAGACGAATGGAGACGGATTGTATTTGCAGCAAAGAACCTCAATGGCTCGGAACGCTGAAGAAGAAGAAGAAGAATTCATATTTTTCATGGTTATTCTTTAAAACATGCAACGATCTGTCAAGATTTTCCGTCATTTTCTGAAGACGATAATTGTCATTGTTCGGTATTTCCCACCAATTCACTGCCGACGCATATTTTGAATGTTTTACTGGCATTATTATTAACAAGGACTTAACTCTTTGTCAGGCTGGCAAATCCTCTTAAATGCTATTCTGCTCTTAGCACTGTATAAATGGGAAATTATTTCCCTTTGTGTCTATCTGATCTGCATTATTTATACATAATTTATTCTTGAATGTTGTACAGGTAGTCGTCGACTTACGACCACGATCGGTTCCGACAGACCGGTCGTAACACGATTTGGTCGTATGTTGAGTACGCTATGTGTACAGTAATGTGAAGTGATGTTATAAAAATATTTAAGTTAAATTATATCATAAATTTCTTTTATTATTGTTATAAATCATAATTTTCGATGTTCATGTTGTGCCATTTGTATCATCTCTACACCATTTTGTTTCTTATTTTTACATCGTCAGGTTTAAGAAAAACACTGCATTAACTGTACATGTACAACTGGTTTAATATTTGCGAAACATACAAAATACAGGTGTGGAAAATACTATAGGAAACATTATTATTACATGGTCTACCATCTCTAGTTCGGCGTCGTCAATAAAGATTGATGGTACCCCATGTGCACCTTGTGACATAATCTGTGTCTTCTTTTTGCTAATTGTTAAACCAAATTCTGAATGGAATAAACCGTCACACAACCTGATCTTTGCAGACTGATAATTGAGGCAGAAATAAATCTTTAAATATTGAGCACAGCCCACTACTGGCAACGCTGAGCGCACTCTGGTATGAACCTAAGGCCTATCCACGTCAATGTGGAAGCACTAGACGAGTTAATAATATGGCTAGTAATTGTGGTCGTAAAGTCGAATGGTCGTAAGTTGCATAGGTCGTAAGTCGACGACTAGCTGTAGTCTCAGTCTTTCCAAATAGTGTATCTTAGACATGTGTCTACACATGTGTCTGTTTATTGTTGTGCTATTACTTATTTATTCTTTTTCAATAAAAACTGTATTTGCCATTCAAAGAAGAGCATTTTATTATGCAGGTGTCTTGTGACGTTTATTGCATTATGTGTATGTGTTTATACCACATAGCTATTTCTTTTTTCTCCGTTGCCTTCCATTCCCAATAGCCAAGCTTCAAGTATTTCGTTATTTCCAGGGTAGTTTGTTAGTCATCAGATGATCCCCAATGTACAATCATAAGTACTCGGATTCCCTCCTCAGTATCTCCCTCAGTTCTTGTCTAATTCAATTCTACCATTACCCCTATCCCGTTCAACCTCAGGAAGGAAGTTATATTAGGGTCCACCGCCTGGCTCATATTAATAATCATGTGACCGAGTCAGCCATAATTTGGATATTAATTTGAAGGTGACTGTTGTCCAAATGATATTAATTTGAAGTTGGTTGTTGTTCAAAGGACATTAATTTGAAGGTGATTGTTGTCCGAAGAGGGTAATGGCTCTATGACGATCTCCCTCACATATAGCAGTCGACGATACCGCTTCTGTGTTGGTTGACTATTCTGCTTTGGTCCCCTGCATAGCGCTCTTGTCTGTCTTCGGCCTTTTTGACTTGATCTTCTTGCAGTCTGGGCAACGTTGCAGATACACAGTCGTCTCTTGATTCGTTATTATTTCCGTATAAGAAGTTGAACATTAGAATAATGAACGAAGCACCATCATGCACCATCTTACGTCTCACACGCTCGGTGTGTGCTTTATTTGCAATAATTTTCTTCTTTGTCTTTATTCCATTTCTGATAGTTGCGCTCCATGCAACACATTCAGCGGCGACTTGCTTCCGATGTGCATTATCAATGCATGTATCAATCATGTCCCGCTTAAATACATCTTACGTCTCACACGCTCGGTGTGTGCTTTATTTGCAATCATTTTCTTCTTTGTCTTTATTCCATTTCTGATAGTTGCCCTCCATGCAACACATTCAGCGGCGACTTGCTTCCGATGTGCATTATCAATGCCTGTATCAATCATGTCCCGCTTACACATATCTTTGTATCGTAGTAGAGACCGACCTTGAGATCTCCTACCCATCTGTAATTCACCAAAAAGGATGTCCTTTGGTATTCTATCATCATCCATCCTCCTAACGTGTCCTATCCATCTAAGTCTACGAAGACTGAGCATGGAACACACCGTCACACAACTTGATCTTTCCAATACTTCAGTATTTGGGATTTTGTCTTGCCACTTATTACCAAGCATTCTTCGCAGACACCGCACATGAAAGCTGTTTAAACGTTTCTCTTGGTGTGAGTAAGTTGACCAGGTTTCAGTGCCATAAAGAAGAGTACTAAGGACACAGGCTTGGTAGACAAGGACTTTTGTTTTGGCAGTAAGCTTCCTGTTCTCCAAGACTCATTTTCTTAACCTGTTCATTGTTGTTGCTGCCTTACCAATCCTGACGTTGATGTCCTGATCTAGGGATAATTTGCTATTTACCTCTGATCCTAGACATGTAAAATGGTCTACTATCTCCAGTTCGGCGTCGTCAATAAAGACTGATGGCACCCCTGTGCACCTTGTGACATAATCTATGTCTTTTTTTTTTTGATAATTGTTTAACCAAAATCAGAACAAGCATTAGAGAATGTAGACAGTAGATGTTGTAATTCTTCCTCAGAGTGGGTCGTAATCGCAGCATCATCTGCAAAAAAGCAACTCTCTGATCAGTACCCTCATAATTTTGGCCTTGGCCTTCAATCTCTGAGCAATTCTGAGGCCGCCATCTGAGCGTGAGTGAATGTATATACCGGCATCCTGATCACGAAAGGCATATTTCAGTAGAAGTGAAAAGTATATTCCAAAGAAGGTGGGGGGATAGTACACAACCTTGCTTAACTCCACTCTTGATTTCAAACTCTTCTGAAGTTGCACCATCAAACTTGATTATACCCTTCATGCCTGTGTGGAATGATTCCACAATGGACAGAAGAGGTGGTGGGCAGCCAATCTTCTTTAGTGCCTTGAACAGACCATCACGACTCACCAAATCAAATGCGTTTGTGAGGTCGATGAAGGCAATAAACAGTGGTTGATTCTGTTCACGGCATTTTTCTTGCATTTGTCGCATTGAGAATATCATATCAATGGTAGACCGGTTCTGTCGGAAGCCACACTGTGATTCAGGGTAGACTTGATCTCCCAGGACTTGAAGTCTGCACAGAACAATTCTGGTAAATACTTTCCCAACAATACACAGAAGTGAGATACCCCTATAGTTGTTACAGTCACTCCGATCGCCTTTGCTCTTGTACAGTTTTATGATGCTTGAATCTTTGAAATCCCGTGGGACTTGTCCTTCTCGCCAGCATAGATTTATTAGCTGGTGGATCTGTAGAGTGATTGTGACTTGCCCACTCCTGATAATCTCTAGTGGAATCCCATCCTTACCCGCAGCCTTGCCAGATGCAAGTTCATTTATAGCACACTTAACTTCTGTTATGGTTGGAAGTGTGTCCAGGTGGTAAAGAGTTGGCAGGGCCTCTATGGCGTTGAGGGCATCATCCGCTAGTTTGGTCTCACTTGAGTAAAGCTCTAAATAGTATCCATCTGCTGTTTCTTATCAGTGATGATTTCTCCAGTCAAGATTTTCAGTGGTGCACATCTTTTGATCACTGGACCACAGGCTTTCTTTTCTTTATCCCTTCATACATGCTTCTGATGTTTCCCTTATCACTTGCGTTTTGAATGGACTCACATAACTTGATAATATAAACTACCAGACATATATTACTTGTCCCCACCGCCACTTATTGTTATTTTTAATGTTTCATTCTAGTTACTAC
Organism: Cepaea hortensis; assembly: GCA_963921405.1. NCBI lineage: Eukaryota > Metazoa > Mollusca > Gastropoda > Stylommatophora > Helicidae > Cepaea > Cepaea hortensis. The sequence continues at coordinate 45,931,143 of OY992885.1, forward strand.
TTTAAAGGGAAATCTATCAGACAGTTATTTGATCCCACAACTGTTATAGTACATGTTACCGTTCTCTGTATTACTGTAAACCCTTAAATACCAGAAAATTATTTATTTCATCATCACCGTCATAATCATCATATGTCGTGCTGATTTTGATCGAAAAAGAGAACAAGCAGTATTTTTTTTTCTCGCATATCCTTTGCAGGACATTGCAGTCAACACCAGCATTTTTCAGTTGCTGGTAAGTTTTACGTTCAGTAGTTTGCCATTGCTTTCTGAAAGACCGCCTCACATACCTCCGTAAGTAACCAGCGCGACGCGATCCGCTGCCGAATCTCGCGCAGCTGTTTTTCATACGTGAGTATACGGGATTACGAACAACGTTCTAAATCCCTTACAAGCAATGTTACTATCAACAATATAAATGGGAACTGAGGCACTAATGAAGTCAGTGTATCTTTTTTGTTAAATGTTCGCTCGCTGTGAACTCACGCGTAGTCCATACACATGCTACTACCTTTTTAGTGCACTGGATTGATTTTTGTGTATGGATTAGCTTTCCCTCGCCATCAGGCGAGCTCACTCCGACTTTAGAGGTACTTGTAATTTACGTCCCCATGTCAAGGACGAGAGGTCAACATTTTTGTCCACCTTACCGGTGTAGGAGTTGAACCCGCAACCTTGGCATCAGCACACCAGATGTTTAAGAACATGCGTTCTTAACCATTCGGCCATGCCGACCTCCAGTCAGTGTATCTAAGTTAATGTATTTCTTTTCCACCGATTACACAGAGCTCACAATGTTTGTTGTCAATATTTTCTCTATCATTTCTCACATTGTTTTCAGTATGCAAGTTAAACAGATGAGGGGACAAACATAACCCTCTCGGCCCGCCCCTTCCCTTCCTGCTATATATCATATCAATATGCTGTATCATCACATGTTCTCACGCTGACGTTTGTTCACTGTAGTGTTTTTAAGAGCTGTATTAAGTGTAATGGGAAGTCCAGTTCCCCTCCTCCTCCCCTTTCTGTATTGTAGTTCTTGTTTTCCACAGCCCCTTGCCTTTGGGTAGTCTATAACGCAAAAGTACAGATCTATATTATCTGTAATGTTTTTCTATAATTGCCTTCACATTATAAGTCTCCTCTCACGCAATTCTATTTCGTCTACAGTCAGCTTACACTATGTTTATGGCGTTTTCTATTTTCTTATGAAGCCTATCCATGATTAATTGTAATAAAACTTTTGCTTGCGTGACTAATTAAGGCAACTATTATGTAAATGATATATATATATATATATATATATATATATATATATATATATATATATATATATATATATATATATATATATATATGTGTGTGTGTGTTTGTGTGCGTGTGTGCATGTGTGTGTATAAGTGTGTGTGAGAGAGAAATGATGGTGGACGGACTGCGACGGTGCCATGGATAATCTGATAGTACTGATCCAGATCACAAAAGACCGGGATCTGTGCAGATCTATGAAAGTCTATGCTAGTTGGCCGGGTGCATGCTGATGATATTGATCTCAGCCATTCCATTGTTGATTCTGTGCTTGAGAAGTTCGTGTTCTTGATTCTATCATAACTTCGTTCACATATTTCTCCCACCAGATTTTTAAATAACAATGAAATCCAAGAGCTGGAGGATGGATATTTCGATGGCTTGCCAGAACTACGAAAGTTGTGAGTACCTGAATCCGTGTTGTAAATTGTGTAAGTTGAGTTAAGCTGGGTCGAGAATCGATTTCACACCATTCGAGACACTCCCATCCGCGAGTCGTTCTCATCTTCAACAGCCAGCACAGAGTCGCAACATTAATAGGACAATTTGCATTTTAATTATCTGTCCTCGGAGTAATGAGCGTCAGCGAGTTCCACTGGTTACTTCCCTGTCGGACCATCCTCTCAAGGCTGTGATGTATTTATGTACTTCCACACTTACACATAATCCCAAAGGGACATGACCAAGTCTGCCTTATCACGCACCATTACCCCCGACCAACGTGCAGATTCAGCCAGTATGTCCACCTGATAGTTTCCCATCAAGCCTGCATGTCCTGGGGAAAAGCCCCAACGGATGCTTCCTATCTTTGATTATTTAATTTAAGCTTGGTACTCTGCACTAAGCTCGCCTTTCTTCATCCTTCTCAGCATGCGAGTCCGTTACAATCAAGACATGTGTGTTTGTGCTGTTTGTTCTCCAGCCAGGCGAAACGCAGCAGTGACCGCCTCCACCCCCATTTGCAAGCTAGATGTGGTTTATCCAGATTGAATAATTAAAGTTAGAGGCAATGAAAAGCGCGATGCCTGAGTATATGTGATTAGTGAATTATATGACGACCGAGAGGTTAGCATAACGGAAACTCAATCAGAAGACCTTGGCTATAACTAAATCATTATTCTTAGCCTCAGAATAGGATACAATCGTATACAAAATTAAAAATTGGCAAATCAGTCACATTCACACGTAGACTGGCGTCGGAGACATCAGACCACATTTTTCAAGACAGCCTCAAATACAACATATCTAGACAAATCTTCCGACCTAGAGAAACAACAGTGAAGGATAAAAATTACGGACCAGTGGGTAAACTAAACAAGGCTGAAGTTTATAAAAGAGACAACGTTGCAGATATAGACAATCAATTTCAAGCGAATGAAAAACAAATTCAATTAAAAGCAACAATCGGTAAAAGAAGTATAGCGTCCGTGGATTTAGTGACAGTGAGACGTGGTTTTACAGTACCCCGTCATACCGAGTCAAATGTTTGAAATCAGCTGCGATTGATTTGAAAGCAGAGTTCTTTGCGTTGTTTTTGATAGGGCTTCCGCCATTCAGAAAACAAAGTAAATTACCGAATGTAAAATTGTTTAGTAAACTACAACCAGCCAATAAATGTAGGGGTTGATTGCAATGTTCTGCAGAGGAATAAAACTCGCAAAGGTAAATAAGAAGCTTCAGAGACGTGATGTTACAGAAGATTGCTGAACATTTACTGGACAGCCAAAATGAGTAATCTGAACTTTCTGAAAGGTACTAAGACGTATAGACAACAAACCACAAACATCAGAAAGAGACAGTCATAATTTTTTGGCAACATCAGAAAATAAAAACTAGAACCCATTGTAACAACTTGAAAGATTTGGGCAAAGAGAGGAAAAGGCAGACAGCGAGAGATATTTCTACCCAGGTCTTGTGTCATGGTGAGGAAGGATATCAGCGCATGAGCTGACATATACTGTTGGTGATAGCAATATATGCAGAATCATGATTGTCAACACCATTTGGCAAGCACTAGCTGATGATGATGATGATAAAGGTAGGTAAGTTGTAGCTGTCGAAGGTAATTAACATCACAGCCAGCACCATACTGTGAGGAGGCTGTTCTACGACACAGCAGCCTTAATTCATTAACTGCCAAATTAAAAACAAATAAACAAACAAACAAAAAACATTCTGTGGGGAAATTAATTTCCTGACATGTTTAAAACAAATGTACGTTTTTAATTTCAGCTGCAGTTTGTTTATTTCCATCACTTCTTTTTCTTGTGCTGTTTGAACATTATGAATGAGTTGTGGCTAATTTGTAATTATTATTGTCCGACTTCATATTGTTTGATGTTTTCAGCAGATGGTGATAGTTCATGAATGGTATTCGCAGCTCCTGTTTAAAAAAATAAAAAAAATATAAAAAAAAACTTCCTCCCGAAAATAGCACAAATGCCGTCATACGAGGGAGTCATTAAGTAAGAGGACCTTTATTATAAAATGCATAGGATAGCATGGACAAGGAAGCATCTTATTTAAGGGCACAAATTGGCTCTAGAGCAATGCCACATGTGTGGGTCATGGGAATCGAGAAGTTAGCGCATGCGGCACAGCAAGTTCAAAATGGCTGCCCTATCGACTTGCATCGTGGAAGAACACGCCAGGTGCATTTGGGCCGTCATGCTACAGAGGAAGATGCTTGTTTCCATCAGATTGTGACTGGAGACGAGTCCTGAGTGCCCGCATACGGCTACACATACAGTGGATACACTGAAACATCCAGCATACAGTGGATACACTGAAACATTCAGCATACAGTGGATACACTGAAACATCCAGCACAGAGTGGATACACTGAAACATCTAGCACACAATGGATACATTAAAACATCCAGCATACAGTGGATACACTGAAACATCCAGCATAAACACCCAGCATACAATGGATACACTGAAACATCCGACATGCCGGGGATACACCGAAACATCCGGCATACAGTGGATATACTGAGACGTCCAGCATACAGTGGATACACTGAGACGTCCAACATACAATGGATACACTACAACATTCAGCATACAGTGGATACATTCAAACATTCAGCATACACTGGATACACTGAAACATCCAGCATACCATCTAGACTTGGCGCCATCGGACTTTCACTTGTTTAGACCCTGTGAAGAACAGTTGCGGGGTCAGAGGTTTGCAGATGACAGCGAGATCACATCCAAAAATGTTTTCCTAGACGGTATCAACAAGCTAGCGGACAGATGGACCAAGTATGTTGCCAGGCAGGGGGAAACTATGTTGAAAAAATAATACACACATTTCTGGGTTGCACTATTATAAAGACATTATTCCCAATATCCCTGCTACTTAACAGCTTACCCTTATCGTAATATATAGTTTTTCAATAACCCTCTCCGGTTTGTACTGGGAGAGAATGATATATGTTAAAAGGACACTTTTACACACATTGAGTTATACTGGACAAATGGTGCTAGACTCATATATTTATAGACAAACCGGTCATAGGTGGGTGATGTGGTCAATATCACGCTGCCTGCCTTTACTTCCCAAGCCATTTCCTGGTACTAATTTTAGGATGGGTCGACTGGGACAATTTAAAATCCCAGCTCTATGCAGGCCGGTCTCCCTGGCTAAGGGGTTAACGACTTTCTCTGTAATCCCGTATATCCACTTGGGGTAACGCAGCTGCGCGAGATTCGGTAGCGAATCGCGTCGCGTTGGTTCCTTAAGGCCGGTCGCTCAGAAAGCAATGGCAAACTACTGAGCGTAATCTTACTAAGACGCCAACAACAGCGGTAAAATGCTGGTATTGACGGCGATGTTTTGTGAATAGGATATGCGGGGGGGGGGGGGGGACTAGAAAAAAAAAGCTGTATGCAGATTCGAAATTATCGCCTTTTGGTCGGTAGGGGAGCGTCTAGCCACTACGCGACCGTGGCTTCACAACCATATTTGTGTGTCTTGACTATTTAATCGTTCTGTACATGTGTGCATCGGCAGAGGGTGATATGTTTATTTATTTTTGTTTTTCAAACAATAATTCGTGGTGTATTAGGAAATAGCAGGCCTCCACTAATCTGGGCATTTACATTCCAACAGCATAAACAACAGCGCACCATATATAATAATATATCGCATATGTATGGTGATGTTACCGCAGCAGCATCCGGCCCCCCACCCCCACCTTCCTCCCTGGGGTCGCTTAAAAATAAGTTGAGGTCGTAGACACGTAATTAAGACACCATTTTACACGCCTTAAAGTGTCTTTCTTAAACGTCCATATTTTAATTTATTATCGAATTATTATACATATTCTTAGTACCTATAACAGTATGAAGGATTTGCACACATTTTCGTCTGATTAAAATGAGTTGCGAGTAAGGTGGGGGGGGGGGGGCGCACTTTGCAATAATAATTGTGGAAATTAACAAATTAGCTGAAAGAGACTAAGACACAAAGACAACGTATCACAAACATCAAGTAGGCATTTGTTGCCACATCAAGTAGGCATTTGTTGCCACATCAAGTAGGCATTTGTTGCCACATCAAGTAGGCATTTGTTGCCACATCAAGTAGACATTTGTTGCCACATCAAAAGATAAGAAAAACTGGAACATGCATCAACTGGACAGATTTATGGAAAGATAGCAAAAGAAGATTCTTGACAACATTTTGTGATGGCACGGAAGAGTGTCAGCCCACAAATTGATTGATATATGCTGTACGAGATCGCACGATGTGGAAAGGTATAATCGCCAACGCCAGTCGACAACGCACTTGATGTTGATGATAAGGGATTAGCGGGACAGCAGAGACAAGAAATAACGTCATGCCTGCAGCCCACAAAAGGATTTTGTCCAGAAACCACTTTATAATCTGATGCAGCAACGCATAACAGGGACCGCGGAAAGTGAAAGAAAATATAAACGCACATGTACGAAATATTTTCACGCATACTTATTTGTACTGCAAAAATATAGACAGCCAAAGCCGCGCCACACGACAAGGATTAGGATTATACAAAAATGGAATAACTCTGAAATAAATGTATGAATTCAGCTATCACTGATTAGTTGGAGCAACAGATGAAAAACACATTTTTCCATAACATGTAGAATAATCCAAGCAAAGACATTTCTCCATCTAACGAATATCTATGTCCAAAGACCAAAGGAGGTATGAAACAAGTTTCATGACGTTATATACTGCCCGTACTACTACTGTATGCTTGAGATTTGTGAACACGGAATGCCAAGATTAGAGGGGGAAAGATAAAGCTAGAGTACACAGAAATGTGATCTCTTCCTGAAAGGCTGTAATCCCACAGACGGCAAAGAAAACTCATCCAGGTCTATCATTACAGCATTTATGCCAATCCTCGAGTCCGCTGGGAGGATTTCGCAAGCTGGGGATATAGGTCACTGCACAAGAAGCCGCCATGGAATACACAGGATAATCATCAAGTGTCTGGCTGATTGACGTGCGCGGATGATCATGTTTCTGCACAACTTGTGATCTCCAAGAGCATGCGTCAGTTCTTGCGCTAACATCCGTGACATGTCACAAGACTGGTGATTTTTCATTCGCTGTATTTCTTTATCTTTCTATCCACACATCTTTTCACATCTCACAAGATGTATTTTTTTCTTTTCTCAAAATGTGGCCGAACAATGTCGACTGCCCCTTTCTGATGTTTGTGATCATATTTGTTCGAATCTTGGTCTCTTTAAAAACAGATTATTTAATATGGCTGTACAAGGAATGTTCAGCATTCTTATGTAAAACCACGCTGTTGAGGTCTTGGGTGGTGTTTTTTCTTCTTCTTTACTAATAGTTCATGATTCACAGTCATATGTTGAAACTGATTCTATGTAAATTGCGCAGGTTATGGGTGTTAGTTCACGCCCTTACTTAAGGACGGAGGTATAGAGCACACATCACTTGATGTGTGAAACGGGAATCCTAAAGTCTCATCCCCGTGTTTATGTTGACAAATACACATAGACAGCTTGACCCATATATAACTCTGCAGTATGCACCTGACATATGCCAGGTAATAAATCATGAGAAATATTGTTTGTGGCCTCTGTGTTTAGCTTTACCCACACAAAGACAAGCCAGTCGTTATTATTTGGTCACTCAGAAGAAATCCGTCATTATTTGGCCACATAAGAAGCTGACATCCGCCATTATTTGGTCACGCCAGGCAAGACAGTCATCATTTTTTGTTCACGTTATTAGAAAAGTCAATGTCCTTGAAAGTTAGAAAAAAGAGTACTTGCGTGTTACACAGAACCAGTTGTAACATATGGCTGCGAATCCTGGACAGTTAGTAAACAGACGAAATAATCCACGGAAACCGTGGGCATATGGTTTTATAGAAGAATGCTGAAAATTAATTGGACAGTCTAAATGAGCAATCAGGACGTTTTAACAGAAGCTGAGTCGCAAAGACAACTTATCACAAACATCAGAAAGAGGCAGTCCTCGTTTTTTTTTTGGCCACGTTAGAAGACAAAAACTGGAACATATCATAACAACCGGAGAGATTTGCGGAAAGAGAGATAAAGGAAGACAGCGTGAGAAGATTCTTGACAGTCTTGTGTCATGGCACGGGAGGAAGTCAACACACGAAATGATCCATGGCGTTGGAGATCGTAATTTGTGGAGAGGCATGATCGTCCACTCCAGCCAGCAAGGCAATGGATGATGATGATTAGAAAAGAGTGTCCAGAGAACGCTGTGGCAACCGGGGCGATTTAAGATATTAGAAACACAGGTCGACAGATGGAAGACATGCTGGGTAGGTTGGTACAGTGACATGGACGACGAGCAGCAGGCGAGCTGCTCAACAACACTGAAAACTGATGCTTGTGGCGGAACATAATCGCCTGCGCCACCCGGCATGGCTTTGAAATATGACGATATTTATGCAAGCAAACATACATACATGTTATATCAGCTTCTTTATTCCCTTAACTTCTGAACGAGTTCCTCCACAATAACAACAGCTTTGCGTAACCTTCTCTTGCGTTGGTTTCGTGGGAACCCGAACCTCCCCAGGGAAAAGACATTTCTTGGCTGATGGTTTAATACCAGCAACTGCGAAAACAACGGTTTCTGCCAAAGTCGTCAGTGCCAAATGGCGGCCATGTATTCCTGCATGCGTGTTAGAGGTCAATGTTTGGAGTGCAGATCCTGAAAAGCGCTTAAACGGTTACGGGGGGTGAATGCTGCTTTGAATTAGATCTGTTTAGTGTGTGTAGACAGCGGATCATTCATCTAAATGTAATGAAACACAGATGCTAAGGAAAGCGGGATTACAGGGTGTGTGTGTGTGTGTGTGTGCGTGCGTGCGTGCGTGCGTGCGTGCGTGCGTGGTGTGCGTGCGTGCGTGCGTGTGAAAAAAAATGCTCTGAAAGCAATGCTGGTAGACTGCGTGCGCTGATTTAAAAATCAAAAACCCCTACATCAAAATAAACGATCGAAAGTCAGTAAGTGACATCATAGAAATAAATATAATGATGTTTGTGAAATGAAATACACTAAAGTGGCAGATTGATCCTAAATAGATTGAAAAAAAAAAAAAAAGAGAGAGAGAACAGAACAGAAAAACAGAAATAACACAAGTAGAATATCTGGTCATTAAAAACGGGAATGGGAACTGCGGTAGGGCTGTGAACAATGTCCCGGACTCCCAGGACGACTCAACTCTAAAATGGATACCAGGAAATGTTTATGGGAAGTAAATGAGACCGTCTGGATATTGACCACATCGTCCATCCAGTGCCGATTGGTCTATACAAATATGGAGTCAGTACCAGATACCCATCATGCTTCACGGTGCGGGAAAGGTGGTGTTGAGATGATTAATTACGTGTAAAGAAGCAGTAAGGGGAGGAGGGGGAGGAGGAGGAGGAGGAGGGGGAGGAAGAAGAAGAAGAAGAAGAAGAAGAAGAAGAAGAAGAAGAAGAAGAAGAAGAAGAAGAAGAAGAAGAAGAAGAAGAAGAAGAAGAAGAAGAAGAAATAAAACAAGGGAAAATACAAAAATAATTTTAAGACGATGTTAAAAAACACACACACACAAACACATACTTCGGTAGAGATAACAAGATGGTTTTGTTGCAGAGCACACGGAATAAGAAAACATACTGGGATAAGAAAATGTGTTTTAAAACATTCATACCTGTAGGCATTCTGTAAATATCCCGATTAAATATAAACTAGATGCTTATCAGGCAACATAAGATGCTGGTAATAACAGAGGGAGTAGTTAATGCAATTATCTGCGTTTATTTTTATATCAGCGTCTGTGAGACTGACAATCTTCGGGAGGGGTATTGCGATTGTAAGGTATGCTATTTGGGGGTAGGATGGTTGTGATACTAAGAGAGCAAGATATTTATCATCATCATCTTTCACTTTTGCCATGAAGCGTCGTTGGGAGGAATTGTTGATGCCCCAGCGCCCGATGGGTGGCACTGGATAGTGTAATTCCATGTAAGATAATAATTCCGCCGTATCACATTTGGCATTGCACTAAAGTATGTGAAAGACCCTTTTACATTCCTTCAGACTTAAAGGACATACGGTGCTAGTGCTAGTCTATATTTGTATAGATCACTCGACACTCGATGTGTGATGTCGTCTATATCACGCCGGCCGCCTTTATTTCCCAATCCATTTCCTGGTACCCATTTTAGGCTGGGTAGATTTGGAAGCAGGGTCAGTTACAAAACTTGGCCTCCAGGTAGATTTCAGTAGAGGACTACCAGACCGACAGGCTAGCACGCTAACCGCTGACCTTTTGCAGTTCTCGGCAACATTAATACTCAAATATAATGCATAAAAGACAAGGCACTATAATTGGCGAAGGAATGCTTTCTTGGTGTTAGTTCTCGTTAACTATTACGGTATATAGATAAGCTATTTCTATGCATGTTCAAACCTGTGTGATAATAAAATAAAGGATACATTTTTCAACTGAAATCATAGCCTAATGAAACGAAACGTTTGTTAAAAGTTGCAGAATGAGTAACATTTGTTAACCTGTGGTAAAGCTGCAGAAATGTAAACAATATAAATATATGATGTACCAATCAATCAATCATTTACCATGCCGGAAAGAGTGGACGGTCATGACTCGCCATTTCACTCGATCACCAGAGTCGTGGATCAGCTCAGTGTTCCTGTCTCGACCATGCCATGTGGCCAAGCCATCTAGGTATTTACTTCTCGGTTCCCCCTTGGCCTGTTCCCTTCGATCTTGCCAGTTGTCACTAAGTTCTCCAATCCATTTCTTCTCATAACATGTCTAACAAATTTTGACTGTCTACGTCTAATTTCTCTAATCAATTTACGATTTTCATTTGTCTCCTGTAGTACTTGGTCATTGGTCTTTTTTTCTGTTTGTCCATGGTATCCTTTGCATTTTCCTCTGAAACCACATTTCTGCAGCCATCAGATGTTTTTTTCAGCTTGACTGCTCATTGTGATGTATAGAGAAGCTTTATAAAATATTTTTTTTTTTAAATTCGCATATCCTTTACAGGACATCGCTGTCAACAGCAGCATCTTTCAGCTGTCTGTTGATTTCTTGGCAAGATTACGCTCAGTAGTTTGCCATTGTTTTCTGAGCGGCCGGCTCAGTTATCCCGCAAGTCACCAGCGGGGGTAGAACCGCTCCCAGTTCTCGCCCACTACGAGACTATGCGTGATAAACGGGATTACGGAGAAAGTATTGTAACCCCTCCGCCAGAGAGACCGGTTTATAAAATATACTTACGGGAAATAAAGGACTGCGGCAACAAGACTTAAACAGCAAACACACAAAAGAAAACACAACAACACATAAACAGTGGAGATGACACTACAATGACTACAGTAAGGCATAATTATAGAATGAGAAGTAAGGAAAAACATTTTTATTAATGTGTTAATATGCGCGAGTCTACAGGTCTTCAAATAATTGCTGTGTAGAAGAGATGCATTAAAGCCAAAGGGACAATTAGGATAGGTGGGTTTATGTAAAAATTGGATGGAGTAACCAATAAACATATATGCGATAAGTAAAAAGTAAAGTTAAATACCGTTTCATCGCTTTGATGTACAAGGTGCATTTTTAATGACTGTGCAGTGTTTGAAAACATTGCCGTTCCAAGTTTTGTATTTACCTATTATGTTGCATGAACTTTACAGAGGGTGAATACAAAACTTGGACAGGCAATATTTTCAAACACTGCACAGTCATTAAAAAGACACCCTATATATTGGGTATATGGTGCTAGAGCTGAGTGGTCGATGTGATCAATATCACTCCAGCGACCTTTACTTCACAGAAAGGTTCCTACTACTTATTTTAGGCTGAGTTGACGTGGAAGGTCAAAGGAGACAATTTCCACCTCGGGGAGAATAAATCACATGACAACCTGGCCATGTGGAAAGCTTATGGTGCGGTGGTTGGTAAATAATGAGTGAAGTCACGACAAATTAAAGATAATGTTAGTTCCGTGGCTGTAGTGAAATAAAACAAAGAAAACTGAATTTGGAACAAAGGGAGAAAACCATGGCTGGTGTGAAATAAGACAAAGAAAACCGAATTTGGAACAAAGGAAGGGGGAGGGGGTGGTGTTAAAGAAAAGAAGAAAGTAAAACGCACCAACTCTAAGAAAAGTTATCCAATTGCAAAATAGGTTACATACATCTTGGCATGAAAAGCTTTACGGAATGTGCTAAATATCCAGACAGATACAGGAAAACGGGTTTATTTGGACTGAAAATGCAAGGAGAATAGGAAAAACTGCAAATGGTAATTTTTTATAAGAACATGATCACAAATGAAGGAGGACATTGTGACCACAAGCTTTCATCTTCCAATACACAAAACAACAGCAATACACACAAGAACAGCACTACATACATACATACAACAACCTCAGTATATGCAATAACAGCAACACACACAACAACACCAATACACTTAACACCATCAACACACACATCAACATTGCACACGACAACAGCAATAAGCACAATATCAATATAAAGAACAGCAATACGCACATAAATGGCTTTATATTTTAAAAAAAAGCAATAGACACATCAGTAGCAAGACACACAACAACAGCAATACACACATCAATACCATTATGCATATTAACAGCAATACACAAAATAACAGCAATATAAATACACAGCAATACACACAAAACTAGTAATATTACAATAGCAGAAATAAATACATAAAAACAATACATATAAAAGCAGCAAAATACTCAATGCCAACAATACATAACCTAATACACACCAACAGCCAGCAATACACACAACACCGATATACATAACAACAGAGACTGGGCAGCGGGGAGCACTGAGTTTGAAGTCCAACAACTGATCCAGAGTAACACACATCAAGGTGACATAGTCATTTACACCGATGGGTCAGTGGTGAGAAACAGACGTAGTGGTTAGGGTTTTATTGCAAAGGCTAATGAACGAGTCTTGAAAAAGGAGAGTCTGACATATGAGACTACGACCTCCAGCATGAGAATGGAGGTGAAGGCAGTAACAGCGGCATTCCGTTGGCTAGAGGAGACTACTGCAACACAGGTTGTATTCATTACGGATTCAAAGAATATGCTTAGTAAGATGGACTGGAAACAAATAGGTATATTAGTAAGATGGAGAAAGGAATGTTTCGTGTGGAATGGCTATCGTCGCTTCAGAGGTCACATATTGTGAGAATTATATGGATATTTTGCCCTGGCTATGCGGGGGTGTTGGGGAATTAACAGGCTGAGAGGCTAGCAGGGAATGCACCTCTTGGTGGCAGACTGCCTATGGACAAAGGGAAGGCGGTCGTGTGCTTGTGGGGCAGGTGCAGAAAACGAGGGAACAGAGAGCCCATATGTGGAAAGACTGAGATTGCGGGGGATCGGCAGGGGTTCTGGAAGAATCTCAAAAATGAGAGGGAAGACCAGGAGACCTTTTAATCAGATAGCGGTGGGAACGATTAGTAGTATGACTCTTCGCTGGCTGTTGAATGAGGAGACGGAGCACTTAAGGGAATGTCCTGAGAGCAGTGATGTCGGTTCTTAACTCAACTCAACATAACAGTAGTAAACACACGAACAGCAATACACACAACAAGAGACAAAAACAGAAGAGACATGTAATCTCATTTACCCACGCAGGCTGGTCGCCTCAATGTACTCTGCTATTTATGATCATATTCTTGTAAAACAGACAGTTTTCACATATTTTTTTTCTGGCTGTTCACTAATTATAAAAACTCCGCCGCGGAGCAAACACGGCAGGGGGCTTCTGATCGTCAGAAGTTTATGCCCTTCCCCAAGTGTTTCAGATAATTTTACTCTGCAGTTGGTGAAGCAGACATCCAGACACACAGAGTTAAGCAGCTAAACAGGCAAATGTCACAACAGACAGTCATAAATGAACAGAGACAGACAAGAAAACAGTCTGGAAAACAAGGAATCATCACCAGCCTGCCACATATCCCTGCACTCTCCTGTGAAACCTCACTTGCTAATACTGCATAACTAAACCCGAAAAAACATCTGTGTGCACGAAGTGAGGAGGAGTGTGCAGCCATGTCACCAATTCTCCCATGCGAGAGACAGACCTGAATGTAGATGTTCCACAGCTGCTACACAGATTTCCCACGTCTGTTTTAATGTCACATAAGAGCATGCATATTTATCATCTTTCAGTATACACAACCACTAATCCGTTCATGCTGTTTCATTCTTCCAGATATTTGTACAAAAATAAAATACAAAAGATTCACCCAAATGCATTCAGACGCATCCCACACCTAGAGGAGCTGTAAGTATAATTCTTGTTGAGTATTCATGTATGTTGGCTGTGTGTTACTGGGGATCTAGGAGAAGGAATGAATAGTTACAGTGCAACCTGCCATGCATGTCATCAGAGGCGGCTAAGGAAGGTTGGTGTGGTACTGAATACCCCAACCCCTAAACAAGTGCAGCTGCATGAACAAGTTAAAAAAAAAAAAGTTTGTTGTATATCCTTTACAGGACATAGCAGTCAACTCCAACATTTCTTAACTGTTTGTGGTTCCTGAGTAAATTTACGTTCAGTAGTTTGCCATTGCTTTCTGAACGACCGGCACTCATACCATCGTATAGAAACCAATGCAAGGCGGCCTGCTTCCAAATTGCCTGCAGCTATGTTTCAAACACAGTATGAGGGATTACAAACTGCATTCGTAACCCGTTCGCCACAGAGCCTGTCTAAAGAAACATAAAGAAAAAGAACTCAGCCAGCCAAGAAAAAAGGAAGTTCTTCAACTAGAAGAAGACTGACTGTAAGGAGTCTGGATTGCTAATTTACCTTTTTTCATCTTGGCAATTTTCCATAATTGTTACCTGTAATGTTAGAATTATTTCACGTGATAAGGGAAATCAGATAGTATAACATTACCATTTTCCGGTTATGGAAAACAAGGGAACATATAAAAAAACTTATAAACACAGATGAAACAATGAAATTCTCAGGCCATACAGAGGAAAATGTTCCTCACAGTTATAGAGTTGCCCTAATGCTATTTAAAGAGGCAGAGAAAGCACTAAAAGAGTGGAAAGCATTGAGTTTTAGAATAATAACTGTAGTGTTTAGAACCTTAAAAAAAGCGTGAATTTGATCCAGTGTTATACACAAATAAATGATAAGTATGAACCAGTTAAGGAGTAATTTGAAATGACACTTCAAATTACTCTAAGCAATCAAAGAAATTAAAATTAAAATATTTTGATGGGTGACAAAAATGACAATTATGGATTGATAACACAGGTTATGAAGAGATCATGGGGGAAAAAATGAACTCAGGGTAACAAATTAAATTGAATAATTCACCAATTTTTATGCATTGAATGAATATGTCAATAGAAGCAAGTGTTTTTCTGCATAAAAGAATACATAAAGCAACATGAGTATCACCAGACCACAACCTGAAAACCAAATTTACCATAACTGTATTAACAAGAAATTTATATCATCTCTATATAATGTAAAAGCTTTTAGAGGTACACATATAGATTCAGATCATCATCTGCTGATAAGTAAAATTGTATTGAAACTCAAGCGAAACAAAAGACTTCATGAGCATGGAAATACATACCATGTAGGATATCTAAGAAATCAAGAAACCAAAGAACAGTTTACGGTTACAGTCTCTAAACAAATGGCAGGTGGTGCAACAGTTGTAGATGAAGTGGGTACAAATGACTGTTGACTGCAGGTTGAAAGCATTTGGAGAAAAGGAGCAAAAGCATAAAGCGTGGATAACACCTTAAACCCTTAAATAAAATAGAAGAAACAATTTTTACCAGCAGCGAAGGAAATGTCAGAGACCTTTGCAGCACTACACGGAAAAGAGCAGGAAAATATAATCAACCAATTGGACTGACGAAAACTAATAATGGAAAAGTTCTCATCAGCCTTAAAGATCAAATTAATAGATGGGTTGAGTACTTTGAGGAACTTCTGAATAGACCAGTCCCAAAAGACCCCAAGATACTCAGCCTGCATAGTGGAGCTGGCTATCAATTGTGTGAAACCATCTAAAGAAAAAAATTAGAAAAGCTGGCAACTTTTGAAGAATGGGAAAGCTGCTGTTCCAGATGGTATTCCAGCAGTAGCTATTAAAAGCAATAAATATAAACGCTTCAACTGAATTGCTTCACAAGTTATTTAGCAGTGTCTGGAAGATTTAAGTAATACCAGCAGACTGGGGAGAAAGATGTCTGGTGATATTGCTAAAGAAACGAGACCTGCAGGAGTGTACAAAATGTATAGACAAAGTATTATTGTCAGATTCAGCATGATCATTCTCGAAAGATTAAGAGATGCAATTGACAAACAACAAATGGATGAACAAACAAGTTTCCAACAAACAGGTTTCCAACCAAACAGATCCTGCATTGACCAGATAGCCACATTGACATTACTTGTAATAGAGTAACGTGTCGTAATGAATTCTCATTTTTATATTGGATATGTGATTTATGAAAAGGCTTTTAAAAGCATTCATAGTCGGGAAGGTTAACCCGGTCAACAAATGCCTGCAGAAGTCGGATGTGTCGGCCTGATGGTGCAAGAACGCAGCTCTGCTGTAAACAGGCACAACGCAGTCACATCCGGAAAAAAAATCCGGATGAACGCCGAAGAAGAAAAAGAAAAGCATTCATAGAGAATCTCTTTGGAAATTGATGAGGCACTGTAGGATCCCGCATAAATTCATTAACTTAATAAAGGCAACATATGAGGTCATGAAATGCTGAGTTCTTTATGAGGGTAAACCAAAGATTATATGTGAAATAAGGACAAGAGTGAGGTAGGCATGCCTTTTGTCACATTTATTATGCTTACTGACTATAAACTATATTACCAATGGACGTCCCATGTCCATAGAATTAGATCTACTGGATAATAGAATGCCATTTTAAAACATTTTTTCAGTATCTGTGAAATCTGTGCATTTTTTTTTGTGAGGCAAATTTCATTTCATGGAATCATATTGCAAATATTGTTGGATGTAATCTGAACAATGTTTATTTTCTTTCAGATACCTTCATCACAATGAGCTTTCCAAATTCCCAGAGCATCTGTTTGATGGCAACTCAAATTTAAAGAAACTGTGAGTTTATTTGATTTTTGTTGTTGTTGTTGTTGTTTGTGCATCTCAGTTCATCTTAATTTTTGTTGACTTTCCAAATGAAACTGAAAATAAGTTCAGCTCTTGGACATCATGGTCCACTAATCTTTGTGTCCAGTAAATAATGATGACATTATTAGTAAAGAGAACTCCACAATGACAGGCATTGAAATGTGTCAGGGGGAAAGTGGCTTATGCAAATCTGGTTTGATTCATGATGTTCACTGTGTGGATGTTTACAAAATTAGACAAGAATGATATACTCCTCACTGATCCTAGGGTAGAGGACAAGATGTCTAGCCTACTCAGACAAGGGCAACTTAGAGGACTCACATGCACATTAGAAAAAGTTGTTGCATATCCTTTACAGGACATAGCAGTCAACCCCAGCATTTTGTGGCTGTTTGTGATTCCTGGGAAAGTTTATGTTCAGTAGTTTGCCATAGCTTTCTGAACGACCGGCACCCATATTATGTCATTAAAGAAACCAACGTAAGGCGGTCTGCTGCCAACTCGCCCACAGCTGTGTTTCGAACACGGGTATTTGGGTGTTTCGAACACGGGTATTTGGGTATGTCCGTAACTCTTTGCCATGGATTGCATATGTTATAAATCCCTCAGGCAGTTGGAAATTGATAAGAGCAGGCTGAATAGGCTAATTTTGACATTATAAAAATCAATCAATCAATCATGTGCCATGCCAGAAAGCGTGGGCGGTCGTGACTCGCCATTTCACTCGATCACCAGTGTCGTGGATCAACTCAGTGTTCCTGTCTCGTCCATGCCATGTGGCCAAGCCATCCAGGTATTTTCCTCTCGGTCTTCCTCTTGGTCTGTTCCCTTCGATCTTGCCAGTTGTCACTAAGTTCTCCAATCCATTTCTTCTCATAACATGTCCAAAAAATGTTGACTGTCTACGTCTAATTTCTCTAATCAGTTTACGATGTTCATTTGTCTCCTGTAGTACTTGGTCATTGGTTTTTCTGTCTGTCCATGGTATTCTTTGCATTTTCCTCAGAAACCACATTTCTGCAGCCATCAGATGCTTTTCAGCTTGACTGCTCATTGTCCAAGTTTCACATCCATACAAAAGAACAGGCTCTATGTATCCCCTAAACACTCTTTTTCTCGTTTCAATTGACATCTTTTTATTGGTCAGAATGTTTTTCATCTTGCTAAAGGCTACCTTCGCCATGGCGATTCTTGTTCTAATCTCTTCAAGGCATCTCCCATCAGATGTTATGACTGTTCCAAGATAATTGTACCCATTCACTTGTTGAAGAATATTTCCATTTACTTGTATATTACATTGTGGCACTTCTTCCTTCCTAGTGACAACCATAACCTGAGTCTTTTTACAATTTAATTCAACCCCAGTTGCTCACTGTGTACAACAACCGCATCTACTAATTGTTGCAGGTCCTGCGCATTGTCTGCAATTAATACTGTATCATCTGCATATCTAATGTTATTGATGTTTCGTCCTCCAATACTGATTCCATTTATATCCTCTACATTTCTGAAAATATTTTCACTGTATAGGGAAAAAAGATCTGGAGACATCACACATCCCTGCCTAACACCTCTCTTAATTGGCTGATACTGTCCCACTTCATTATCAATCCTTATTGCAGCTTGTTGTTTCCAATATATGTTTTTTATAAGTCTAATGTCTTTCCCATCAGTTTGTAGATCTGCAAGCATATCCACCATGTTGACATGTCTAACTCTATCAAAAGCCTTTGTATAGTCAATAAAGCAAAGATGTATATCCTTGTTTACTTCTATAGCACGTTCAATAGCACTTCTATAGCACGTTCATTATAAAAAGCTACCTATAAAAAAGAATGTTTATACATGTTTTTTATGCATGTATGATTGTGGTATACAGCATGTATGATTGTGGTATACATACATTTGGATCCTTGCCAGTGCTGCGGAATTTGTGCACTGTGTTGAGATTCTCCTTGTGTGATCGGTGGGAAGAGATCAGACCAGTTATGGAGATATCTGTGTGTGATAAAAGTTATCCTTTAGTGTAACCAAACCAAATCTAAACAAGGCAAATGCTTTGGTCTCTCTTGATTTTGCTGGGAGTAACAGGGAGAGGAAAGGTGAAGGCAGTATAGGGTTTATTTTTAATGACTACAGTGTTTGAAAATATTACCAGTCCAAGTTTTGTATTCACCCTCTGTAAAGTTTATGCAACATAATAGGTAAATACATAACTTGGAATGGCAATATTTTCAAACACTACACAGTCATTAAAAATACACCATGTATTAATCAAAAAGTAGACAACAAATTTGAACGGATTTAAACTAGAAGTCTTCTTCTTCTGCCTTACATCTCCCATTGGCACTCACACCAAGTTCTTTGCAGACTTGTTGATGGTTGGTTAGTTGGATTTTGCAGTTAAGGTTTTCTATGTTATTTTTTAATTCATTGATCTTGGGGGAAAGAAATTATATTGTTTAAATATTTTATGTTTGTTAAAAATATTAGTATAATTTTATTAACTGATTAAATGCCAAGGGATGATTAATCATCTTAAACGACTTTCCTTAGCTGCCATGGGCTTATATACAGTAGTTTTCCCTATGCATTACCTTTCTGGTGATGTAATACAATGTGCTTTCTACCATATTAACAACTTTGAAGTCATAACTGTGACATGCCCCCCAACTTACCATCCTTTATGTTTGGTCCAAACCTTCTTTTTGTTTGGTGCTAAATCTGTTAAAGCAACAACAGATGTTTGTAAGCAGTCATTTAAAATATGCCACTCTAAAACAGTAAATAAATATTTATTACAAACTTTAATACTATAAAGTAATTTTAAAACATACATTTTAATCTTCTTCTTCTTCTTCTTCGTTCATCCGGAGTTTTTTTTTCAGACGTGATTGCGTTGTGCCTGTTTACAGCAGAGCTGCGTTCTTGCGCCGTTAGGCCGACACATCCGACTTCTGCGGGCATTTGTTGACCAGGTTAACCTTCCCGGATACATTTTAATCAATTCCCATTTACATACTAAGTCTTTTCATGTTTGTTCAGTTTGCTGATAATAAGAGCTTCTAGTTGCCTTAAGGTGATATACTGTTTATTATTGTAATTATTATTGTTGTTAGGCGCCTGGATTCCAACTCCCTTGTGTGTGACTGTGACATGATGTGGCTGGTAGACATGTTGAAGGAAAAAGGTCCAGAAACGCAGGCTGCTGTTTACTGCAGGTACCCCAGCAAATTCCAAGGGCGCTCACTCATGAGCATGGCCAAGGAAGATTTTCACTGTGGTAGGTATTGTGAAAGTAATTGTCTCCTCTTTTCTGTTTTCCGCATTTATCATTTTAAAACTATGCAGTTTACACATACCTCTTGACATGTAGGTGGGTAGTTGATAACTGCCTGCTGTTCTACCTCTGTGTAAACACAATGCCCTATCTGTTGTGTAAACATGCTGCTGACACAGGTAAGCTGGAGGGCTGAAAGAGAATATCCTTCATGAGTGACATCCCCTGATTGTATTCTGTGTGGAATTTAGGTAAAGGTAGTGCCGTAGCAGATACTGCCATTGTGGTGTGAAGTGTTAGGCTTTCACATATTCTGGGCCATGACATGTGAGGTTATGGTGGCCAGGATTTCCACATTGCTTTCTTTTCCCAGATAATTCTTAAATGTTCCTAGTGTGGTTTTTATGAGGTCTGGTCAATCCCAGAACCTTACTGGTTAAAAAAAAAGTTGGCTGCATATACTTTATGGGACGTTGCAGTCAACACCAGCATTTTTTGCTGTTGTGATCTCTTGGTACGTTCAGTAGTTTGACATTGCTTTCTGAACGACCGGCACCCATAGCCAAATCACCCACAGCTGTGTTTTGAATGCCGGTATGTGGGATTACAAACTGCGTCCGTTACCCTTTCGCCACGGAGCGGGCACCTTACTGGCAGGAACAAATAATCCTGTCTCTGCTGGGAATTGAAACCAGACCACTATCTTGGCAAGCAAGGGCCTGACCACTGTGTTGAAGAATTATCTGGGAATTATTTGGGAAAGAAAGGTATTGAGGAAGGGAACTGCCACCTCACCTCATATGTCTTTGCTCAGAATATGTGAAGCACTAACACCTCTCATTCCAATAGTACAAGGTGTATTTTTAATGATTGTGCAGTGTTTGAAAATATTGCAGTTCTAAGTTGTGTATTTACCTATTATCTTGCATAAACTTTACATAGGGTGAATACAAAACTTGGACTGGTAATATTTTCAAACACTGCACAGTCATTAAAAATACACCCAATAGTACATGCTATGGGACCAATCTTTCCTTTATGGAATGTAATTGTGACCTGCAGATCTGTGTCTGTCTGTCCTTCTGGCTGCTTCTCTGTCTGTCTGCCTCCCTCCCTGCCTATGTCTGTCTGTTTGCTTGCCTGTCTGCCTGTCTCCCTGTCTGTCTGCCTGCCTCTCTTTATGTTTGTCTACCTGTTTTTCTCTCTGTTTTTCTCTCTGCCTCTGTCTGTTGTCAGTGTCTGTTTACCTCATCCTGTATGATATATTTGTAGACATACATATACATATAGCTGGTGTGTGTTTGAGAGAGAGAGAGAGAGAGAGAGAGAGAGAGAGAGAGAGAGAGAGAGAGAGAGAGAGAGAGAGAGAGAGAGAGAGAGAGAGAGAAGAGAGAGAGAAAAAGACAGAGGGAAAGAGCAAGAGTGAAAGAGAAATAAAGAGGGAGGATAGCTACCAATTAGATTTTTAAGTCTCTTTAAATAACCATTATCTGTCTTTACTATGACATTTACACATATGCATCATTAACATCGCTGGAATCACTTTACAATTGTGAGACAAGATATACAGCCAGATACACATTTTATTTTTCGGGGCCAAGTTATTAAAATTTAAAAGAAGGCCAAAAAATGTATGACACGATGCTGTCTGATGAATGCAGTAATTTTTAGAGACACATAATATTGTACACAAATCATCAACGACTGTTTTTTCCCCATATAAAATTTTATTGTAAAATATTGATACATCATAGAAGATTAATTTAGCATTTACCACTTTTGCTACAGATAATTACGTGAAAAATTGTTTTGAAAATTTTTTAACTTGTGGATAATTTTCTTCCTTCTTCATTTTTGTTATCTTTGTTTACCAATCATACATAATTTGCATGCATAAATAGTAGTACAGTTTATGCTCAGAAAAGTAAATTGTAACAAACATATTTTTTCTGGTTTGTTGATTTACATATTATTGTAATACTTTTCTTGCTGCCAGGAACTAGTTAAGGTCAGTATTATTTATGGTTTATTTTTATAAGAACATAATGAACTGAGAGAAAACAATAAGATAATGACAGGCAGATGAATGCAGTACCCGGGTATTACCGAGGTCCATAGGGGAAGGAAAGAATAGTATTACTGTAACCTAACATGCATGTCGTAAGAGTCAACTAAGGAGAGGTGGCATGAGAGTTGTTATCTCATCCTGCAAAATACAGCCAGGTTGTGGGTCTACACAGAGCTTGGCCTGAGTTGGTTGAGGGGTTATAAGCCATTGAGAGAGAAGAAGAAGAAGAAGAAGAAGAAGAAGAAGAAGAAGAAGAAGAAGATGAAGAAGAAGAAGAAGAAGAAGAAGAAGAAGAAGAAGAAGAATAAGGAAGAAGAAGAATAAGAAGAAGATGAGAAGAAGAAGAAGAAGAAGAAGAAGAAGAAGCAGGAGCAGGAGGAAGAAGAAAAAGAAGATGAATGAACATCTGACAGTAAGTTAAGTTTTGCTGCTAACCACTTAAGTAGTAACAAACTTTGTATGTTTGTATGTTACATAAAACCAGTTTTAATGTATAGCTGTGAATCCTGGACAATTAGTACACAAGTGAAAAATCTCCCTGAGGTCTCTTAGATGGGACTTTACAAAAGAATGCTGAAAAATCCTTGGACAGCTAAAATTAGTAATCTAAATAATTTGAAAGAGGCTTAGACACAAAGGCAACTTATTAGAAACATCAGAGAGAAGCAGTGAATATTATTTGTCTACATTATGTGAACAGAAAAGCTGGAATGTGTTGTGCTGGAAAGATTTGTGAAAAGAGAGATGGGGGAAGACAGTGAGAAAAGATTCTTGACAGCCTTGTTTCATGGCATGAAAGTATGTTATTGCACGAATTGAGACATGCTCTTAGAGGTCAGAAGACATGGATTAGCATGACAGTCCAAGCCAATCGGCAAGACATTTGAAGATGATTATTGGCTTTGAAAATTAGAAAG
Organism: Cepaea hortensis; assembly: GCA_963921405.1. Lineage (NCBI taxonomy): Eukaryota > Metazoa > Mollusca > Gastropoda > Stylommatophora > Helicidae > Cepaea > Cepaea hortensis. Next base: position 45,954,441 of record OY992885.1, read on the forward strand.
TCATTTCTGCTAATCATTATGTCTTTTATATTTGTTTTGTAGCAGAGCCCAAGATTACAATGCGACCAAAAGATGTGGATGTGTCTTTTGGAAACACTGTGTACTTCACATGCAGAGCTGAAGGGGCACCTAATCCTGAGATCATGTGGTTTCATAATGAGTATGAATACTTTGTTCTGTTAGCATATAGTTTATCTTAACGTGTTCTATTTGTACTGCTTTTACACCTTGTATGTTTTAGTTGGTGGTGGATTGAGCTTCAGAGCAGCCAACAGATAGTTGTTGGTTATCGTCTCATGTTAACAATGGTAGCCAGAGGATCTTTTTATAGAGAGAATCACTAGGGCCACTGACCAGTATGATCACTGCCAAGAAGGAAAGCAATGGCAAACTATCTTCTTTACGGATGCATAGAACATCAAGATTCATCAATTCCTATGGCACAACCTGGACAAGGACACAGGCTTTTATCCAAGACTGGCAATCGTGTGAGATGCCAAACCATGTCCGCCCACGTTTATTGGCATGGCACAGGATGATACTGATATTTTAGTTTGCTGAATAGCACTGTTTTATCCTTCATTATTTGCAGTATGAGATATATCTTCTTCTTCTTCTTTGCGTTCATCCGGAGTGATTTTTTCAGATGTGATTGCGGTGTGTCTGGTTAGGCACCCTCGGGTCGAAACCCTCAGGCCAACACATCCGACTTTTAGCGTGCATTTTTGACCAGGTTAGCAATCCTGGGAGACTCTCACTTTTGTGGTACCGTCCACATCTCAGCTGGTCTAGTTGGAACAGTTGAAGACTACACGGTCATCCCTCAAGTGAAGGCAGGGACAGTCCATAGCATTTTCCGCCATCCTGGGTGGCTTCCATAATTGCAGAGCCGGCACATACCGCTCTGGGGCTGGGTTTACCGAGGGAATCGTCACGTCCTGCTCATGGCTGTTTTAATTCCTCACTTCAATATATTGGGCATTTCGCTCGCCCTGGGCCGTTCCTGCACAAACCAGTCAGCTCTGCGGTTGGTTTCCACTAAGCGAGTTTTCGGACATGTGCTTGTCCCTGTACCCATCAGAGCTGTTCCAGGCACGGCGGACATTCGGAAAACTACCTAGTCAGAGCTGTTCCGAACAAGAGCGGCATTCGGAAACTAGGTAGTCAGAGCTGTTCCTAGCACGGGAGACATTCGGACGAGACATTTCACTCGGACGTAAATGCGTAGTGTCAATTTTTAGTTTGCCACCCGTAGGACGACACTTCCGACTTCCGGCGGGCATTTGTTAGTGAGGTTAGCCTTCCTCTGGTTTCGAGACACGTTAGACTGTTGTAATGTCACCCGCATCTCAGCTGGTCAAGATAGAACGATCAACGATATCGTGGTCTGCCCTCAAGGGAAGGCAGGGGCAGACCATGGGCATTATCTCGCTATCCAAGGAGGCTTCCATAATTGCAGAGCCGGCACATATTGCTCTGAGACTGGGCTCACCCAAGGAGTTTCCACGTCCTGCTCATGGCTGCTTTAGTTCCTCACTTCCATGTGTTGGGCATCCCACTTGCCACTGATCGCTCAATCACACACCAGGAGCGGTCAGACTGCGAGTGACATCCACTCGGTAAGCTTTTGCTTGTGACTTCAGACCACGCAATAGGTTCGCTCGCCGTGCGTTCCATTTTGCGTTGATGAGACATTATTCCACTTTTGTCTACACTCTCTATGAGTTAGATACAGACAGTTTCCGTAACCCTTCGACTGGGGCACTTTTCTGACTTTTTTGTACTCGCTCACGAGGTAGGCTACATGTGCTGCCGGCTCAGCACCTTACCTTCGTGCAGCAGTGAACGGGAAACGGCCAGGCCCCTTCATCCGGGAAACTCTCATATCCCCCAGCTGGGAGCCTTCGAACATGTATCAGACCTGAGCATGTAGCTTGCTCAGTATCATGTTTCTATTTTCCGGTAGACGGGTATCAGCCTGGCTCTAAGATCCGAGGGTTTGTGGCTTAGAGGCGTTCAGCCACAGCCCTCGACAGGGAGCCTTAAGAGTTTTGTCCGGACCAAGAAATTCTGCCTTTGTGCACCTCATTTAAATTTTGACTGCTATCCTCAGTCTATGCCTGCAGAGCAGCAGGTTGTGTCTCTCTTAGTCTGGTCCCTATCCCATAAGCTGTCCGATATGTAATTTTTCACCCATCGGCAAGCAAATGGGGTCTATGGGACACGCAAGCTTCCCCACCACGTCAAGGTGGAGACACATCGGGGGAGGTATGAGATATATTATCATCTTGGCTCAGACTTATCTTCACATCACATCGTTCAGGGACAAAGGGTGGTCACATGTTTCATTTAAGAATGCCTCTACATGTGTACGTACATTGCTGTTACTTTGAAACTTACTTCAGAAATGTATGATGTTTGCAACAATGTGAATATTAATAATATATATTATATACAGTCTGTGAAAGTCCATCAGTAATTAACACTGTTTTATATTGAAGTTACAAATTAATGTTCAAATTTAGAGCACTCTGAGGAAAACAGAGTGGTTTCTATATTCTGTATTTATTTGAACAGTTTTCTATATTCTGTATTCACTGGAACATTCCTAAGAAAAAAAAGAAAAAGTAGAAGTACAAAAAGTAAGCTGGACTGGAAGTATTCAGAAATGGACATGAAAAACCCTGTTGAAAATGAAATATTGCCAAGATACAGACATGTGTGGAAACAAACCATACAGAGTGCCATGGTATGTGGTGCCCCTATGATCTTCTAGAATATGGGAAAAGAGTGAATGGAAAAGATTATAGGAAGATTGTTTACACTGTTCCACAGTGCACAAGTGACTATGCAAGGTGCCTGAACATTTACTCTGTGCATTTAAAATATTGGATTAGATGTAAATAGTAAGTGTAGATATGTAAATGACTCATTTACATACCTTATGATGCATTGGGCATTTATTATTTAGTTGTACACAAATCAGCACTCAGTGGGTGATATGGTCAGTATCATGTGATATGGTCAGCATTATGTGAAATGACCAGTATCATGTAATATGATCAGTATCATGTGATATGGCCAATATCATGTGATATGATCAGTATCATGTGATATGGTCAATATCATGTGATATGGTCAGTATCATGTGATATGGCCAGTATCATGTGATATGATCTGTATCATGTGATATGGCCAGTATCATGTGAAATGGTCAGTATCATGTGATATGGTCAGTATCATGTGAATGGGTCAGTATCATGTGAAAAGGTCAGTATCATTGATATGGTCAGTATTATGTGAAATGGCCGGTATCATGTGATATGGTCAGTATCATGTGATATGGTCAGTATCATGTGATATGGCCAGTATCATGTGATATGGCCAGTATCATGTGATATGGTCAGTATCATGTGATATGATCAGTATCACGCCAACTGCTTTTAGCTTCCCAAGACATTTCCTGGAACCCATTTTAGGCTGTGTTGACCTGGTAGCTCAGGTCAATTTAAAAAAAATGAGAATCCACCTCAGATTGAACCTATGACCACTGGGCAAGCAGCAAGCGTCTAGCCACTAAACTACCACAGCTACACTAAATAACAAATACATAAGTTTAAACATAAATGAATTCTTAGTTGTTTCTTTTGTCATTTTCTAATTGGTTTTTTGTTTTCAGTAACATGATCAATACGAATGAAGAGGAGAGATACAGCATTCTTGACGATGGGACTTTGATGATAGAAGCCGCTCAGGACTCAGATAAAGGAGTCTATGAGTGTATGGCCAGGAATGCTGTGGGCATGGCGAAGGCTGATAAAGTTGAACTGAGGTATATGGGTGACCAAGGTGAGAGCTACTGTAACTAACAAATTTATATATGTTTGTATATGTGAGTGTGCACACATTCATGTGTGCTTGCATGTGTGTGTGCATGTGTGCTTGCACACATAAGTTTATGAATGAGTATACATGAAACTGATATAAACAGCAACATATTAGATCCTTCTGGATCATGTAAGATAATTTACGTAGAGTTCAGCTGTAGAAATATTGCTATCTCAGAGATAATCAATACCTCTTTATTGTGGTTTCTGCAGCATTTTAACTTGATAAGATTTCACAACTTTAAGAAGTGTTCTTCTGTCATAATTTGTACCTCTGAAAATGTTTCAGTTCAGTTAATTCTTGTCATTATTCTGCAGGACCACATCTTTCATGTCTTCATTTGCTGTTCATCTAATTTAGTTATGGATCATGTTTCAGAACCACATAATGCAACTGGTCACATATACATGTTGAGGATTATTTATCCTCAAGATGTACATGCGACCAGTTGCATTATGTAGTTTTGAAACTCAAACTGTCATTTACTGCCTATATAGTACCTTGCGGTGTAGGGCAGAGGGTTCTTGAGCCTGAGGAATTAAGGCCGCCTGGCTAGTGCAGTCGCTGTGAACTGTGCAGATTAGGGTTTTATTTTGTGTGACCTCAACAGAAAAAAATCCACACGTAACTGAGGATTTGAACCCAGATCTCCTGAAGGAGAATCTGGCATTCTAGCCACTTAGCCAGCCGCTCGTCAGTTCTGAAACATGGCCCATAAATAAAGGAGATGAACAGCATATGAAGACATGAAGGATGTAACCCTGCTGAAGAATGACAAAAATTAGCTGGATTGAAAAATGTCCAGATGAACAAGTTATGCAAAATATAACAGAAGAAGTAGACTTAGTTCAGATTGTATATTCTTATTTGTCAAGATACTTTTGGCTTCTCAAAGATGCTTCGAAATGTAAAAGTGTAAAATGTCAACATCTTGTAGAAAGTACCCATCTCCTTCATTCGTATATTTTCTTCATCTGCCAAAGGCACGCTAAATGAAGATATATATATATATATATATATATATATATATATATATATATATATATATATATATATATCACGACCGAAAGAAACAATACACCTATTGTTTTAACAAGATTTGCAAAACAAGTTAGTTCTTGCCTAGTTTGAATTAGTTTAGTTTAGTTTAGTCGTTGGATCAACATCACGGCACACGGTTTAACCCATAAGTGCTCCGTTTTCCTCCTAACTCAAACCTGAGTCTGGAGAAACTCAGCTCAATGCACGAACTCCGTTGCATCGGCGAGGATCCTGAAATACTTTGGGTAGATTTTTAACTCGAAATTTTGCCCAGGCAGCGCCGTTAGGCTACTCTTTTTCAATTTGCAACTGCCAAGGGATTTTTTACGTGCGCAACAATACACACGGGCGTCCGATTTCACTACCCAGAGACCAGGGAAAATTTTATTACTGGAAGTCCAGGTGGATTCTTTAAATAAATCCCGGTCCTCACCAGGGCCTGAACCCATGACCTCCAGCACTCGAGGCGGACACCATACCTTGAGACCACTCAGTCTCTCCCCCGCCCCCCCTCCCCATTTGAATGCATTACATATATTATGAAGGCACAGAAGAGCACTAGAAAGCAAAATACAATGAGTATGTGGAAGAGGCAGAACATAGCCACCTTGCCATCTTGACATATGATAGTTGGTAAAATGGAGTTATACCTCTCCATGGCACAAAGGCTGGGCTGAATTTAGAGACCATGTGTTGCCCATACAGCATGATCTCTCTCTCTCTCTCTCTCTCTCTCTCTCTCTCTCTCTCTCTCTCTCTCTCTCTCTCTCTCTCTCTCTCTCTTTGCCTGCCTAGTTTACTCCAGAGAAAGGCAACGCCAATACATCTGGAACAAGACAAGCTGCAAAGCAATGCTCTAACTGTCCGCCTGTCAGAGCTTCTATTCTAGACCAGTTGCTGTCCGCCTGTCAGAGCTTCCATCCTAGACCAGTTGCTGTCCGCCGGTCAAAGCTTCCATCCTGGACCAATTGCTGTCTGCCTGTCAGAGCTTCCATCCTGGACCAGTTGCTGTCCACATGTCAGAGCTTCCATCTTAGACCAGTCGCTGTCTGCCTGTCAGAGCTTCCATCCTAGACCAGTTGCTGTCCACCTGTCATAGCTTCCATCTTAGACCAGTTGCTGTCCACCTGTCAGAGCTTCCATCCTGGATCAGTTGCTGTCCACATGTCAGAGCTTCCATCTTAGACCAGTCGCTGTCTGCCTGTCAGAGCTTCCATCTTAGACCAGTTGCTATCCACCTGTTAGAGCTTCCATCCTGGACCAGTTGCTGTCCACCTGTCAGAGCTTCCATCTTAGACCAGTTGCTGTCTGCCTGTCAGAGCTTCCATCTTAGACCAGTCGCTGTCTGCCTGTCAGAGCTTCCATCTTAGACCAGTTGCTGTCCACCTGTCAGAGCTTCCATCTTAGACCAGTTGCTGTCTGCCTGTCAGAGCTTCCATCTTAGACCAGTTGCTGTCTGCCTGTCATAGCTTCCATCTTAGACCAGTTGCTGTCCACATGTCAGAGCTTCCACCCTGGACCAGTTGCTGTCCACCTGTCAGAGCTTCCATCCTAGATCAGTTGCTGTCCGCCTGTCAGAGCTTCAATCCTAGACCAGTTGCCGATGGAGGGTACAAGGAAATGTTCCTGGAAGTAGAAGTGGCTAATGTGATATTGACTGCATCATCATCAAGTGCCCATTTGTCTATAAAAATATGGGGCTAGCACCGTATACCTGCCGACGCCGTGGCAAAAGGTTTAAGGTCACAATTTGCAATCCAGTAATCTGCGGTCGAAATACAGCTGCGGATGATTTGGAAGCAGACCGCCGTGAGCTAGTTCCACACAGGTATGACTGCCGGGCACTCAGAAGGCAATGTTAAACTACTGAATGTAAACTTTTAAAGAAATCACAAACAGCTGGGAAATGCTGGGGTTGACTGTGAAATCCTGTAAAGGATATGTAACTAATGTTAACTATATAGCCCCAAATACCTCAAGGATTGTAAAAGAGTCCTTTATATTACTTTGTACATTCCAGTCAAACCATATATGTGTATTATCCACTTGTGCCAGTAAACCACATGTGTGTATTATCCACTTGTGCCAGTAAACCATATATGTGTATTATCCACTTGTGCCAGTAAACCATATATGTGTATTATCCACTTGTGCCAGTAAACCATATATGTGTATTATCCACTTGTGCCAGTAAACCATATATGTGTATTATCCACTTGTGCCAGTAAACCATATATGTGTATTGTCCACTTGTGCCAGTAAACCACATGTGTGTATTATCCACTTGTGCCAGTAAACCACATGTGTGTATTATCCACTTGTGCCAGTAAACCATATATATGTATTATCCACTTGTGCCAGTAATCCATATTATTTGTCATTGTAGAATAAATCTGGCAAAATACTGCATTTGCTTGAGTTATTCTACATGATATAAGCATATAATTAGCAGCAAGTGAGGAATTATGTGAAAGCTGCAGAGATGTGGTTTTATAGAAGAATGATGAGAAAACTGTAAATAGATAGAAAGAGCAATAACAATGTTTAGTTTAGTTTAGTTTAGTCGATGGAACAACATCACGGCACACGGGTGCCACCTATAAGTGCTCCGTTCTCCTCCTAACTCAAACATGAGTCTGGAGAAACTCAGCTCAGTGCACAAACTCCGTAGCACCGGCGAGGATCCTGAAATACTGAGTATTTCAGAGCAATAACAATACCTGGAAAGACGTTAACTCAGATAAAGAACTGGTTACTCACACAGAAAAGGTAGTCCACATTCTGTGGGCGTGTCATGAGAAGGAGAAAACTGGAGTATATCATCACAATGGAAAAGCTGAAGGGATAGAGAGACAGGGGTAGGTCAAGAGAGAAGATGCTGGACAATTTGACATCGTGGCATGGAGGAACATCAGTATCAGAAATGACTGGCAGCATACAAGACAGAGGACTGTGGGAAGACATGATCACCAATGCCCCAAAGGCATGAATTATAAGAAGAATGGGACGCAGAGGTGTTTCCAAGACATTAGGACCATCAGCTTTTATACTGGCCAAGACCTACTAACACGTCCTAGTAGTGCGTCCTGGGCAACAGGTCCCTTCGGGGTTATGGCTAACGTAGTAGGATCGCTGATTTTTCTGAAGTAGGAGAGTATCTGCCTGCACGGCGAGGAACCACCAGTCTGCACACCAATAAGCCAGACATGAGACAACGGATACTCATGAAAACCTCACGTCCGGTATGACATCACACTGATGTTGGACAACAGGATACCTTCATCCAACATACAGGACTTCACGCTGGAGTTCACAGCCCGCGAACGCAAGCAAGCAATAAGAAGAATATATATCTTTAACCTGAGTATTTTGTTGTGCAATCATTTCTTATATTACTGCTGTTCAATTGTTTTTTTATTGTTTGCTTGACAGAAATTCCCAAATTTATGGAAACTCCCAGTGACATAACTGTTATAGAGGGTGATGATGCAGAACTTGTGTGCCATGTCATGGGAAATCCCCGCCCTGATATAACATGGACTCTCAACTCTGATCCAGTCTCTGGCAATATCCGGGCACAAGTGTTGGAAAGTGGGTCACTGGTGATTACAAATATACGACTGTCTGATGCTGGGACATATGAATGTAGTGCTTCAAATTCTGTGAAGACCATATCATCTTCAGCTCGTGTCAGAGTTCTAGGTATGCGATATATTACTTTATTATCATATTTCATTTATTTGTCATCAGCTGTCTCATTCCAACTCATGATACTGTAAGCCATTGGCCCCTATATAGATCTAATTTTCCATAGATCTTGATACTTTTTGTTTCTTTGCGGGCTTAGAACTTGAGCTTAGCCCACACTGGAATGATTTTTGCTTGTGGGCCAGCTTTCCCTAATACTTTTGTCACCCGTTATCAGGTGAACCCACCACTACTTCTGTTATATTTATAATTTACATCCCCAAGACAAGAATGAGAAGTCAACATCTAAGTCCAACTGACCAAAATATATAGAAAAAAAACCCTACCCCACCATCAGCACACAGGAAGTTTAAGAGCAAGCGTTCTTAACCTTTCGGCCACCCAACTTCCATCTTGATACTCATTCCATATTATACATACATGTATGAAGAATTTTGAGATGAAATTTTGTGATAGTTTACAGCTTTTATTATTATACTGTGATAATGTTTATTGCTAAACAAAGACCAAAAGCAAGAACCTGCTATTGGGCTGTGAATTGTTAGGACCATCTCACTTTTAGACCTGAATGCACGAAGAAATGTATGGCCAGTCATTCCCTTTGATACTGGATGGGAGCTTAGGCATCGTCGAACCCTCGTTTCTTTATTGCTAAGAATCATATTAATTTTTAAATCTTATAAATTTACAATGCTTTTTCAGTAATGAAATAATGTGTTATTTTAGCTATCAAGTATTATTTTATCTGTATGTCTCAGCTTTTTTATTTGGCATGTTTAAAGTGCTTAGTAATTAGCTCTGTCACTTTTTATTCTGTTAAATTCCCCACAGACTGGCTTGACCAACATGTATCTCCTCAACCCCCATTTCCACATCTGTTTATTAATAGATGTGCTAACGCCTCTTCATGTGATAAACTTAAGAAATATTGCATTGTTTCTGCAGCAATCCTCTCTTTCCTTTATCTCAACAGTTATTTCAATCAAACCGATATTTTCTATACTAATTGTCTGATCAGATGAAGCTAAATATGCCATCCATAAATTGTGCAGCCTATTATTTGTGACTTCTGTATGTTTGTTGTGGTGATTCTTGTTCTAATCTCTATGAGGCATCTTCTGTCTGATGTTGTGGTGATTCTTGTTCTAATCTCTATGAGGCATCTTCTGTCTGATGTTGTGGTGATTCTTGTTCTAATATCTATGATGCATCTTCTGTATGTTTGTTGTGGTGATTCTTGTTCTAATCTCTATGAGGCATCTTCTGTCTGATGTTGTGGTGATTCTTGTTCTAATCTCTATGATGCATCTTCTGTATGTTTGTTGTGGTGATTCTTGTTCTAATCTCTATGAGGCATCTTCTGTCTGATGTTGTGGTGATTCTTGTTCTAATCTCTATGAGGCATCTTCTGTCTGATGTTGTGGTGATTCTTGTTCTAATCTCTATGAGGCATCTTCTGTCTGATGTTGTGGTGATTCTTGTTCTAATCTCTATGATGCATCTTCTGTATGTTTGTTGTGGTGATTCTTGTTCTAATCTCTATGATGCATCTTCTGTATGTTTGTTGTGGTGATTCTTGTTCTAATCTCTATGAGGCATCTTCTGTATGTTTGTTGTGGTGATTCTTGTTCTAATCTCTATGAGGCATCTTCTGTATGTTTGTTGTGGTGATTCTTGTTCTAATCTCTATGATGCATCTTCTGTATGTTTGTTGTGGTGATTCTTGTTCTAATCTCTATGAGGCATCTTCTGTCTGATGTTGTGGTGATTCTTGTTCTAATCTCTATGAGGCATCTTCTGTATGTTTGTTGTGGTGATTCTTGTTCTAATCTCTATGATGCATCTTCTGTATGTTTGTTGTGGTGATTCTTGTTCTAATCTCTATGAGGCATCTTCTGTCTGATGTTGTGGTGATTCTTGTTCTAATCTCTATGATGCATCTTCTGTATGTTTGTTGTGGTGATTCTTGTTCTAATCTCTATGAGGCATCTTCTGTCTGATGTTGTGGTGATTCTTGTTCTAATCTCTATGAGGCATCTTCTGTCTGATGTTATGACTGTTCAAACTAGAAATGTGCAACAATTCCCTTGTCTTCCATTGCTCTGTTTATATGTTAAAATCCACACCTTTTAACTAAATGAGTTCTATCTTTATAACCAAATTAGTCTGCATTATAGCATAATTTTTTTCTACATTACATGATTACATAACAATGTTATAACAAAATCAGATCGATATTTCCTTCTTTCACCACTTTACATAAGTGCATTTCTTAGTTATTAATATATTTGTGTGATCTGCTTATTTTTCATCACAGTGAAGCCAGTTATCATAAGTGCTCCAGCAGATGTTAGTGTGGTTCAGGGCACACAAGTCAACTTCACTTGTGAAGCTAGAGGTGATTCACAGCCTGTACTCACATGGACAAAAGATGGTAGGAAAATCAATTAAGATTACTTTTTTTTCTGTTTAAAACCAGTGTATAACTTTTTTATCCTAGGCATCATTGAAAGAAACCTGGCTATGGATTCTCAGTTAGCATCAAGGAGAAAGGTATTACTGAACAGAATGGAATCTACAGATCTACACCCTCAAGTATGAGGATGGATTTGTTGGCTTCAAGAGTGTCAGCAGTTGGTACACTCAGAATGGACAAGGCAAAATCAGATCCCTATTTCACCTTTCATCACTTTGGATAAATGCATTTCTTAGTAAGTGATGTCATTGATCTACATACACTGAGAGTGATAAGGAAAAGGGGATTCAAGCACTTATGGGCTTAATGGTTTTGTAAGCAATGAGGATAATCCTACAGCTGACTATGACAGACATTCTGGAAATTACCTATGAATGACTGCTAGTTGAAGATACAAGTATAAGTATGGATTTGTCTGGAATGCTACAATGTCAATTCTTAAATCAGATGAAATCTAATATTCTACCTAGGCAACAGTTGCTACTTTAAAAGTATTAACTATTTTAGTCTCAGAAGATCTCAACTGCTGCCCAGCTAGAGATTAGTAATGACAAAAAAGTCACAAGTGTATTACTTTCACAGATGCCAAATGCACACGCCTTATTTTCAAAAAATAAAATTGTCAGATTTATTTAATACACTCTGACTAAACATACAAAGTACAGTCACACATGACACATTTATTGGTACATATAAAAAATAACTGGTGACACATGGTGTATTCCCTGGAACAGACAGAGTTATCTGCCTGGATCAGAAGTTCAAATAGTAAGTGTCTGAGATAGAATGAGTTTGATCATCAATACTAATGCTGCAGTTTAATCTAGCAGCTTTCTGCAATATAAGGAGTAAATATACAAATTTAAAAAAAAATACCAAAGTAAAACTAGCTTCAGAGTTCAAATTTCTATGTAGTATTTTTCATGGAAGATGGAAGACTGGAAAGAGAGATAGAAACAAGATGTCAAAAGGTAATTGCAGTGACTTTTCAGCTGTCACCTTTACTCAAATATCCAAAGATTACAATGCAAGTCACACAATATATTTAAAAGGGTATTTTTCTTCCAGCAATTAGTTATAAACAGAAATGTTGGTCCCTGTTGATTTTCCACCAGAGAAAAGATGTCACATGTGGGATTAAATACTTGAGAATTCCATAAAGATAAATTTCCATCATTTCAATAAGAAATCAACAATCATAAGAATAAGAGCATACCCTCCAAAAAAAATCTAGATAGAGAGTCAGAGGACAACCAAGAAAGCAAGGGAATGGCAACATCAGGGGTAATCTAAACAAACATGGATATGATACAACCAAGCAAGGCAACACATCTGGCCTTTTAACACTTATACTCACCACACAGACACATTTAATGACATGCAGATTTGGTAACACTTATACACACCACACACCAACATTTAACAACATGCAGATTTGATAACACTATACTCACCACACACCAACATTTAACAACACACATTTAAAGACATGCAGATTTGACAACACTATACTCACCACACACCAACATTTAACAACACACATTTAAAGACATGCAGATTTGATAACACTTATACTCACCACACACCAACATTTAACAACACGCATTTAATGACATGCAGATTTGACAACACTTATACTCACCACACACCAACATTTAACAACACACATTTAATGGCATGCAGGTTTGATAACACATGTGTACAGCCCACAAGGATACAGATAAGTAACTTTTATATTTTCATGTAGTGTATATTATGTAGTTGTGTTGGTTTGTGTTTGTTGTTTGTGTGCTGATGAAGGCTGTGGCAGTAATGTCCATTTTCTTACTTGTGATTGTGTTCTAGTAAAGCTTACCATTTACATCTCACATTTTAGTGATTTTACACTACATTTAATGACAAGTGAGGGTTAGAAAAAGAGACATCATCCACCTAGGGCTGGACAAAGTAATAACTAGAACTTAAGTTGCTAGACGGAGCATGTATGAGAATGTCCTGAGTGCAATGATGTTGATTCTTAATTTCATGCAACTAGAACAGAGTTGATGGATGCAACAACGGACTTTGACAGATTTAAACAAATAAGACTGCACCAGAAAGAAATGTCACTGGAAACACATGAATTGTGTATAAATACAGAAAGTAAAGGACCCATTTCCATGCCTTGAGGCATGCTGGGTACATCGTGCCAGCTCCACATTTGTATCGACCAATCAGCACTCAATGGGTGATGTAATCAGTATCATACCGGCTGCCTTTTCTTCCCAGAAAGGACTCCTTTTACATGCCTTGAGGCGTTAAGGGTGTATGGTTCTAGTCCCTTATTTAAATAGACCAATCAGCACTCAATGAATGATATGATCATTATCTCAGTGGTCAGCTTTACTTCACAAGACATTTGCTAGCACCCATTAAAAACTGGGTCAACCTGACAGCCTGGTAAATAAAAAAAATTATTCCATGATGTGAGTTTGAAACCATGACTATTGTGCTGGCAGGCAAGCATGCTAGCCACTGCACTACTATGGCTCCTAAATTGTATGTACAGCCATGAACAGACCAATGTCAAGGCTGACAGTCCCAAATGAGAAAATCTACCCACAATAAAATATTGACAGCATGTATGATGTTTTTTTGTAAGCATGGGGATTTTTTCTGGCAACACAGAGTCCATGTATTGAGCTGATTAATTCCTTGTGTGAGATAAATATCAAAAGGGCTGTTGAAACACTAATAGATACAATCAAATGTGATGAAGATGGTCATTCAATCTGGCAGGAAAATATGGACAACCACTGGAAGCTAAAGTTATCATTCCAATAAATTACTCTCTGTAAGCATTTAAAATCGCCCATGTGTTACTGGGGCCCGTAAGGGAACCAAAGAATAGTTACACTAACCTACCATACATGCTTTAAGAGGTATTTATGGAAAGTAAATGAAGAAAACTAAAGCAGGTTACATAACTCTTTGAAACCAGAACATAGTGTTTCTTCTGGTTATTGTGTTCATTCTCAGACTTTGATTCTGGTTTCAGTTATGAATTTGGTTGCTGTTTGAGTGCATTGAAATCTCTGTACAGTTTGTTTTCAACTGAGGTTGCTGAATGCCAGAACTGTACTATTCCTGTATACTATGCTCCACCTTCAAATCAGATTGTTTACACACACATTCAGCTCTCTCTCTCTCTCTCTCTCTCTCTCTCTCTCTCTCTCTCTCTCTCTTTCTCTCTCTCTCATATACACACACCTTCTGTTTAGTTATTTGTAATATTATGTTGTAAAATGTGGATATATGCGAAAGAATTTAACTTAATTGCAGGTGAGTTTCTGCGCAACAACGGCAGGTATGAAGTACTGAAGAATGGACAGATGTTAAAAATTCACAATGCTGCAGCTTCTGATCAAGGAAAATTTACTTGTAAAGCTGAGAATGCTGCCGGGTCAACCACTGCTAGTGGCACGTTGCGAATTGTAGAAAATGGTAGGTAATAGTGCATTTTACCTCTACAAATTTACACACAACATGCTTATTCATGAACTAGAATAAACTTAGTGGAATTGCGGTAAAACTATAAAAATGTAAACAGTATAAAATAAGATAAAGTAATGACTCTTTACAGAACACAATTATGGAAAACACAGGACGTTGCGGCAACTAGCCTTCACCGGCAAACAAATACATACACAAAACACAACATATAATCACAGAGAGGACACATCAGTGACTTCATTAAGGCATAAGAAAGGGATGAGAAGAATTTTTTTCTCTCATTTTTTAATTTTTCTCATCCTGTTCTGATGCTTTAATGTAATTACTGGAGTGTCTTCTTCGTGATTATATGTTGCATTTTGTGTATGTATTTGTTTGCTAATGAAGGCTAGTCGCCGAAGCGTCCTGTGTGTTCTTTAATTGTCTTCTGTAAAGCTGCATTACTTTGTATTATTTTATGTTATTCATGAAATAGAAAAGTTTACCGTCATTATATCTTCTGCTTCCTTAGGAGCATAGGCTCTCAACCGGCTCGTACCAAGCTGTTCTGTCCATTATTTCTTTCATCTCTCTGCATGTCTTTCCCATTTAATTCATTTTTGTCTATAATTCTCTTCTCCTTGTGTTTTAAGTCTCCCTCTATTTCATTAACCCTGTGGGTTACAGACAAGAGACTTTCTAGTTATATTATTATCAGGGATCCTCAAAACCATGTCCTACCCAGCACCAGCATATTTTCCTCACCCCTTGATTTGCTGGTATTTGTTTAGTTCTGTCCATGAGCTCCACATTGGTGATTCTAGCATACAGTTTTAGTCTATTCTGTGCAAGCACCAATTAATTTATGTTTATAGTTTATTAGTGATTGTTTTAGTTGTTCTCCATGTTTCTCATCCATACAGTAGTACTGGTTTAAGGTTAGAGTTAAACATTGTAAATATGACATTAAACTTAATATCTTTTGACTTCCACAAATTTCCTGTTTCATTATATCTTACATCTGCCAAATGTGGGAGATCTCAAGGTAATATTTTCATGTGCAGTCTAGTTTAGAAAAAGACATTAGGTGGACATATTTTATTGGTTGTTAGAAATGTAAATATTTATGCCAATTCATTGACTCAAAAATCAATAAAGCAGTTACATATATCTTAACGCATAGTTTAGGTACATGCTGAAAAAATTGTCTGTGTGAATTTTATATTTTCAACTGTAGTTATTTGAATATCTGGATATTATTCCTAGCTTTTGTTTACTCCATTACATTGTCTCCCTTTATTAAAGTATACATAGCCTAGACTGGCTCAACAGTAACAATTGGACTGTCTGAACACAAACATGCTTTTCGAATCAGAGAACAGAAAGAAGGTAACTTAGCTGGTGAATGCCTTCAGTGTATCAGTTTAAGCAAACCAAACTTTGAAAACAAAACAGAATCTGCAATAAATGTAATCATTTAAATGATTTCTTTTGGTTTTTCACACAGTTTTATGATTATATATTCAGCTGCTCCAAGTTTCTCACAGAGCAGTGACCTAATATCTGTGGCTGCTGGCTCAGATGTTACACTGCATTGTATTGCTGATGCCAGACCTGATGCACTCTATGACTGGATGAGAGATGGCAGAGTTTTGCAAAATAGAAACCGCATTTCTGTTCAGGTAAAATTTAATTTGTTCAGTATGTGTGAAACTAATACTTTTGATATTTTCTGATCATTTGATATACAATACACAGATAAACAGTCTCATCATATCTTTCTTTGTCTGTCAAGTGGTAAACTGAAGGCAACTGATAGGTTATCTTGTAATCCTTGCATGCCGTTATGTGTTGTACAATTTTACAAATTTTATCTTTTGTGACATTAGCGATTATAGACCCTTTCCATTGTAAAATGTTTGCTTCAATGCATCTCAATGCATGTCTTCCGTACATTTTAAAATAAGAATATTTAACTTAATTAATATCCAACATTCTGAGAGGATGAATATCCAACACTCTGAAAGGATGAATATGACATATTTATAACCAGCGTGCTACTGGGACAATCAGCATCTACATCTTGCAATATTCGCTGTCAAAGCCGGAGCATCTATGGAATGGCTCAACCAATATTATTTCCTCTGATGATTCATTATTCATCTCTTTTCTCCTATAGATTAATATATTCATGATTGCATTAGGACCAATAATATCTTGTTCAATCCTTGTGGGTTATAATAGAGATATATATTGTATATTGTTATTTCATATTATGGGTGCTTATGTATTTCTAACATATTTTTGCTATTTAATATTTTGTAGATTTTATAATCATGTCTTTCAGACAGATGTCTTATTCATATTTTTTAATTTCTTTCAGTATTTTTTAACACTTTTTCAATAAGTGACTTAAATTATTAGTATGGTAATTTGCAATAGAGATCCCCTGTTTAAGGATTTTGTTTATGTGTTATATTTTAGTTCTCTAGGACTCTCAATCTTTAACAGGTTTTCCTTTGTCATAGACTTATTGCAATGGGTCATATATTAGGTTAGTTGTACCATGCAAAGTTTCATATCTCTTGCTTCTAAGGACATAATGTTCCATATTATTGTTAAAAACAATAATAATAATAATTCCCATGGTAGGTACCTGCTGTGGGTATGTGAATAGTTAGAACCATCATATTTTGTTAGGGTTTAATAGCACTGAACAGCGCATAAATGCTTTTGAATATAATTGTTATAGACGGGTTCTAAAAATATCTTGGATACAGAAAAGTACAAATGTATCCCTACGACAAAATCTGAATATTGAAGAAGGTTGGCTACTAAAGACAATAAAACAAAGAAAATTGAAATATTTTGGTCACTTGAAACGTCATAAATGAAATGTTTTGAGAGAAAAATGGAGGGGTATATGCCCAGGAAGAGGGAAGAGTAAGGCCAAAGAGAATAGGAGTGCAGGATGTGGCAGATGATTTCCATATGGATGTGTCAGATGCGGGACATCTTGCTTATGAACGAGAAGTTGTTCGGGAGGTTGTTTTGGGAGCTAGGTTCTGCGAAGGACATGCTACTGAATGAATAATATTTTGTAGGCCTGAGTGCATAGAAGAATAGGTGACCAGTCTTTCTTTTCCTTAGTTCTCAATGAGAGCTTGCATCCAACCCTTGTCTGACCATGCTCTTACCATTGCCAATGTAACATCCTAACTGTTACACCAACGGGCCCACTCCATATTATTATGCTTCGGACATTCAGTACAACTGCCTTCAATTTTAGCAAAATAAGCCATTTGAAGTTGTAGCCTCAGTATGTTTAACTGCAAGGAATGATAATAATTGTGATCACTGCATCTCTAGAAGCCATCAGCTCTAGATTCCCTGCCAGTTTGGTTTAGGTCAATGATGGTTATTTATCCATGATGTATGATGGGGACGTGTGGCAAAAAATTTACATGGGGGTTCTTAAAACCAGCACATGACCAGCTGGCACCCGAGGTGTGGTACAGGGTATCCCTTCACATGCAACACAACAGCCTTAACTTTATAATGTGCCTGTGATTGAAGTCAACACACCACAGATCAAGGTTTGACAATATACCACTTGTGAGGTGCATACAAATACAAACTACCCTGCTGAAAACCATATTAGAGGGAATGTTGGAAGATAAACAAGCATGAGACAAATAATTTAAATGGGAGATGACCTGGAAAAAGAAAACTAGACTGCTATCATAGCAAGAGATATAGAAGATTGGAGATACATTGCAATCTGGCCATTAATATTAAAATGTGATCTGATAATTAAGTCCATGTGATACATTCGTTATTCATCTCTCAGTTAGTTATATACAGTAGCTGATTCTATGATTCTGTGAATATTTAATATTATAGACGGGTTATGTTCACATTTTGCAGGCTGGTGAGTTAAAGATAACTAATGTGCATATTCACGATGCAGGCAGATATGATTGTGTAGCAGAGAACTCTTTAGGAAAAGCAACAAAGGCCATTTTTCTACAAGTTCAAGGTGAGAAACATAATATAACTTAAAATGGCGATGAATAAGCTTAAAAGTAAACTAATTAGGTTAGACAAAAATATGTTTAGACATAATACAGAGCACTAGTTAGATTACTTAAACACTTTTCCAAGAGTAGGATTCCCTTTTCAGAACATCTTTTATCAGAACCCCTGAGACTCAATTATCTGTCACCACTTCCCCTGCTTCATGCATTTTCACCACATCCATGGTGTCTTTAACATTCAGTGTCAACTGTGTTATTGGTCAGTCCTAGTCTCTTCTTCCAGGAACCATGCCTTCCATTATTCTTTCTAAGCTACTGTGACATTCATTATTGCCATAGTATTTTAATTTCTAAGACATGATGCTGTTAATGAGCAACTTTTCTTTGATGGCAACTGGCAAGATTGAAGGGAACAGACCAAGGGGAAGACCGAGAATTAAATACCCGGATGGCTTGGCCACATGGTATGGTCAAGACAGGAACATTGAGCTGATCCACGACTCTGGTGATCGAGTGAAATGGCGAGTCATGACCGCCCACACTTTCCAGCGTGGCACATGATTGATTGACTGATTTCTTTGATGTTCAGATTTGGAAGAATGTCAGTGTTTCTGTGGGTTTTTTTTTAAATCCATGATATTGTAAGAATTTTTTCCAGCATTTAAGTTCAAAAGTCTTGAATTTCTTCTATACAAATAGTGAAATAGTCCTGAACAAACATCCGTTGTTTGCCACAAGAAAGATGTATGTTTGCAAAATATGTATTACTGTAATAATTTATTATTAGAAGGAAAGTCACACTTTCCTTTTTAATAATAGAATTTAATGAGAAGTAAAACATCTTCATCCTGCAGGAGCAAACATCGGACGGATCGGGGACCAGTTTGTGAGTAACGCCATACCACAAGCCACTCGCCAGGTCAATACTGCCGTCAACACAACCTTATCACATTTGTTCGACCCAAATCGAGAACACACTGTACAGGTTAGTTACCCATAATTATGTATAACACTGGGAGGAATGGTGGCATAATCGCTGACATGCTGGCCTGTCAATCTGGTAGTCTTGTGTTCAAATCTCCATAGAGGCAAGTGTTTAAAATTGACCTGGGCTTGCAGATCAACCCAGTCTAAAATTGGTATAAGGAAATGTCCTGGTAAGTAAAGGTCATAAGCGTTATACTGACCACATCACCCAGCCTGCTGATTGGTCAATAAACTCATGTGGCTAGCATCACATGGCCAGTATGCATGTAAAAGGTTTTTTTTGTTTTTGTGTATAAAATATTTTCCCTACCAGCCTGGTGATCATGTGGTCATCTGGTCATCTCCATGACGTGGGAATTAATTTCTTTGGCCTGGACTTTCAAGTCAATCAAGTCTAAAACGGGTACCAAGAAATTACCTGGGAAATATATGCGGCTGACGTTATAATGACCACATCAACCGTTGACTGCTGAATGGTAAAAAAATATGGCGCTAACACCAATTGAAATGGGACTCTTACTTTTATGTATAATGTATCAATATTAATTTGTGAATTTCATCATTTTGTGTAATATATTTCACAAAAATATTGGGAGGATTGGTTGATAAGATGGTGTCAACCCAATAGTTTTACAGATCAACTGACATTCAACAGGTAATGTGGTCAACACCATGTCCGCCACCTTTACTTTCTAAGATATTCTCTGATACCAATTTGAGGCTAGGTCGACATGGATGCCCAGGTCAATTTTAAAAAATCCACCTTGTGATTTCAAACACATGGCCACTGGGCAAGCAGGCAAGCATGCTAACTATTGTACTGCTGCAGCTTCTGGTTTAACTTTCTGCCTGACTTAAATTAGGAGCCTTGGTTAGATGTTTCCAGTAGGTTTTTCTTGGCTGCAACAGAAGTAAATGTAATTAATGACATAATTAGTTAGTTAGTTAGTCTTTCCTCTTGAGTCTAAGTCGGCGCATAGGGCAGAAGTCATGGCTCTCCATGTCTGGCGGTTCGCTGCTACCTGTTGTAGATCCTGGATGTTTACTTGGCCGTTGAATCAGCCTTCTCTGATGATGGTTCTACGCAGGGTCTCTCTTTGTCTTCCCACATAATATTGCATTTAAAATCCCCCATGCACTAACCTCTGAAGTCGGAGTGGGTTCGGCTGATGGCAAGGGACACTGATAATAGGGAAAGCTAATTCACACACAAAAATCAGACCAATGCACTAGAAGTAGCAGCACTTATACGGACTACTCTTGAGTTCAAAGCGAGCAAGTGCAGGAAAAAATACAACTTATTCCCTAAAATAAATTCACAAACAATGAATGGAATATCCAGACATTAGTAAAATAAGATTAATACTTTATACTGAATTATGATTCCATCTCTGCTTCTTACTGTTTTAGCATTGCAGCATGTATGGATGTGCTGAAAACTTGTGTCTACTCTTATCTTTGTCTGGCAAACTTGCTCCAGCCCTCGATATTCAGTCCCCTTTCTACACAATTGTTGCAAAAGAGTACTTTCTAAACAATTGTTACAGAATAGTACTACAATTTGTTTAGAGGGAAAACAGAATAAAGAGATCTATCCTAGAAGAACTCAATATTGAAGAAGAATTAAGACAAATAAAATTGAGAAAAATTAAATATTTTGGCAGGTAAAGAGATATGAATATTTGGAAAAAATAATTATGGAAGGAAGTTTACTGGGGAAGCAGAGATGAGGGTTGGTTATTAAGACAAATACAATTAAGGAAATGAAATATGTTTGCAGGTAAAGAAAGATGAATATCTGGAAAAAAAATTATGTGGAAGAAAGTATACAAAAGATGCAGAGAAAAGGGTGACCATCTCATAGATTGATTTAAAATGTGATAGATAATTTACAAATGACAGCAACAGAGGCATGACATCTGGCTTATGATGTAGAGGACATGTTTTAAGATTTTGTGAGACAAAGTAGTGCTCAGGACAAGCCACATGGTTATGTTGTTGTAAACAAAGTGCTGCCGTCTTCTTGCACTACCTTGGTTAATATCTCTAACAACTGAAACATTTACAGCTTAGAGCTGTTTTTAACATAAATTCCAAGTGTTTCTCAAATGTCACATCTTGAACAGGATCTGCTTGCTGCATTCCGTTACCCAACACCTGAAGCTCTTGATCTGGCCAGGGCAGAAGAGATATTTGAACAGACGCTTGAAATCATTCAACGACATGTCAGTGAAGGTCACAGCTACAATCTGACTGGATTTGGTAAGAGAGAAACAAATTATGTTCAAAATAATTTTAATTGTTGTATCTTCCAGATATTGAAATTGTATTATCTTTATCATCATGTGGCATGTCCTTTGCAGAATGTCACTCTCAACATGACCCGCCAACAAGTTTCTTGATCTCTAGCCAAGTTTACTGCCTCATGCACCCTCCTGTCCAAGGTGTATGCTATGTTCTTTGTCAATCTTTGTGGTTGACCCCTGCCTTTTCTTCCAGGTACAATGCCTTCCACCAGTATGACTCTTTGCTAAGAGGTAAAAGAAGTGCCTGGGATTTTGTGGTGAAGGTTGGTGGATGGTGTTTGGTGCAGGAGAGCCTGGCATATGATACCACATAATCTAGTCTAAGAATGGAGGTGGAGGTAGTTACTTCAGTGTTCTGCTGGCTGGAGGACAAACAGTAAATGTATGTTGTGATTGCAAGGGACTCACAAATTATGATGAAAATGACAGGTTTCCATTCAAAAATCAAAAATAGAGAGAATCTCTTGGATTTTTTCTCCAGGACATGCTGGTGTGGTGGGAAATGAGCAGGCAGACAGATTGGCTGGGGCTGCATCACTTGGTGGGATATTGGTGCATGATAAGGCAGATGAGGTTGGGGCTCTTGGGAATTATGTGTATAGTGCAGAAGAACAATAGATCATCATGGCTTGGAGAGAATGGTGCTACAGGGAGTGACCAGAGGATCTGGCCGACACTCAAAACTCTAAGGAAAGGCCAGACGGACATATAATCGGACTGTGACTGGTATCATTTGCACTGGGACTCTTCACTGGCAGTTGCAGATAAGGACGAAGCATGCATGGGAATGTCCTGACTGCTGTAATGATGTTTCTTGACTTAATTCAACTCCATCAATGTTCTTTCCATGCCTCTGTGATGTTTAATATAATCAGAGTTGTTCATTTTTTGAGTCATCATGGTGTTTATGAGCCAGTTTTCTCCAGTGTTAAGATCTAGTACAGTGGTTCTCAACCTTTTTTTGGTCCATATTTCACCATATTTTCAGAATGTCATTTCCCCCCCCCCCCCCCCCTTCGTATTTCCTACCTAAAAATTTGGCCTGTGCCCCCCCTTCACCATATTTTCAGAACGCCATTCTCCCCTTTCGTATTTCCTACCTAAAAATCCCGCCCCGCCCCTACACAGTAAACACAATAATGGAAGCTAAATTTAATAGCACATACTAAAACAAGTATAGACGTCCACATAAAACATGATTTGTGGATCTATTTACTTTATAAATTGAATTTTAGAAGGGTGAGACGTACAGAACTGTACAGTATGAAAGGAAAAACAATATCAAGTAATCGGTTCTTGTATTAATGCGATCTTGAAATAATCTTAATTCCCCTCCCCCTCCCCCTGGGAAACCTAAAATTCCCCCCTGGGGGGGGGGGGGGGAATTCCCCACCGGTTAAGAACCACTGATCTAGTAGAATGTCTTTACCTTTTCTCTTCCTATCTTAAATTCGTACTAGCGAGCACTGGTGGCCATGGGTCCAAATCCCATCAAGGCAAATTTTCATAATTGACCCGCACGTCCAGGTTGACCCAGCCTAAATGGGTACCAAGAAATGTCTTGGGAGATGAAGGCAGCTGGAGTGACACTGACCATATCACCTCTGGAGTGCCAGTTGGTCTGTACAAATATGGGCCTAAACCAGATGTCCAATGCCCTTCAGATGTGTACAAGTGTCCTTTACTTTTATTTGTACCCCATCGTTTGTCAGGGTACATAATGATGATAAATAGCACATTTCTACAAACACTCACCTACCAGTGCCAAACATGGACACTGTCCACATCCCAAGAGATGAAACTCATCAGATTAAATTGAAATGCTTGAGAAAAGCTGCCGGCTTCACCAGATGAGACATAATAGGGAATAACATTAGAAATATCACAGGACTCCCTGTATTGATTCTATATAGAGACAACAAATATGTTTCTGATTCTGGTGAGAATCAAGCCCAATTCATAGGCCAAATATGCCTTAAGATGTGTAATAAGGGTCCTTTGCTTTACTTACTTTATAACAAATAAATGGCTGAGATTATGTTAACAAAATTAACGAACCCTTTTACACGAGCCACTCTGGAGATGTGGTCCTAGATACATATTTTTTATAGACCAATCAGAACTTGGTGAATGATGTTTTGGAATAATTATATATTATTGTTCAAAACTTCCATCTTATTATCAATTAATTAGTGGAACAAAATTACATGGTGAGATACATTTAGTTTGTTGAAAGTAATAAACAATACTTGTAATATTACATTATCTTGTTGCTTTTTACTTCTAGAGACATCTTACCATGAGTTAATATCTCCTGCCCACATTCATATGATTGCCAACATGTCTGGATGTCTGCGGCGAACACATGCGGCAGATTGTTCTGATACATGTTTTCATCGCCGCTACCGCACCATGGATGGCACCTGTAACAACCTGCAGAACCCCACATGGGGTGCGGCTAACACAGCTTTCAACAGGCTGCTACCGGCTATTTATGAAAATGGTTTTAATGCTCCTGTAGGTGAGTGCAGTTTATTTTTCCATTTTTTTTCCCCCCATTTATGGGTGAATGAGACCATGCCACAAGATTTCAAGGACGCGTCAATAGTCCACCTTTTCAAACGAAAAGGAAACCGCCAATCCTGTGACTACCACCGAGGCATCGCCTTGCTTTCAATTGCAGGGAAGATACTCGCCAGAATTCTTCTCAATCGCCTCACGGCCCATCTCGAACAAGGTCTTCTTCCCGAGAGCCAGTGTGGCTTCAGAAAAGAACGTGGAACTGTTGACATGATTTTCGCTGCAAGAGAAATGTCAGGAACAGAACTGCGAAATGTTCTCCACTTTCATTGACCTTACCAAGGCTTTTGATACAGTCAGCAGAGAAGGACTGGAAGATTATGGCAAAATATGGTTGTCCACGAAAGTTTGTCCAAATAGTGCTGCTATTTCATGATGGCATGCAGGCAAGAATACAGGAAAATTGTGAACTGTCTGAGCCCTTTCCTGTCACCAATGGAGTGAAACAAGGATGTGTCCTGGCACCAACACTGTTCAGCCTCATGTTTTCAGCTATGTTGATGAATGCCTTCGAGAACAACGACATTGGAATACACATCAACTACCGCATGGATGGAAAGTTATTCAGTCTCAGAAGGCTGAAAGCTAAAACCAAAATTGACAGCAACACCGTCAGAGAGCTCCTGTTTGCTGATGATTGCGCTCTATACGCCAACTCAGAGTCGGACATGCAACATAATGTTTCAGCTTTCTCACATGCCTGTGCCAACTTTGGTCTCATCATCAATTTGGAGAAAACTGTAGTTATGTACCAGCCAGCTCCAGGGAATAATCACACTGTGCCGAATATCAAAGTGAATGGTCATATTCTAAGTGTCGTGGACAAATTCACCTATCTTGGCAGCACTGTGTCACAACCTGCCACAATTGATGATGAAGTGAATGCAAGAATCTCCAAGGTACAGCGCGGCCTTTGGCAGACTGTACAAGAATGTATGGGACAAAAATGGAATAAGCCTGCAAACAAAGCTGAAAGTCTACAAAGCAGTTGTATTATCCACACTGCTATATGCTTGTGAAACCTGGGCTGTTTATCAGCGACACGGTAGGAAATTAAACCAATTCCACACAGTCTGCCTTAGGAAGTTACTGAAGATTAAATGGCAAGACAAGATCCCAGACACTGAAGTCCTAGAAAGAGCGTCCATGCCCAGTATCCACACTCTACTAATGAAGAATCAGATTAGCTGGGCTAGTCACTTGACTCGCATGCCAGATCACAGGCTCCCTAAATGAAATTTTTATGGCGAGTTGCGTTGTGGTAAACGCTCCCAAGGCGGCCATAGGAAACGCTGTAAAGACACTCTGAAAATCTCACTGAATGCTTTTGGAATTCATCATGACACCTGGGAGACTGCAGCCAGAGACCGAAATTTGTGGCGTGCATCATTGCGCAAGGGTGCAGTCACTTTTGAGGCAACCAGGACTGCAAGAGCTGTGAAGAAAAGACAGAACAGAGAAACCACTGCAGAAAATCCTCCTCCAGAAACGTCAAGCATTCTTTGTCCACATTGTCAAAGAATATTTTGAGCCAAAATAGGCCTTATCAGCCATCTTAGAACTCACGGCTCCATACTTTCAACCCCACTGGATGAAATGAATGGTCATCATCATTCTTGAAGGACAAACAGCAACAACATTTTTCCATTGCAGACATTAACAACCAATCATATTTAATCTTGCTTTTCTTCTAATTCAAGATGGCTAAAAGAATTTATTCTTTCTTCTTCTTTTACCCTCGAGGTTCCTATAATGTATAGGCCCACAACTATGCATGCAAACACTTTGTAGGCTTTTTAATGGCTGGTTGAGTGTTGGCTGAATTTTTTCTAAGGTTTGAGATTGTAAATCTCTGACCAGTCGTCTTTATTCACCTTTTATGATATGTGCATGAGGTCTACAGTTTTAGTATCCTGTACTTCCCTTTGGGGCCCTGGTAACTGTCAACTGTTATTTACTGCCAATACAGTACCTCGTGGTGTATGGCAGGGAGGTCTAGAGCCTGAGGAATTAAGGCCGCCAGGCTAGTGCAGTCACCGCGAACTGTGCAGGTTAGAGATTTCTTTTTGCCCCTGACAGAAAAAACTCCACACCTTATCGTGAATTCAAACCCGGGTCTCCTGAAGGAGAATCCGGCATTCTAGATTCTCGGCCAGCTGCTCCTCTGGTAACATATGGGCAATATGGACATATGGGTAAACTTATTCTTCTTAATGCATTCTTTCTCAGATCCCAATACAAATGGTATACTAAACCATGGGAATGCAGTATTACATTACTGGTTACTAGTTAACAAATTTAATCCAAATTCTGACTCTCAATACTAATGGTATACTAAACCATGGGAATGCATTATTACATTATTGGTTACTAGTTAACAAATCTAATCCAAGTTCAGAAAAAGAAAAGAAACTTTACTCTTTAAGGACTGAAAGATTTATGTAAATTTTAATGAACCATAACAGCTGAGGGTAATATTGTATCATCATCATGGTGTGTCATGTTGAGTGGCACAGGTAATTAAGTTACTTCACAAAACTCACTCCTGTGTGTTCCTGATAAGCTCATTCACTGATCATTGTCTATGCTACTCTGTCAACACATTCCAGATTTTCTCTCTTTCTGTTAACCTCTGGCTCTAACACCCTCTATCTACTTTGTTGTCACAACCTTCTCCAAATCCTCTCATCTTGTATAATGATAGAAAAATACGATTGTGTTGTCATGATGTGGGTGGTCAAACCCTATTGTAAATTAGCCTCTTGCAATACTTGGATATTGATCTTCTTAGCTGTCCATGAAATTCTTATCTTTCTAAAGAAAGACAAATCTTAGTGGCCTCCAGTTTCTTTCTGCTCTCTGTATGCAGTATCCATGATTCACAAGCATTTAACAGTATAGGCAGATATAACATCCTAACTCCATTTTTTTGGTGGGTAAACTAGTTTATTAAAATTTCTTGTTTTTCTGGTTTACAGGCGTGTCTGAGATGTCATTTTTGGATATAAAAGAATATGCTTAGGTTTTAATATGTGTAACTTGCACATGAAATTACTGTTTGCCTCCCTTATCTGAGATGTCTCAGGTTTGATTTGTATTGGGGTGGATTCAGATTTTTAAAATTGGCTTACAAGGGTGACCCAACCTAATATTGTCTTGGGAAGTAAACGCGGCTGGTGTGATACTGACCTCATCAGCCACCATGTGTCAGTTGATCTATTAAAAATATGTCACTAGTACTGTATGCCTTTGTACACGGGTCCTTTATTTACTTACTAAAAGTAAAGATGGCTAAAGTAATACTAACCACTTTTCCATGTGTGTGTTCATTTGTTCATGGAAATATTTGACCAATACCACATTCCATATCACTTCTTCTTCTACTGCTGTCTTTTGTATTCTCTGTTGGAGCAAAGGACCTTAACCAACTCAAGCCAAACCTGCCTATCTGTTGCTATCTCCTGTGTGTTGCTCAATGTTCTCCCCATATTATTCATCTGTTTCTAATTTTCATCTCTTTTGATTTTAGGTCTCCCTCTGTTTCATTTACCTGTAGGTTCCATAGAAAAGCTTTTCTAGTTATACTATTCTCAAGTTGTCCTATCAAGCAAGAGCATCTTTCCTTCACCTTTTGATTTGTTGAAATATGTTTAGCTTTCTCCATACTCTCCACATTAATGACTCTGTCATATCATATTAGTCCTACAATTCTGTGCAGGCATCAGTTAATGAATGATGCAGTTCCGAACTGTACAGAAGTACTCATTTAACATAAGAGTCAACTTTTCTAAGTTTGGTACTAGTTTTTATTTCTTAGGATTTTCCATTGTCTTTTACTGCTATGACAGTCTGTGTTGCCTTTTGTGCTCTTATATATGTGTATATATATATGTGTGTGCGTGCGTGCGTGCGCGCGCACACGTGTGAGTGTGTGTGTGTGTGTGTATCTGCCCCCCCCCCCCCCACCCCACCTATTTACGTCTGTCTACATTGCTATCAAAATACATGTATGATTCCACATTTTGAAGTGAGGTTTAACCAAGAGAGATCAAGTATTCATTTGCTTCATTTATCATAAAATCCAGTGAACATTAATATCCATTCTTGGCATGTAAATGTGTAAATGTATATTTTACTTCCTCCATATAGGGTGGAATCGTCACAAACTGTACAAGGGAACCCATTTACCCAGCGCCCGGCTGGTATCATCTCTAGTGATTTCTACAGAGCATATCACCAGTGATGAGACGTTCACCCACATGTTGATGCAGTGGGGCCAGTTTATTGATCATGATATGGACCTCTCACCTCAGGTTCTTTCATGTTTGCTTATGCTTATGCACTGATGTTTTCTCCCCCATCTTTTGTGTTCTGTGTTGTTGCTCTACATTTCTTACATGTAATAAAGTACTGGTAGTGTAGTGATTAGTGTGTGTGCCTACCATGACAGCTGTCTGGGTTCAATCCTCAGCAGAGGCAAGATTATATGTTTCCCCAGCACATCTCTGGGGTCAAGCCAGTCTCGTAAAAATGGGTACCAGAAAATGTTCAGAGTTTTCTGGGAAATGTCTGGAAAGGACAGGTCACAAAGAAGGCAACTGGTCATCTCTATGCAGTTTTTGTGGCCTAAAACATGTGAAGGCCTAACACTTCACATCAGCTATGGGACTTCCTCGATCCTTTAACAGGGCAGTCTGTAATTGCTATTTACTCAGAAACTTGAACAATGAATAAACAGTGTGAGACTGAAAGTAAAACTTGTGTTGGGAAGGAATCTCATGATAATATCAAAGTAACCAAAGAAGTCTTACTAAAACTAGGATAGAAGAAAACATTACTGAATGATATCAATGTCAGACAGCTAAAGTAATCATTCTCGGGCTTGTCCTATGCAGAACTTCACTTCCATAGTAGTAATTCAAAATTGCTCTCTATCTTAAGCCAGAACTGCTGCCTCAGTTGCTATAAAGTGTCAATGATCTATCACATCTTGAATCTGTGGTCTGGTCAACTCATATCAGCATACACCTCCCTCCATTTTTACCTTTTCCAGACATTCATGTCTTTTATACATGTTGAAATTATTTATTTTCCTTAGTTTTGATTGTCCTAATAGCCAATCTTCTTCAATAATAAAATACTTATGGCACATAAAGAGTCACAAACGATATACTGGAGAGAAGGGTGGAGTGCCAGTAAAAGACAATATTACATGTGCACAGTCAACATGAAAATATGGACCAGAAGAAGCCTGCCTGAGTGCACAGTCAACATGAAAATATGGACCAGAAGAAGCCTGCCTGAGTGCACAGTCAACATGAAAATATGGACCAGAAGAAGCCTGCTTGAGTGCACAGTCAACATGAAAATATGGACCAGAAGAAGCCTGCCTGAGTGCACAGTCAACATGAAAATATGGACCAGAAGAAGCCTGCTTGAGTGCACAGTCAACATGAAAATATGGACCAGAAGAAGCCTGCTTGAGTGCACAGTAAAAAACACATGCCAGAAAGTGTTGGAGTCAGTGGTGAGATGGCCCTGGATGATGATGATTACGTAAAATCTATAGCATTGCACCCTGTGCAAACTCATAAGTGATCAATCTCTCAGCAGGCATTAATGTGTGCATATACTGATTGTTCTAGGATGTGTATACTTCTGCAGCAATGCCTCAAGCATATCTTCCTGCTGCTTGCCCAGTCTGACTCCAGATTTGACCAACTGTAGTCCTCTTTATTCACCAGTTCCGGTATCTATGGCTTAAGGGTAGTGAACACAGTTTCCCAATCCCACACACCAGGTTTTAAATCATGCACAGGTGATTTGGCACAAATGGCCATAAAATGTTGGGGTTTATTGCAACATCTTGTAAAGGAAATGCAACTAGCTGTTAACTTATTCATCAGTAATTGGCATTATGTAATAGGTGGCTAAATATTTCTTGCAGTGTCCATTTTGATATACTTTTGCATGACCGTGACAGTATTCTCGCTTAGATAATTTAGTTTAGTTTAGTTTAGTCGTTGGATCAACATCATGGCACACGGTTTAACCCATAAGTTCTCCGTTTTCCTCCTAACTCAAACCTGAGTCTGGAGAAACTCAGCTCAATGCATGAACTCCGTTGCATCGGCGAGGATCCTGAAATACTTTGGGTAGATTTTTAACTCAAAATTTTGCCTGGACAGAGCCGTTAGGCTGCTCTTTTTCGATTTCTAACTGCCAAGGGATTCTTTTTCGTGCGCAACAATACACACGGGCGTCCGATCTCACTACCCAGAGACCAGGGGAAATTTTATTACTGGAAGTCCAGGTGGATTTTTTAAATACATCCCGGTCCTCATTAGGGCCTGAACCTGGGACCTCCAGCACTCGAGGCAGACACCATACCTCGAGACCACCCAACCCCCGTTTTTTCTCGCTTAGATGGTTGTAGATTTGAGTTTTGTGTGTGTGTCAACTTTTCAAGCTCTAACCATCCCTTGTTATTGTTTAACTGGTTCAGTGCTGAACAAAAAGTCAGTCAGGACCAAACATGGTATACAATAAAACGAACAAGTATTATAATGTAAATGCCCATTAACTTAGCAATAAAAATGCGGAAGATACACGAAACAAACCAATAACACGATAACCCGATAATGGTGATATATCGTCCTTATGTCCAAATGGGAGGTAACATTTGGTGATATATTATCCTTTGACACTGAATCAGTTAAGATTCAGAGACTCTCAGTCATACAAAATGAAATACTCTACACACAGAATTGTTAATTCAGATGTTATTAGAGAATCCAATATCACTGCTGGGGATTTAACTCTTGTGCCCCTGTGTTGACAAGGTAGTGTAACCAACCACTACATTACCATGGGAGTTGAGTCAAAACTGAGAACATAGCACTCAGGACATTCCCATACGTGTTATGTCCTCATCTTCAATATCCAACAATGAGTCCCAATACTAATGATATACTAATACCATGAGAATGTACTATTACATTACTGGTTGCTAGTTAACAAAGGTGACATCATGGCATTTGGAAATTCACACAATAGTACTTAGTCTCCCACAGTAAATAGTTCAATGCATGAATGTTTACTACATCTGTCGCCTGCTGATACAGTAAATTATTGTTGCATAACTGATAAACATCTTTACATTATGTTTGGTTTGGTTGTGGTAAAGCATCACCTTTGATATCTCCATAAATGCTTCACACCTCCCATAGATCACACAAGGAGAAGCTCAGCACAGTGCACAAGTGAGGATCCAAATATGTGTATATTAAAATCACACCTGCAATAATTATTTTTTGTATGGCTAGCTGATCAAATTTTGAAATTTAGCCCTGGCAGCTGCCTATTTGGCCTGCTCTTTTTTCATTTCAACTTTTGCAGAGAGATTTTTAATGTGTGCAACATGCACATGAGTCCTACAGTTTGTTTGTTTTCTTAAATCTTTTCCAAGGAAGCTGAATGTCTGATTCACTACTCAGGCTCAGGGGAATGTACCCTCCTTTTCATATTTAATAAAAACAAAAAAACTAAATAGTTCACACTGAAACAAACTAGGTCTTCATGAGCCAGGAGCATAAGTACATCGTCAAGTCATTCTACCCCCCCCCCCAGTATAGTATGTTAATATATGTTTATTTTTATATTGTTTTCATGAGACATCATACATATATACATTTCTTATATTTTCCATCAGTTAAAATGAAATGTTTAATTTCTGACCAGTATTTTCATTCTTGATTAGGCAATCAGTTTTGCCAGATTCAGCGATGGCCGGAGATGCAATGAAACTTGTGAGAATACCAACCCTTGCTTCCCAATTGCTGTGCCAACATCTGATCCGAGAATACGAAATCATGAATGCTTGGGATTCACTCGGAG
The DNA here is from genome assembly GCA_963921405.1 of Cepaea hortensis. Classification (NCBI taxonomy): domain Eukaryota; kingdom Metazoa; phylum Mollusca; class Gastropoda; order Stylommatophora; family Helicidae; genus Cepaea; species Cepaea hortensis. Next base: position 45,986,831 of record OY992885.1, read on the forward strand.
TAGTGCCACCTGTAACACAGATTCTACCTCCTTGTTTTTCAATACTGTGTCCCCAAGGCAACAGCTGAATTCCCTGACGTCTTTTATTGATGCTAGCAACGTGTATGGAAGCACTGATCGGATGGCTAGCACTTTACGAAATTTAGCAACTAACCGAGGACTACTTCGAGAAGGTGACTTGTGAAAACCTTTTACTAGTATTCATCGTTGACAATATTTATCAACTTTTTTAAAAATTTTGTTTGATGATAATTTTTAAATATTCACTTTACACAAAGAAAGAGCATTTGGTGCCAGACCCATATTTTTATAAACCAATCAGCACTCAGCGGGTAAGGTAATCACTATCACGCCAGTTACCTTTACTTCCCTAGACATTTCTTATTACCCATTTTCACCCTGCTGGCCACTCCCTGCTCAATGTGATTATAACAATGTGCTTTATAGATTACTCCAAAAGCATTTGATAAAGTGAAACATGATGGCGTGATCAAAATGTTGGAAGATAATATGATGGCCATACTGAATAACTCAATATGTGTTTCCCTTTTACTTGGTGTAATGTTAGGTCATAGTAATTGTTGAATATATCAGGAGTTACTTGGCGTAATGTTAGGTCATAGTAATTGTTGAATATATCAGGAGTTACTTGGTGTAATGTTAGGTCATAGTAATTGTCGAATATATCAGAACTTACTTGGTGTAATGTTAGGTCATAGTCATTGTTGAATATATCAGGAGTTACTTGGTGTAATGTTAGGTCATAGTAATTGTTGAATATATCAGGAGTTACTTGGCGTAATGTTAGGTCATAGTCATTGTTGAATATATCAGGAGTTACTTGGTGTAATGTTAGGTCATAGTCATTGTTGAATATATCAGGAGTTACTTGGTGTAATGTTAGGTCATAGTAATTGTTGAATATATCAGGAGTTACTTGGCGTAATGTTAGGTCATAGTAATTGTTGAATATATCAGGAGTTACTTGGTGTAATGTTAGGTCATAGTCATTGTTGAATATATCAGGAGTTACTTGGTGTAATGTTAGGTCATAGTAATTGTCGAATATATCAGAACTTACTTGGTGTAATGTTAGGTCATAGTCATTGTTGAATATATCAGGAGTTACTTGGTGTAATGTTAGGTCATAGTAATTGTTGAATATATCAGGAGTTACTTGGCGTAATGTTAGGTCATAGTCATTGTTGAATATATCAGGAGTTACTTGGCGTAATGTTAGGTCATAGTAATTGTTGAATATATCAGGAGTTACTTGGCGTAATGTTAGGTCATAGTAATTGTTGAATATATCAGGAGTTACTTGGTGTAATGTTAGGTCATAGTAATTGTTGAATATATCAGGAGTTACTTGGTGTAATGTTAGGTCATAGTAATTGTCGAATATATCAGAACTTACTTGGTGTAATGTTAGGTCATAGTCATTGTTGAATATATCAGGAGTTACTTGGTGTAATGTTAGGTCATAGTAATTGTTGAATATATCAGGAGTTACTTGGCGTAATGTTAGGTCATAGTCATTGTTGAATATATCAGGAGTTACTTGGTGTAATGTTAGGTCATAGTCATTGTTGAATATATCAGGAGTTACTTGGTGTAATGTTAGGTCATAGTAATTGTTGAATATATCAGGAGTTACTTGGCGTAATGTTAGGTCATAGTAATTGTTGAATATATCAGGAGTTACTTGGTGTAATGTTAGGTCATAGTCATTGTTGAATATATCAGGAGTTACTTGGTGTAATGTTAGGTCATAGTAATTGTCGAATATATCAGAACTTACTTGGTGTAATGTTAGGTCATAGTCATTGTTGAATATATCAGGAGTTACTTGGTGTAATGTTAGGTCATAGTAATTGTTGAATATATCAGGAGTTACTTGGCGTAATGTTAGGTCATAGTCATTGTTGAATATATCAGGAGTTACTTGGTGTAATGTTAGGTCATAGTCATTGTTGAATATATCAGGAGTTACTTGGTGTAATGTTAGGTCATAGTCATTGTTGAATATATCAGGAGTTACTTGGTGTAATGTTAGGTCATAGTCATTGTTGAATATATCAGGAGTTACTTGGTGTAATGTTAGGTCATAGTCATTGTTGAATATATCAGGAGTTACTTGGTGTAATGTTAGGTCATAGTCATTGTTGAATATATCAGGAGTTACTTGGTGTAATGTTAGGTCATAGTAATTGTCGAATATATCAGAACTTACTTGGTGTAATGTTAGGTCATAGTCATTGTTGAATATATCAGGAGTTACTTGGTGTAATGTTAGGTCATAGTCATTGTTGAATATATCAGGAGTTACTTGGTGTAATGTTAGGTCATAGTCATTGTTGAATATATCAGGAGTTACTTGGTGTAATGTTAGGTCATAGTCATTGTTGAATATATCAGGAGTTACTTGGTGTAATGTTAGGTCATAGTCATTGTTGAATATATCAGGAGTTACTTGGTGTAATGTTAGGTCATAGTCATTGTTGAATATATCAGGAGTTACTTGGTGTAATGTTAGGTCATAGTCATTGTTGAATATATCAGGAGTTACTTGGTGTAATGTTAGGTCATAGTCATTGTTGAATATATCAGGAGTTACTTGGTGTAATGTTAGGTCATAGTCATTGTTGAATATATCAGGAGTTACTTGGTGTAATGTTAGGTCATAGTCATTGTTGAATATATCAGGAGTTACTTGGTGTAATGTTAGGTCATAGTAATTGTCGAATATATCAGAACTTACTTGGTGTAATGTTAGGTCATAGTCATTGTTGAATATATCAGGAGTTACTTGGTGTAATGTTAGGTCATAGTCATTGTTGAATATATCAGGAGTTACTTGGCGTAATGTTAGGTCATAGTCATTGTTGAATATATCAGGAGTTACTTGGTGTAATGTTAGGTCATAGTCATTGTTGAATATATCAGGAGTTACTTGGTGTAATGTTAGGTCATAGTCATTGTTGAATATATCAGGAGTTACTTGGTGTAATGTTAGGTCATAGTCATTGTTGAATATATCAGGAGTTACTTGGCGTAATGTTAGGTCATAGTCATTGTTGAATATATCAGGAGTTACTTGGCGTAATGTTAGGTCATAGTCATTGTTGAATATATCAGGAGTTACTTGGTGTAATGTTAGGTCATAGTCATTGTTGAATATATCAGGAGTTACTTGGTGTAATGTTAGGTCATAGTCATTGTTGAATATATCAGGAGTTACTTGGTGTAATGTTAGGTCATAGTCATTGTTGAATATATCAGGAGTTACTTGGTGTAATGTTAGGTCATAGTCATTGTTGAATATATCAGGAGTTACTTGGTGTAATGTTAGGTCATAGTCATTGTTGAATATATCAGGAGTTACTTGGTGTAATGTTAGGTCATAGTCATTGTTGAATATATCAGGAGTTACTTGGTGTAATGTTAGGTCATAGTCATTGTTGAATATATCAGGAGTTACTTGGTGTAATGTTAGGTCATAGTAATTGTTGAATATATCAGGAGTTACTTGGTGTAACGTTAGGTCATAGTCATTGTTGAATATATCAGGAGTTACTTGGTGTAATGTTAGGTCATAGTAATTGTTGAATATATCAGGAGTTACTTGGTGTAATGTTAGGTCATAGTAATTATCCAATAGTACACACAGTGTTTACTTACAGCCATTGTTCAATACTTGATATAGTGTTCAATCATAGTAATTGTTTTTTTTTATTTCTTTTTTTTTCTTTGTATGGTGACAGGGATGTGTTATGTCTCCAGATCTTTTTTCCCTGTACAGCGAAAATATTTTAAGAGATATAGAAGATATGGAAGGAATCAACATTGGGGGGATGATACATCAATAACATTAGATATGCAGATGATACAATCTTGATTGCAGACACTGAACAGGACCTGCAACATTTAGTACATGCGGTTGTTGCACACAGTGAACAACTAGGGTTAGAATTGAATTGTAAGAAGACACAGATTATGGTCATCACTAGGAAGGAAGAAATACCACAATGTAATATACAAGTAAATGGGCATATTCTTAAACAAGTGAATCGGTACAGCTATCTCAGAACAGTCATAACATCTGATGGAGATGCCTTGATGAGATTAGAACAAGAATTTCCATTGCAAAGGTAGCCTTTTGCAAGATGAAAAACAAACTGACCAATAAAAAGATATCAACTGAAACGAGAAAAAAGAGTGTCGAAGTACTACATAGAACCTGTACTTTTTTATGGATGTAAAGCGTGGACAATGAGCAGACAAGCTAAAAAACATCTGATGGCTGTGGAAATGTGGTTTCTGAGGAAAATGCCAAGAATACCATGGACAGACAGAAAAACCAATGAACAAGTCCTACAAGAAACAAATGAAGATCGTAAATTGATTAGAGATATTAGACGTAGACAGTCAAAATTTTTTGGGCATGTTATGAGAAGAAATGAATTGAAGAACTTGGTGACAACTGGCAAGATCGAAGAGAAGAGACCAAGGGGAAGACCAAGAAGTAAATATCTGGATGGCTTGGCCACGTGGCATGGTCGAGACAGAAACACGGAGCTGATCCACGACTCTGGTGATCGAGTGAGATGGCAAAACATGACCGCCCACGCTTATTGGCATGGCACATGATGGATGATGGATGGATGATGACTTACTTATTATAGTGTTCATCCACATGAATTATTCAATATATGTTTAGCTTGATATATAATGAGCTAAGAACACACAATATTTTGTGCGTTTACTAATTATAATCTGTTTGTGAATAATTTATCACAGGTCCAACAACAGCCACGGCCCGACGCTTACTTCCTTTTAATGAAGACACACTGGAAATGCCAGATTGTCAAATACAGCCTAGCAAACGCCACATCCCATGCTTCATTGCTGGTGACGTTCGTGTGAATGAGCAGCTGGCTCTGATAGCTATGCACACCTTGTGGATGAGGCAGCACAATCAAATGGCTGTAGAGCTGAACAGGATCAATCCTCACTGGGATGGAAATAAAATATACCATGAGGTATTAGAGCCACAGTGAGTTTTATACATTAGAATTACTGGCCAAGCAATGATCATAGTCACTGATCATAATCACTGAAGCCAATTTTATGTAATGTAGATCAAGCCAATTTTATGTAATGTAGAATATAGAAATTGTAGAATGTATGATGAGCTATGATAGGTCATAGTGATTTTGTAATTTCAGAAAATGAAAAGTATGTTTTGCAATAAGTTACTGTCAGTAAATGTCAGAAAAAGAGCACTGAAATGTTGTATAGAACCTGTTCTGCTGTATGGCAGTGAATCATTTACCATGAATGAACAGATAAGAAGAACTTTGAGGCAATGAAGATTTGGTTTCTGAGACGTATGTTCTGAATACTTTAGATTGCCAGAGTAGCTAACAATGAGTGCTTGGAAAAGCCTAATGAAAGTAAAATGCTATGTACAAGTATAAAGAGACAAGCAGTGTTCCTTGGTGCTATTATGAGAAGAGAGGAACTAGAAACATCGTGGTGACAGAAAGTATCAGTGGTTGAAGAGGCAGGGTCAGACTGAAATAAATATTGCTGGATGGATTATCACAGCAGCATGGAGGAATATCATAGAATTGATTCGGAACAGTCGGGATGGAGATCTGTGGAGATGCATGATCGCCTATGCAAACTGGCAGGCACATGATGATAGTTAATAGCTGTTCACAGCTGACTTGCACATATGAACAGTGTGGTAATTTTTCATAGCAGTGGATTGCCTGCCCTTATTGAATTATATTCCCTTTGTTTAGGTTCTGTCAGTTAACGTCTTATATCTCAACCACTTTAATTCACTCTGCCCCATTTATTTCTTTAACTTTTTTTGTTCCAGATGGTTATTACTTAAACGCTGTCTCAATCAGACACTTATTTGATTATCTGTTGCCTAGGACAGATGATAATACACAAGTAAAGGACCCTTTTGCATGCCTTGAAATGTATTATCTTCACGGTGCAAACACCAGATTTGTATAGACCAATCGGCACTTGGTGGGTCAATATCATGCCACCACCTTAAATCCTAGAACATTTTCTGATACATATTTTATGCTGGGTTGATGGGACAGAACTCTGTTAAAGGTTGATTACTGTGGTTGATGGACTTGTTATCTTGATATGTGGATATAAAGTAAATTAGTATATTGTTATCTGTGACATGTGGATAAAAGTAAATTATTATATTGTTATCTGTGACATGTGAATATCAAGTAACTTATTACAGTTTTATTTGTGACATGCTGATATCAAGTAAATTATTATGTTGTTATCTTTGACATGTGGATATCAAGTAAATTATTATATTATTTATTTGGTTGTTTCGGGATTTGAGATTTAAATATTGAGCACAACCCACTACTGGCAACGCTGATCGTATTCTGGTATGAACCTAAGCCCTATCCATGTCAATGTGGAAACACATTTTGTTTCCCCTTACAACAGACATTTTAGCTGTAAAATCCATCCAATCATGAACAAGTCTATAGATAACACAAGAATAACTGAGCCAACCAAGATGAGTGCAGACTCTTCATTAAAAGCATAAGATAGAGATGAATAATATGGGGAGGACATAGAGAAAACTGTGGGAGATAGCAAAAGATAGGGTGATGTGGCATGAGTTGGTTGAGGGATGATGCCCTAACAGAAGATAAATGTCAAAAGATGGAGAAATTTACATTTGTCTGTAATACATCTAACGGAATGACCCAATCTCCAGATTTAAAATTACATGCAAAATATTACTGCCTAGTGTTGGCGTGATAACTGATGTTTTGAATCAACCTCCAGCGCACCAATCGCTGGAGCTCAAATGGATTTTTCGCCATTCATAAACTCCCAGAACCACAGGTTAGAGTTACAAACAGAAAAGACTAAATTATGAGGAAATATTAGGACCTCTGATATTTGTAGATGAAGGCAAGAAGAAGGGGAAAAGATACTTCAAAAGCACATATCATTGGGAAATTGAAGATGGATAGAGGGAATATACTCTGGGCAATAAACGACAGCTTAATGCTTGGAAATGCACAGCTTGATAAATATTCTCAACCAGTGCTGTTGGAGTGGGGAAACGAGTATGGAACTTGTTGGAATGAATGCAGGTGAGGATGGGGGAGGGGGGGGGGGGAGGGGCGACATATAGTAAACTAGCTTGCTTCAAGGACAATCACTTTCCACAGCTTTCAACTTCAGTTGAAAGAGACTTGGAACTCCTGGGCTTGTCTTCATCACAAACTCATTCTGTTGCTATCTTAATATTGTATGCATCTGTGCTCACAGATCTCTTTATACTACATGTTAACTTCTACACTTATTATTGCTTTTGATATTTAAATACTAAATGCATGCTATACTTTTCCTTTTCAGGCAAGAAAAATCATGGGTGCATTGTTTCAACACATCACCTACAAACACTGGCTACCAAAAGTCCTGGGCCCAAAAGGCATGGCAATGATTGGACCTTATGAGGGCTATAAACCTGATGTGAATCCCAGCATTGTCAATGAATTTGCTGTTGCTGCCATGAGGTTTGGACACACACTTATACAACCAATGATCTTCAGGCTGAATGAAACATTCCAAGAAATTCCAGAAGGACATCTGTCTCTCCATCAAGTTTTCTTTGCTCCGCACAGGATCATTGAAGAAGGAGGACTGGATCCATTGATTAGAGGATTGTTTGCTAAAGCAGCAAAAAAGAAAATGCCAGGTATATTCTCTAAGCCATGTATTAGTAATAGTTTGAATTTTTCAAGAATTTCATCTCAGGAATGTTTTAACACCTTAGCTACATTATCTTGAGCAGCCATTAACAATCCAATTCTTTTCAGTCACTGATATTTTGATGAAGTTGGTGATTTTTATATTATTTGCTACCCAGCTGTTTACGCTGGTATGTGGTAGCATAAAAGTAAAGTAAAAGTAAATCTGTTTGCAGTATGCTTGTTTTGGAGTAGTTCCATTACATTACACTTTTCAACGCCTTGAGGTGTATTGGGTACAATGTGCTAGCCCCATATTTTTATAGACAATCGGCATCCACTGAGTGACGAGATTAATATCACACTGATCATCTTTACTTGCCAACACATCATGGCACCCATTTTAGTTTGAGAGAGGCCAGGTACATTTTAAAAAAAAACTGCTGTAATCGGGTTTGAATATATGACTAGCAGGCAAGCGATATGGTAGCGTAACAAATAATAATTCCCTTCAGTCATGTTCTAAGCATGATGTAAGAGCACAGGTTGGTGATTCAGGAGTTATTTTTATTCTGAATATGCTCTATGGCATCTTTCCACATAGTTCAAAAAGATTTATAATGGTACATTCCATAGTATGAACAATATTCTCTTCCTCCCATGCTTTCATGTCTCACTTGCATGTCCTTGATGCATAGATTTAGATGTCCAACTATTCTTAAACCCTTTACCTGCTCTGTTAACTGATTAAGCGCCATGGAATGATTACCCCGCGGGTAGCGGGGTAGGGGTATCCCCTATCAAAGGAGAAGTAAGGCGCCTCCTTCCCTCCGCTAGCCTACGGGACACCCTTGGGCAAGGTGGAGTACCCGTTTAGCCCCCCGATCAGGGTTACGTGAAGCCATGGGTGCAGGTGGTGGATGAAGATGTAGAGCAGCCGACAGATAGTTGTAGGTTATGGTCTACACCTTCACGACGGTAGGCAGAGGATCTCCTTTTTTGAGGAGACAATGGCTACGGTCACTGACCAGTATGGTCACTGCTGGGAAGGAAAGCAATGGCAAACTACCTTCTTTACACATGCCAAGAAAATCATGTTGTGTTCACTAATACAATATATGATACTGGAAACATACCTCATGAGTTATGTAATTCTGTATTTATTGCAATCCCAAAGAAATCAGGAGCCTTGGAATGTGATCAACATCGAACAATTAGTATAATGAGTCACATCACGAAGATTTTGCTAAGAATTATCATGCAAAGAGTTAGGAGGAAAATACAACCTGAAATAGGAGAAGAACAATGTGGGTTTGTAGTAGGCAAGGGTACAGTAAATGCTGTGTATATACTGAGAACCGTAATCGAACGTTCTATAGAAGTAAACAAAGATCTACACCTTTGCTTCATTGACTACACAAAGGCTTTTGTTAAAGTGAGACATGTCAACATGATAAGGATGCTTGAAGATCTACAAATTGATGGGAAAGACCTTAGACTTGTAAAAAACATATATTGGAAACAACAAGCTGCCATAAGAGTTGATAATGAAGTAAGCCAATATCAGCCTATTAAGAGAGGTGTGAGACAGGGATGTGTAATGTCTCCAGATCTGTTTTCCCTGTACAGTGAAAATATTTTCAGAAATATTGAAAATATGGAAGGAATCAACATTGGGGGACGATGCATCAATAACATTAGATATGCAGATGATACAGTCTTGATTGCAGACAATGAACAGGACCTGCAAAATTTAGTAGATGCGGTTGTTACACATAGTGAACAACAAGGGTTAGAATTAAATTGTAAAAAGACACAGATTATGGTCGTCACTAAGAAGAACGAAATACCACAGTGTAATATACAAGTAAATGGGAATACTCTTCAACAAGTGAATAGGTACAATTACCTCGGAACAGTAATAACATCTGATGGGAGATGCCTTGAAGAGATTAGAACAAGAATCGCCATGGCAAAAGTAGCCTTTAGCAAGATGAAAAACATACTGACCAATAAAAAGATGTCAATTGAAACGAGAAAAAGAGTGTTGAGATGCTACATAGAACCTGTACTTTTATATGGATGTGAAGCTTGGACAATGAGCAGCCAGGCTGAAAAATATCTGATGGCTGTAGAAATGTGGTTTCTGAGGAAAATGCAAAGAATACCATGGACAGCCAGAAAGACCAATGAACAAGTCCTTCAAGAAACAAATGAAGATCGTAAACTGATCAGAGACATTAGACGTAGACAGTCTCAATTTTTTGGGCATGTTATGAGAAGAAATGATTTGGAGAACTTGGTGACAACTGGTAAGATCGAGGGGAACAGACCAAGGGGAAGACCTAGAAACAAGTATCTGGATGGCTTGGCCTTGTGGCATGGTCGAGACAAAAACACGGAACTGATCCACGACTCTATTGATCGAGTGAGATGGCAGAACATGACCGCCCACGCTTACCGGCATGGCACATGATGGATGGATGGAATGATTAATTGTCTTAAGCGACTTCCTATATCTACCATGGGCTTATATATAGTAGTTTTCCTTAAGCAACTCCCTTTATTTGATATGTAATACAACATGTCTGCTACTGTACTAACTTGTAAGTTATAACTATGACACACCACTTCATTCAATTTTCCACCATCCATGTTTGTTAGGTCCAAACCTACTACTTTATGCTTGGTACTGAATCTGTTAAGAGAATGTTGTTTGAAATACGGCTAACACACACTTTCCATTCTCACAAGATTAAAGGGTTAATCACTTGATCTTGCATGGAGATACATTCCTTCTGTTGTACTGTTTCCCAATCAGTGCTAAGTTAGGAAGAGCTTTCTGGTAAAGGTCCTTGTGTAGGCTGCTTGCAAGGTTCTGTTTGTTACTTTTGTTATTTCAATAATCCATTGCTTGCTGGGTTTGCCTCTTGATTTGTTTCTGCTATATTTAAATGTCAATACTGTTTCAGTATGTTGTTTTGGAGTAGTCTTGTTACATGACCAAACCATCAGATTCACTATTGCTGTTGCACTGTTTCAGTGAAGGAATAGTGTGACAAAGAAATGCCCAGAGTCAAGGCTAATTCACTACTTTATTTATCTGAAATGAAAGAATAAAAAGGTAACAAAGTTCAGCAGTAGAATCTTTAATGAGTCCACAGAGCATCTCATGAATTTGAATGTGAATTCATTATATGGAATTAATTAATGTTGTGACCTGTTTTAATCAAATCCATTTCTTCTTCTTATATAACATAAACATAACTTCCTTCACTTAACCTATACAGTAAAAATGATTTTATCATTTCTTGGTAATTTTTTTATAGTTTGTTTTATCAAACTTCATATTCATTAATCCAAATATATGTCACAAATTTAATCAAGTTAACTTTTATTTAAACAACCAAAAACTTGTTATCTAATCATCTTTGATATTAAAGACAATTTTTGTTTCTATTCAGGAGAACTCCTGAACTCTGAACTGACAGAAAAACTTTTCCAGCTTGCCAACGCAATTGGCCAAGACTTGGCTTCTCTTAATATACAGCGTGGTCGTGACCATGGCACCCAATTTTACAATGACTATCGAGTGCTCTGTGGTCTCCCAAGAGCAAGAACATTTGATGATTTGCGCTCAGAGATACCCCATAAAGACACCAGAGACAAGTTACAGGCCCTTTATAGTCATCCAGGTAATTTCTTAGTTATTTTGCATTATAGAGTTAGTTGTATGTCCTTGATAGGACGCTGCAATAAGCCACAGCATTTATTAGGCAACTGTACTTTCTGAACGGCCGATATTCATACCATTGAAGTCAACCTAGAGCGATCTGCTTCCAAACTGTCTGTGGCTGATTTCAAACCCCTGACCTGGTATGTCATGGAATTGTGAAACTGTGTTTCACTAACTCCCACGCCACAGACACTGACTTGATATAAGCCAATTTAAATTAAGTAAATCTAAGCAGTTGAAAACATTCAAAGGAGGTTCAAGAAACGGCAACATTTGGGTTGAGAGTTATGCAAGCATCAAAAGAATACCTCAAGAGGATGGAGAAATAGCATGATTAGACACAAAAGACTTCAGATTGATTAGTCTGTGGATGAAAAGTAGTTTTTGACAAAATTAGATATGTTGATAAACTTTACTTCTATATCTATTGCAAAATATAACAGACAGACTGGGTTGAAAATGAATTCACCAATTTATATAGAATTTGTTCTTACTATGGACTGGATTATGAAGGAAACAACAGTTACCACCAGAAATTCAGTTTAATCTGACAGACCAAGTTAATAATCTGGACTTCACTGATGACACTGTCTTCCTGTCCCATGCACAAAATCAGATACAAGATAAATTAAACACACTTGATGGGAGGTCATAACAGTTAAATAAAAGAACATTCATAGGAGAAAGACAAAAATATCATGAGAAATAATCAAGCGAATAAGAAGTAAAACCATACAACTATTTAGTTAGCAATATAGGCAAAGATGGGGAAATAGATAGCAGTATTAAAATAAGAATACAGACGGTAAGAGTTTTCTTAGCACTCGCCAGTGCTACGGAGTTCATGCAGTATATTGAGATTCTTCTTGTGAGATCAATGAGAAGAGACTGGAGCAATTATAGAGATGTGCGATGAACATGATCTTTTACAAAAACTGAAAGCTAAACAATTATATTTATAATAAACTTCTTCTTCTTCTGCATTCATCCGGATTTTTTTGTTGGAATGTGACTGCGTTGTGCCTGTTTACAGCAGAGCTGCATTCTTGCGCCGTTAGGCCGACACATCCGACTTCTGCGGGCATTTGTTGACCGGGTTAACCTTCCCGGATAATAAACTTATTAGTAGAGGATGTTTAATTTTTGTTTAAACTTTTGCATGCTCCATTATATCATCAATTGACAAGAATGCCTTGCTGCAGGATCAAGTGTACTTTGATGTATGACAAACTGACTAATGCCTTAATGTCCTGATAGATAATAGTTTGTAAAATGGAGTTATACCTCTCCACAACACAAAGCCTTGGCTGAATTTAGAGACTATGTGTTGCCCATGCAGCATGATCTCTGTCATGACCTGCCTAGTTTACTCCAGAAGAAAGGTAACACTAATACGGCTGGAATAAGAGAAGTTGCAAAAGATGTCAGATCAGCAAAGCAATGCTCTAACTGTCTGCCTGTTGCAGCTTCCATTTTAGACCAGTTGGCTTAGGGCCCTGCCATGACATTTAATCTTTAGGTTGCATTTCCTCACACTAGTGTAAGGTTTATACTCTCCTAATTGTGCTCAATCACCCAAAGCTGTTGGCACAATATTGATTGTCAGGTTTGGTGAACGCAACCCAACATCCAGCGCTAAGAGAAAACAGATGGTACCATATACTGTCATAAGTAGCGAAGTCATATCTGACTAAGACCAATTAGTTACCCTAAAATAGGTATCCTCACAAACCAGGTCTATCATCCACCTGAACCAATACCCTGGAATGTGGGTAGAATCTGACCCAGCTATGTTTATACCACAAGAGGGCTCAGAAATATGTATTAACCAGGAATAGATCAAGTAACAAACACATGAAACTACTGGACAGTTATCAGCCAATAAATAATTGATCACATTTTGTTCCAGCCAATAAAATGTTTCTCATATTGTATTCCAGACAACATTGATTTGTTTGTTGGAGGTGTGAGTGAGTACGTGGTTGAAGGGGCAAAAGTTGGACCCACATTTCTCTGTATTCTCTCTGACCAGTTCAAGAGACTTCGCGATGGAGACAGGTGAGGTCCAGTAGTCTATTGGTTTAAATCTCAGCAAGTGGATAATTTTAAATACCTAGGGGCATTTATAACAACAGACGGAAGGTGCACAACAGAGATTAAGAGCAGAATAGGGCAATCAAAATCTACATTTAAGAAAATGAAGAGTATCTTATGCAATAAGTCACTATCACTGAATATAAGAAAGTTAGTGCTGAAGTGCTATATAAAACCTGTTTTGCTGTATGGCATTGAATCTTGGAATGTAAATGAACAAATCAGGAAGAAGTTGGAAGCAACAGAGATGCGATTCCTGAGACAAATGTTGTGAATTCCTTGAGCTGCCAAAGTAACTAACATTGATTGCCTGAAAGAGGCTAATGAAACTAGAACATTATATACAACAATAAGAAAGAGACAAACAGCTTTCTTTGGCCATGTGATGAGAAGAGAGGCATTGGAGAACATTGTGACAACTGGAAAGATCAAGGGGAAGAGAGGCGGAGGCAGACCAAGAGAAATTATGTTGGATGGATTGAGACAGTGGCATGGAGGAATATCATCAGCAGAGTTGATCCAGAAAACCAAAGACCGAGATCTGTGGAGAGTCACGAACACCTACACCAGCCGGCATGGCACTTGATGATGATGATGATGATGATGTGTTTAAGGTCTGATATTTGGCACAATCACTTTTGACTGTGTTTCAGATGCATAAGATTTGTGCTAATTCTTATGTAATAAAATAAACAATGATTATGCTAGATGCTTGCCTGTCAGCCTGGTGGTCATGGGGTCATTGTGTGTCCAGATGGATTTCTACAATTGACATGGGCTTCTGGACCAACCCATCCTTGAGAAGTGAAGGCAGCTGGTGTGATACTGTCCACGTCACCGCTGAAGCGTCAGTTTGTCTATAACAATATGGGTCTTGTCCTATGCCCTGTACGTGTGTCCAAGGGTCCTTTACTTACTTTTATTAACTAACATTTAGAATACTTGTTTTTTGTTCCATAATTTTATCATGTTCATGTTTTTCATTAAATGTTATTTTTAATAATTTAATTTAATTTAAAATATAATGTAATTATATACGATTTAATAATATTTAATTATATTGTTTCATAATTCTTTTCATAAACATAACAACTTGGAAATAACTGATTAAAAAATATGGGAAAATCATAACACCAGCTACAGGAAACCTGTCAAATCAATTATAATTAATAGACTGTTTGTGCATCATCTTCTACATGTTGCCATTTCAGATTCTGGTACGAGAGGGAGGGAGTTTTTTCTTCGGAACAACTCGTAACGATTCAACAAACATCCATATCATCTGCAATCTGTGAAAGCAGTGATAGCATCACGCAAGTTCAGAAAGATGTTTTCTTGTTGGCTGCTCATGATGAAGACTATGTCCCATGCAGTGAGATTCCTAAACTGGACCTGAACCAGTGGACGGATTGTTGTGAAGGTATTGTCTGTTGTGAATCATGTCTGGTTTATTCATGTCCAGAAACTATGTAGTTTAATAACCTTATAATAGTGACAAAACAGGGGCTATTGTGAAGATTAATAACCTTAAAATAGTGACCATGTATGTGGTATTATAAAGTTTAATAACCTTAAAATAGTCACAAAGTAGGGATATCTCTTATCAATGAAGAAATAAGACACCTCCTTTTCTCCGCTAGCCTACAGGACACCTTGTGCAAGGTGGAATACTCATTTAACCCCTCCAAATGTGAAACAACAAGAGCATGTGATGGATTGAGCTTGAGAGCAACCAACAGATAGTTGGTTTTTATATCTCAAGTTTGTGACTTTAAGCAATGGATCTAATTCTGCTCTTCTTGTCTTTTTGGGTCTTCCTCTATTTCTTTAGCCCTGTATGTTCCAAAGAAAGGAATGTCTATTTATGCTGTTTACAGGTTTTCTCAGTGTGTGTCCCATTCAGCACCAGCATTTGGTCCTAACCTCTTGATTCCCTAGAATTTGTTTAGTGTCATCTGTAAGCTTCTCATAAGTGATTTTCTCACACCATCTTAGCCCATTCTGTGCAGGCAATAGTTAATAAATGTATTATTTTATTAGTAATTATTTTAGTTGTTCTCCATGTTTCTGATGCATACAGCAGGACTGATTTGATGTTAGGCCTAAATATTCTAAATTTGGTACTAAATATGATTTCTTTTGACTTCTTTTTTTTTTTTTTGTCGACTTTTAAGCGACTTTCTTTTACCTTCTACAAATTTTCTAGTGCTTTGAAAACTCCTCCTGCATGTTGTATTTTTATTTTAAAATCTCTGTCTGTTCCCCCATATTTGTCTACCTTGATACATAAATATTTGTATAATTTGGAGTGAGGTTTCACCAGAGGAAGATATAACTATCATTAGCTTGATTTACTCTCTTTATCAGTGTTTTTCTTTTACAAACTTTTAGACCTAATTGTTGTGAGGGACACATGGTATCCTGCCAGTACAGTGGTTGTTGTGAGGGACACATGGTATCCTGCCAGTACAGTGGTTGTTGTGAGGGACACATGGTATCCTGCCAGTACAGTGGTTGTTGTGAGGGACACATGGTATCCTGCCAGTACAGTGGTTGTTGTGAGGGACACATGGTATCCTGCCAGTACAGTGGTTGTTGTGAGGGACACATGGTATCCTGCCAGTACAGTGGTTGTTGTGAGGGACACATGGTATCCTGCCAGTACAGTGGTTGTTGTGAGGGACACATGGTATCCTGCCAGTACAGTGGTTGTTGTGAGGGACACATGGTATCCTGCCAGTACAGTGGTTGTTGTGAGGGACACATGGTATCCTGCCAGTACAGTGGTCATGTGTTTGAATCCACATCAAGGCGGATTTTTAAAATTTGACCTGGCTTCCCAGGACAAGCTAGGCTAAAATGGGTACCAGGATATGTCCTTGAATGTAAACACCTGATCCTGACCTCATCACCCATCAAGTGCCAGTTGGTTTATAACAATATGGGTTAGTTAGTTGCATATTCTTTACAGGATGTTGCAATCACCCATGGCATTTTCTGGCTGTTTGTGATCTCTTGGCAAGTTTACGTTCAGTAGATTTCCATTACTTTCTGAATGACAGGCACCTATACCAGTTTATAAAAAACCCAGTGCAAGGTGGTCTACTGCCAAATCGCCTGCAGCTGTGATTTGAATGTGGTATGTGGGGTTACGAACTGCATCTGTAACCCCTTCGCCATGGAGCCAGCAACAATAAGGGGCTAACACCATTTACCCAATATGCCTCAAGACATGCAAAAGGGTCCTTTACATTTAAAAATAAATTGTTGTGACTTTCCATCCAGTGTATTTAATTATCTTGCATCTAATTTGTTACCTGGACTTCAGAATCCAGACTAGATAATAAGAATAATCAAGTGGCAAATGATATCCCACAAATTAGTTCTTATTTTAGATGTGTATGTTAATTTTCCTTCATGAAGAGCTCTCCATTTCATGACGTTGTGTGTTGCCTTAACCAAATTAATCATCTTCTGTGGGCATCGCATAATGCCTCATCGATTTTCAAAGAGATTTCCTATCAATACTCTCAAAGGCTTTTCATAGTCCACAAATCCAAGATAAAGTGACAAATTAATTTCAGTCATTTGCTCTACTATTATGCTTAATGTGATTATCTGAAGCCATCTAATGGGTTACTTCATATTACAGTAACATACATCATCTAACATGAAATCACATAATGGGTTACTTCATATTACAGTAACATGCATCAGCTAACATCAAACCACATAATGTTATAACAACATAAATCAATTAACCTAATAACCTAAAACCACATAATGTGTTACTTCATATTACAGTAATATACATCAAGTAACATAACGCCACATAATGGTTTACTTCAAATCACAGTCACATACCTCAGCTAACATGAAACCACATAATTTGTTACTTCAGTCACATGCATCAACTAACAAGAAACCACATAATGGGTTACTTCATATTACAGTAATATACATCAAGTAACATAACGCCACATAATGGTTTACTTCAAATCACAGTCACATACCTCAGCTAACATGAAACCACATAATTTTTTACTTCAGTCACATACATCAACTAACAAGAAACCACATAATGGGTTACTTCATATTACAGTAATATACATCAAGTAACATAATACCACATAATGGTTTACTTCAAATCACAGTCACATACCTCAGCTAACATGAAACCACATAATTTGTTACTTCAGTCACATACATCAACTAACAAGAAACCACATAATGGGTTACTTCATATTACAGTAATATACATCAAGTAACATAACACCACATAATGGTTTACTTCAACTCACAGTCACATACATCAACTAATATGAAACCACATAATTTGTTACTTCAGTCACATACCTCAACTAACATGAAACCACATTATGAAGAAGACATAATAGAAGACAAATCTTGTCTGCATATTTGTACAAGCTTTTATTCTAAACATATAAACAGTAGCACAATTATTTTTCTTAATTTCTTTTTTTCAGATTGTCGCACTAGGGCAACACTGACAACATTTGCTGCACGATTCAGAAGTCGCAGATCTGCTGATTACAGCTACATGGATGACAGGCCAGATTTATACAGCAGCAATAGCAGTAATATTGTAAGCTAAAAAATAGACACTATCAGTCCTTCTTGGCAATTGTAATTTGATGTTCATGTTCATTAGTTTTCATTACAAATGTTTTAACACACACATCAAGTGTATTTAATTATCTTGCATCTGATTTGGTGTCTGGGATATGACAATTAGTAGTATGACTCTGCTGGTTGTTGAACGAGGGGATGGTGTACTTATGGGAATGTCCCGAGTGTGGTGATGTCAGTTCTTAGCTCAACTCAACTTAAACACACATGCACATACAGATATTTACTCTCTTTCATTTTTCAAATGGAAATTAAAGTCTAACTGGATACAACTATAGGTCTCAAGAGGTCTGATGCACATCTCACAAGATGGCTCTGAGCGTTTGTAAGAATATCAGCCTCAGGCCACTGTAGTCTGCTTCTCACAAGATGTTGGTATTACCAAAGGCAAAACAAAGTTGCTCCCAATTGGTGGTTTCTAGCATAGATATATTAGGCAGGACATTGTTAAAAACCATGGGTGGCTTCTGTCAAATTCTGGCATGTGTTTAATATAATTAACCACCTGGCAGTCAGGGTTTGTGACTGGTCATTCCTGTTTTTGCACTCATAAAAGATAATCATGACAATCATAGATGGTATTTGCATTTCTGGAAATTGAGGCATTTCTAACAGGATCCTTTTAGAAAAAGGCAAACAAACACACCCATGTGTTAAGATGAAAAATCAAATCAAAACAAGACGGTACATTTACAGGGAAGGGGTGTGTACAGTCCATTTGAACCCATTATGTGGTTTAATGCCGGTCTCTCTGGCTGAGAGGTTACACCACTTTCTCCGTAATCCCGTTTATCCACGCAGGGTCTCACAGCGAGGCGAGAACTGGAAGCGGTTCGACCCGCGCTCGTGACTTGCGGGATAATGAGCCGGCCACTCAGAAAGCAATGGCAAACTACTGAGCGTAATCTTGCCAAGAATTCAACATACAGCTGAAAGATGCTGATGTTGACAGTGATGTCCTGTAAAGGATATGCAAAACATTTTATTTATGTGGTTTAATGTTAATTTTGTAGTATTTTCATCAATATTACATCCTCATCCATTTGAACCCATTATGTGGTTTAATGTTAGTTTTGTAGTATTTTCATCAATATTATGTCCTCATCCATTTGAACCCATTATGTGGTTTAATGTTAGTTGTCTTGTAGTATTTTCATTAATATTACGTCCTCATCCAAACTAAGTTAATGAGTCAGTCCGAAGACTGATGTTGAAGTCATGTGATCACGTCCCTTCAATCTTCTATTGTCAGTCATTCTCTTCAGGTCAGCAGAAGCCCCAGTGTTCTTGCACCCTGTGTGATCTTATTGTTTCTTGGAAAACCTCTTTTGCTCTTGCCCTGGATTTTACCCTCTAGTATTTTTAGCAATAGGCTTTCATGTTTCATTTTGTAACCAAGTGAGGGTCACCTATTTGTGTGTGTTATTCAATATATATATAACAATAAGAAAGAGACAAACAGCTTTCTTTGGTCATGTGATGAGAAGAGAGCACTGGAGAACATTGTGACAACTGGAAAGGTCGAGGGGAAGAGAGGCAGAGGCAGACCATGCTAGATGGATTGAGATGGTGGCATGGAAGAATATCATCAACAGAGTTGATCCAGAAAACCAAAGACCGAGAATTGTGGAAAGTCATGAACGTCTAAGCCAGCCGGCATGGCACTTGATGATGATGATTCGATAATTATCTATTTTACCCAATTTCATTAAGGCTGTGTTCATTTGATTTATTTTTTGTCCATTTCACTCTTTGCAGCACACAATAACACTATCTCAAATGCTTCCAAGTTTTTTTTCATCTGTTTTATTTACAGTTCATGTAAATATTTCATCTACTTTTGTACAAGTGAAACAAGATATTTACCATCAAATAGAAAAAACAACATATATCCATTCATTCATGCCCGGCCTTCTGAAAGTGGGAGGGCAGCATAGCCAGACATGTTGTGCTTGTGACGGACTCACTGAGTATGCTTCAGAAAGTGAAAACTGATATATACTGAATGAAGTGGCTCACGTCGCTCAACAAAATGCAGGTTGTGAGCATATGGATTTTCTACTCAGGACATGCAGGTGTGCGAGACATTGAACAGGCAGATAGACTGGCTGCTACCACCACTCTGGGTAAAGAGCTGTTTACAGTAAGGGCGATGTGGAGAAGGCTCTCTGAGACCAGGTGGCATCTGAAAAGTGTCCATGAATGTAGAGACTTATTCATAAAGAGTGATTAGCATGTCTGGATGACACTCAACACATACAGGAAAAACCAGACAGACTTTTAATCAAACCGCTACTAAAACTTTCAGCATGGGAACTCTTCAATGGCTTTTGAGGAAAGAGACGAAGCATGTGTGGGAATGCTCTGAGTGCCATTATGTCAATTCTGTAATTAAGTATTAAACCAGACAGACTTGTAATAAATTCTATAACCAAGTAATAACCAAGTACATCTATTCATACATGCAAGCACAAACATGTTAATATTTTAAAACAGTTTTAATTTCTATTTACCAGAACTCGAAAAATACAATGGAAGAAGAGGAAACCCATGATAAACTCAAACCTGACAGTGTTAATGAGGAAGTGGTTGAAGTGAAGCCTGCACCACTTGAATCACAGGAGACCAGCACGTGCTTGAAGGAAGATTTAGATATGATGGATACCAGGATTGAAGGCATGGAGGAGGCACTGATGGAGATGACTCAACTAATTAACCGCCTTAAAAAGAAGGTAGGTCAATAATAATTTATACTATTACAGATCCAGTCGTAGCAGCATAGTTGATAATATACTTCTATTGTGATGTAATGGTTAAAGTGCAGATCCCCTGTTGTGAAGGAAATTTGATCCTAACTGCAGATGGCTCTTGCAGCAACCCAGAATCATAAAACTGCCTCCAATTTTTCTTGAAAGGAAAGAAAATGTATGAAGATGTATCACTTTACATCATCCTTGCAGTACTGACCATGGGATTGGTGTAACCTTTTCTGTTGTATTGATTTCAGTCAAGAGTTTTTGTCACATTATCAGGAGAAATTAGTGACAACTGACAAACTAGATATGGAAAAAAAAAAAACAAGGAAAAGACAAAGAGATAAACACCTGGATGGCTTGGCCCCTTTGCATACTCAGGACAAGAACACAGATCTGATCAAAGGTGATTATGTCAGAAAGTAAACCAGGACTTATCAGAGTGGCACATGACGATGATCATGCAACTTTCTAAGGATTACTTTTTACATTAAAGCAAGCAAGAACTTTTTTTTACTGCTCTTCCTGTTACATTTGTTAATGTCAGATTAGGAAGATATTTCTGGACTTGATATTTTTGTGAGCTGTGTACAAGGTGATGTTTGTTGCTATTCTGCTAATCCATCGCTTGCAGGGCCTGCCTCTTGCTTTCTTTCTGCTGTTATAAATGCCAATGATACTTAAGGGTAAAGAACAGGAATTAAGTATGATTGCTGAAAGAAGAGACAGGAATCAACCAGCACAACGATGGACACAGGCTGTTGAAGACCAGACATATCTTCCTAACCTGACATTGACAGACATAACAGGGAGTGCAGGGAAAAAAAGTTCCTGCTTGCTTTGACTTTTAGAGGTAGTTGTAATTAATGTCCCCAAGTCAAGGACGAGAAGTCAAAATTTTTGTCCAACTGTCCAATGTAGGGGTTGATCGCACTGGATGTTTAAGAACATGCAGTCTTATCCATTCGGCCATGCTGACCTTGTTTAGGCAATTTAACGTTTAGTAGTTTGCCACTACTCTCTGAACGGCCAATGCTCATACCACTGTGTAACCAATGCAAAACGATCTACTCCCAAACCACCTGTAGCTGTCCTTGAACCCGGTATCTCAGGGTTGTTAAACTGCATTCACTAGCCCTAATCCTCTGTCACCAAAAATAGTTGTTAAACAAATCAACAAACAAAAGACTATAAACAAGCAATGTATAACCAGAACAGATACTTGTATTAGAAGCCATAAGTAAGACTGTATATTCCAATCGTAATCTCACTATGTTGACGAGAATTAGATTTGCATTAAGGAAAACAAAACATATTCTTTATCCCTGAGTTCATATTATATCTCTATAATTCGACACATTTCTGATGTAAGTATCAATTCTGAAATATCATCAGATTCGACTTATGGAAAAAGACAGCTTTGACAGAAGAAGGACAAGTCAAGGTCACTTACACAGAATCAGAGGAAAGCGCTGGAAGCTTGAGTGAAGAGTACAAATAAATGACAGGTAAATTTATTATCTGTGAGTAGACACTGTTTGAATTACATTCAGGGTATCTGGAATAGACACCATTAGCATTTCAATCTGGGTATCTGTGAGTACTATTGGTGTTACAATCTGGGTATCTGTGAGTAAACACTATTGGCATTACAATGTGGGTATCTGTGAGTAGACATCACATTATGGTAAACATTTGAAGTGAAAACTGAATGCCCATATTGTTTTAACTGATCGAGTGCCAAACAAAATAGAAGGTTTGGACCAAACCTGGTACACAATCAGGTGAACAAGTATTATAATGTAAACCTCTGTTCTCTGAGCATTGAAATTGCGGAATATACCACAAAATAAAATAAATAACACGATGACCATAGTAAGGGGATATATTGTCCTTCTGTCCAAACAGAAGGTCACATCTGGCGATATATTATCCTTCAGCACTGGTCAGTTAATTACTAAGCAGAAACAGTTAAAGTAAACTAGGTGAATGATGGGAAATGATGTTAATTCATCATCGTGAAGTGTTCTGTTGGCTTGTATTGGTCAACATGTTTCCATACAATCCTGACAGTCTAATACTATTTATCAATGCATGTACTGACATGATCAATCCTGACAGTCTAATACTATTTATCAATGCATGTACTGACATGATCAATCCTGACAGTCTAATATACTTATCAATGCATGTACTGACATGATCAGTCCTGACAGCCTAATACTATTTATCAATGCATGTACTGACATGATCAATCCTGACTGTCTAATACTGTTTATCAATGCATGTACTGACATGATCAATCTTGACAGTCTAATACTGTTTATCAATGCATGTACTGACATGATCAATCCTGACAGTCTAATATACTTATCAATGCGTGTACTGACACGATCAATCCTGACAATCTAATACTATTTATCAATGCATTTACTGACACGATCAATCCTGACAATACTACTTATCAATGCATGTACTGACACGATCAATCCTGACAGTCTAAAAATACTTATCAATGCATGTACTGACACGATCAATCCTGACAGTATAATACTATTTATCAATGCATGTACTGACACGATATAAGATTGTCTAATCTCTTTTCTCTGTCATCCGGCTTCTTTTTGCATTAAACATATGAGTTGTTACAAGATATTTCAGTTTCTCCCTGTTCATAACATGGCCACAGAATGTTGACTGTTTCCTTATGACGTCTGTAACAAGTCTCTTTGTATCTTGCCCTAGTTTTAATCTGCATTACTCATTTTGTCTGTCCATGGTGTTTTTAATATTCCTGTGTAGATCTACATGTCTTTTGTTTCAATGAGTTTTCTTGTCCATCATTCACTGCAATATGCTAAAGTTGGTTCTGTGCAAAACTCTAACCAGTTTCTTTTCTGACTTTAAGTAACAATTTATTGTATATGCTTTGTGAATTTGATCAAATAGATGCCCATCCATGGCTGTGTTGTATGGAAAATAATTTGATCAAATACATGCACATCCATGGCTGTGTTGTAGGGAAAATAATTTGATCAAATACATGCACATCCATGGCTGTGTTGTATGGAAAATACCACAGACGACATGTGAAGTAAACAACACAGGACCCTTGTTCATGGCTTCAGGTGCAATGGGTAAATGGCTCTAGCCCCATGTTTTTATAGGCCACATGGCACTGGAAGGGTAAATGCAATATCCCACCAGCTGCCTTTATTTTCCAGAACATCTCCTGGTACCAAATTTATGCTGGATCATCCTGGAAGCCCAGGACAGTTTAAAAAAATACCTGCCTAGATGGGAATTTGAAAACATGATCACTAGGCTAGAAGGCAAGCATACTAACCATAGCACTACCATGGCCCCCCCCCCCCCCCCAGGCCTGATGTTAAGACAAGGACCTATTAGACACCTTGGGTATATGGTCTAAATTCATATTTGTATAGACCGATCAGTACTTGGTGGGTGATGTGGCCAGCATTATAATGGCTGTCTGTACTTCCCAACATTGTTTGGTACCCATTTTAAGCTGAATTGACCTGGGCTGCTGGGCAAACTTTTAAAAATCTGCCCCAATGCTGATTCAACCACAAGGCCAGCGTCTAGCCACTACACTACCACAGATCCCTAGACCAGAAGTAGTGATTACTTATTTAATGCTTATTCAACCATCAGGCCAGCATCTAGCCACTACACTACCACAGATCCCTAGACCAGAAGTAGTGATTACTTATTTAATGCTTATTCAACCACCAGGCCAGCGTCTAGCCACTACACTACCACAGATCCCTAGACCAGAAGTAGTGATTACTTATTTAATGCTGATTCAACCATCAGGCCAACGTCAAGCTACTATGCTATCACTTATTCCTAGATCAGAAGTAGTGATTACTTATGTGCCCTTAGATGTGCATGGATAAGAATACTTAACTCATTTATAGTGTATGCTTGTTTATTTCCTCCTTTCAGAATATCATATTGAGTGTAAAGTGAAGACAACAGACAGATACTGAGACACAATGATCTCATGCAACGACATTATTTCTTTCAGTCATGAGATTTGTGTGTGTCATTGTAAAGGACATTGTATGTATTTTACTTTAATCTGTAATATCGTAAACTACTAAAGGGTGTGAGAGTCTTGCATTTTTTAATGCAGGAAGTTTGCTATTATTTTGAGTTTTCCCTTTGTTAAAGTTTTTGTTATTTTTTTCTAATTAACTATATTGATGATCTACATGGTTATCAAGGGTATTTTTAATAAATGATAACTAGTAACAAATGAAAACACAAAGTTTTGTATTAATTGCTGGCTATGAATATTTGCCTTCTGTAATGAATTTTTGAAAATATTGGCCCCTGATACTGACCTGTCATCCTTTAAGAGCTATATCAATGTCATGTATACTGTAAGTCTGGGGATGAAAGCACCCACAATGTTATGCTAATTATTGGCAAAGTTCAAGAACATTTTCTAATACTCATTTACATTTACACAGTGGGCCTAATTCATGTGACCTATGACAGAACTTGGAACTTTGCTATATTGTGACAACGATCATTATGTAGTCATTTTTATTTGTGGCATTATTTCTGGATTTCTTACCAACACAAGCCTTTCCTCATCATAATTAGTCAACATGTTGAACAACAAGTCAGTCACAGAAGTATTATCCTATATTGGTTACACACTATGTGAATTATGTAACACTATACTATTTAAAATATTAATTGCATACATACAATTTATTACATACTACTTCTGTTTTGTTTGCTTGAAAATAAAGTATCTAAATCTGCAATATTGTCTCTTGTATAAATGTCACTGTTTTAGTTCATTCAGTAGTTAGTAAAGTTTAGCTTCCACTGTTGTTTCTCTAGGCCAGAAGGTTTGACGGGATAGGTCATATTTGGGGCAGTTTTGGAATACGTTGCTTGGTGTACCAATCCACACATGCACTTGGCTGATAATGCCAATCTGAAATTGTTTATACTTGTGGCTGCATAATCAATTGTGTTAAATCCTAAATATATCAGAGACCTGCAAATGGTTGATTTACCAATCTCATTTACTGCTAGTAAGTCATAATGATTGGCATATATTTGTCTGTCTAAAATATAAATTGAAGAATCCTTCCATGAGATATTTATGAAGTTGCATTCTTATTGAACATTTGGTTAGCTAACAAATGTATTCCTGAGATTAAGACTGACAACAATCATTATGCGGCTACAGTAAAACCGAATGTGTGGTCATGGCTTCTGGTCATGTTACATTTATAACTGTAATCTACATATTTTTGCATGTTTGTTTTACAGCAACTACAACATGTACAAACACATTTCTATTAACTGTTGCACTGAGAGGAACTGAACTGTACATTAAATGTGTGACTTGTTTTTGTGTGTGCTACAAATGTGAGAACACAGTATAGCTTTATAAATGTGCATGTTTATTTAAACTAAGCTACTGATTATACAACCATACTTCTGTTGTTGACTGTTGCAGTAGAGTTACCTGAAAACAAGAAACCGTTTACTTTCTACATCACTATAGTAAAATTGTGCATGTACACATTCATTAATTGTATCTACACCTTAGTTTAGTGTACAGGGATTTTATTTTACATGTTCACATAACTCTAGGACAGACCCTGATTAATACACTTGGTACCAGAAAATTTACTCGCAAGATCAAGGCTGCAGGACTGATGCTGGCTACATCACTCATCGGGCGGCTGATTAGTCACAAATATGAGCTTAAAATCATATCTTCAATTTGCCACATGGCGTGGAAACAGGGTCTTTAGCTGAAATTTGTAACTGACTTCAGCGTGCCATTATCTTCTCTTGAAGGTTCTTGCTGTCAGAAATGACAGCTGAAAGATTGCACTAAGGCACTGCATGTGATCTTGTCCTTGAAAATCAAGCTAAGCCATTATGGGCTGGCCAAGCAACTTAATTGATCACTTACTCCTTACACCATGAAACTTTTAAATATATATACCAGTCAAATGACCTACTGTTACATAATTCTCACACATCACAGCATTCAATGTTCCCAATATAATTGCAAGCATTTTCATCATGTAAATGAAGTCACTGCAGACTACTATAATCATTTGCTAGACACATAATAAGGTAATTTATTTTACAAACATCCCAATAGAATTAGCGTCAAATATTAAAATACCTTCTTGGCAAATCACATGAATGTGATTTTTGCCATCTGGTTACAATTAGACAGACCATGCTATATTTGATTTTCTATATGATTCAATTTTCAAATGGTCTCAATAATCTTAGTGTTTTTTTTTTTTTGTTTGTTAATCATGTAGAGTTATCACTTACTCAGTGATCTGCTTATAAGTTAGGTAAAAAATATCTCACATTACTATTGTTAAGAAAACTGAAATATTCAAAAGCCTTCTTGGCAAATTATTTAAATTTGACCACTTAATTCTGAAATACTGTGTCAGTTATAATGTCAATATATCTCTAATTGGGGTTTCTGTAAAATGAATTATGTCTGATAACATGATGCTCATCACTGTAGTCGCAATTAATTAGTTTTCTGAAATATGGACAAAAGATGGCTACCACCAAGTAGATATCATGCTAGTGAAGATCTATAATGGTCAGCTTATAAAGCAAGAAGATTGACTTCACTGCACTAGGTTTTACCCCATCTGAATCAGTCTTTCTTTGTAGAATGGCACACTGCCTACTGAGAGCATCACAAAAAGTACAAACTGTAGCTCCAGCGATGACACCCTGGGGGGTTTCCAGAAAAACTCTACACATGGTCTAAATGATGAAATCTGAAACTAAACCCAAGGCCTTGAGAACACGAGGTTGAGGCTTGACTACTCTGCCACAGAGACCCTGTTTAGCTTGTAGAGAGTGTTGATGCCTTCATCGTGGTATCCTCACACCCCATAATTATAATTGGAGTATGGGTTGGTTCTATATTTTAATACATTATATGAAAACTGTACCCTACAATGTACAAAAAATGAGAAGTTCAGCTTAATTATATATAATCTATATCTTACCATTATCACCCATTTTGTAGTATTATTTTTTCCAGCAGTGAATATACTTTGTGTGCACAGATATAACGTTTGAATGCAATAATTTCAATGCCAAACCATGGAACTGTAGTTCCTATTGTTATAAAAACAACTGTACAGGAATTTGCAATAAAGAAACTGGTAAAATGCCAAACTATTATACTGGTTTATTTCTAGTTGGTTTATTGAAGTAGAAACATTACAAATTTGCTAGACGACTGTGGAAGTTAAGCAACAATGTTGCCCAGTGTATGGTTTACACACAGTCTTAGAGACAGGATGTATCCATTGGTTATGTGTACAAGATGTTGAATGTAAGTACAGGCTAAGTCTGTGTTGAACGCAAGTATGAGGTATCAGTCTGTGTTGAGTGCAAGAGATATGAGGTAAGAGACTGTTGAATGCAAGAGGTCTGTGTTGAATGTAGTATGGGATATTAATGCGTGTTGAATGTAAGTAAGAGTTATCAGTATGTATTGAATGTAGTATGAGGTATCAGTCTGGGTTGAATGCAAGTATAGGGTATTAGTCTGTGTTGAATGCAAGTATGGAGTATTAGTCTGTGTTGAGTTCAAGTATGTGGTATGTCGATTCGATACATTTATCCTTACCCAGTTTAACATCAGAAGAGAAGTTATATTAGGGTCTATCCCTGGCTCAGATTAATATTCCTGTGTTGAAGTTAGCCACAAATAGGATAACAATTTGAAGGTGATTGTTGTCCAAAGGGAGTATTGGCGTACCAATGGAAGTGGTATGTCTATGTTGCTTTACACTTTAGATAAGTACTTGAGTAGGCATGTATTCCTTTACTGATCTGTGTGTGATACCATAGTGCTGCTGATTGGGGAGTGTGGTGGTCGCATATAGTTCTGTAAGTACATTGCACTTTAAAGATCAATGTGTTTCCTTTTCTTGTTTGCTAGTGTATGAAATAGTCTTTGTAGTAACTGATTGTTGAAGGGTGGTTGTGTCATTTGTAGTCAAGATATGTAAATGCTTGTCTCTGTTGTGTATTGATGTGACTGGATTCTACATGTCGAGTGTAGAAGGAGAGTGAAAAGTCAAATAAAACACCATTATTCCAGTGTAAGAACTCTTGCAAGTCATACCAGAAGCCAAATAACCCATCCTGTACAGTTTGCAGCTGCCCGGGAAGGTTAACCCAATCAACAAATGCCCGCAGAAGTTGGATGTGTCGGCCTAACGGCACAAGAACGCAGCTCTGCTGTAAACAGGCACAACGCAATCACATCCGAAAAAAAAGTCAGGATGAACGAAGAAGAAGAAGAAGTTTGCAGCTGCAACATTTGTGGGTGTATCTTGTTGTGTCTTACTTTATCCTTTAATCCCATTTTACCAGCTTTAAGACAAACTTTGACTGTGAACTGAGTATATGACAGGTAACCAGAATGTAGACCTGTACTTACATCAAGTCTCAGAATCCGATGAAGACGAGTCTGTGTACGGAATATTTAAAGAGCCCAGCAGAGAAACACCAAAGCTGTCATTCAAACTTGATGCACAACTATCTTTAACACCGACTTTTTCAAATGCACACTTTCTAGTAATTTGTTCCTTGTCAGTCATTTCATGTAACTGGACTGTATTAAGGTGACATTTCTGCAGATGTGTAGTGAATGAGGCACTGTGATGTAATGATGTACGTGCCATCTTGGCATCTGTTAGATGACCTGAGACATCTGCTTCTGGATTACCATCTCCATGAGAGTGAGCTGATGATTCACAACTGTTAACTCTACCAATCACTTGCCTATTACAATCATCTTGACTAAACTTGTTACAATTGTCAGGCCATTGTACAGCTTTAACTGAAGCTTCTACACTTGCACATACTGGTAGTTGGAGAGGCTCATTTTGCATCTGGATTTCAGATTCATGTAAATCTGGTACTTTTGGCTTTTCAAATCCATACCAGTTACTGCACAAGCTACTGTTCTTTAGAACTGGTGTGTTTAAGGGAACAAAGACCTTGATGCTACTACTGTCATTCTGTTGTGTGTCTTCAGGGTTGCCAGAATCTTTCTCAGCAGCATCTAGAAATAGCATGAAGATGAAATCATTAGCTATCCTAAAACATGTAGAATCTTCTTATCATCATTTTCAATCTTTTTTCTCTCTAGATTGGTATGTGCTTCAAATAGTAGTGTTATTTTTACATCAGGTCACACACATTCAAATGTACTTTTCTCCCTTCTGTACAGGATATTTATTTAGCATTGTTATGTCTGGGCAGCAATTTATTGTGGAGATAGCCAAGTATTAATAATATATTATTACTCTCATAAACTAGAAATAGTTGCTCAAGTATTAAACACAGATTATTATTATTCTCCTCATCAACTAGATAGAAATGGTCGAGAATTAAACATGGATTATTATTAGTCTCATAAACTAGGTACACCGCGAGCTGGAGATAGTAGACCATATTACATATCTAGGATCAAAGGTAAACAATAAATTATTGCTAGATCAGGAAATCAACATCAGGACTGGTAAGGCAGCAGCAACAATAAACAGGTTAACTAAAAAGGAAGCTTACTGCCAAAACAAACGTCCTTGTCTATCAAGCCTGTGTCCTTAGTACTCTTCTATATGGCAGTGAAGCCTGGTCAACTTACTCACACAAGAGAAACGTATAAACACCTTTCCTATGTGGTGTCTGCGAAGAATACTTGGTATTAAGTGGCAAGACAAAATCATAAATACTGAAGTACTGGAAAGATCGAGTTGTGTGGCGGTTTGTTCCACACTGTCTTTGTAGACTTAGATGGATAGGACACATTAGGAGAATGGATGACAGTAGAATACCAAAGGACATCTTTTTTTGGTGAATTACAGATGGGAATGACTATAACCAAAGAAGAAAAAACAAGAAAGATTCATCTAAAAGAAAACCCCTTGAAACTAGTAAAGAGCTTCAAATGCTTAGGAAGTATAATATCATCACATGGCAAATCAGAAAATGAGATCAAAAATAAATGCAATAGGGCAAACCAACGCATTGGACAAATGGCATCAATACTAAAGAACAAACATGTATCAATATATATACTAAGAATGCACTCTACAACACAGTCTTCCTACCAACTATGATACCAATTCCAAACCTGGGCAATGACAGAGAAAGAGAAAAGAAAAATTACAACAGAAATGAGATTCCTGAAAAGAATACTAAATGTATCAAGGAGAGATAAAATAAGAAATAAAGAAATCAGGACTAAAGTGTAAAGTGGGGGTTACAGCAGTGCTATATTTTATCAGAAAAAAGCAAGTTAAATGGTTTGACCATATAACTAGATTACGAACTAATAGTATACCACAACAAGCAATGATGTACAGACCAAATGGAAGCACAAGAAGAGGCTGGCCATGTAAATGATGGACAGAGGGAATAGCAGAGACCATGGGAATCCTGATACATGAAGCCCATAAATGGGCACTCTCCCGATGTTTAAGCTTCACCTCGAAACTGCAAGGTACAAGAGGAACAAGATGAGATGAGACAGATGGGTAAAAGATCTCGGGGGCGTCCTCTACTATTATACAAAGTGTGGAAGCGAGACATGACTGATACAGGCATTGATATTGCACCCTGGTAGCAAGTCACCGCTGATCGTGTTGCATGGAGGGCAAAGATCAGAAATGGAATAAAGACAAAGAGGGACATGACTGCATATAGGTCACACACTGAGCATGTGTGACGTCAGATGGTGTGTGGTGGTGGAAATGACCATGTGTTCAAATGCATCCATTGTGGACGAAGATTTAAAGCGCAAATTAGTCTGATCAGTCACATTCGCTACCACCATGGGTTGTAATTACTATGCCTGTTTTGAAGCACAACGTAACAAACTATCGTCTGACAAAAGGGCAAGGTGTCAGTGCAGTGCAGTGCATAAACTAGATACAGATGGTCAAGTATTTAACATAGATTATTGTTCTCCTCATAAACTAGATAATGATGGTCAAGTATTAAACATAGATTATTATTATCCTGATAAACTAGATATAAATGGACAATTTAGATACAAAGATGTGTGTAAGCGGGACATGATTGATACAGGCATTGATAATGCACATTGGGAGCAAGTCGCCGCTGAACGTGTTGCATGGAGGGCAAATATCAGAAATGGAATAAAGTCAAAGGAGAAATTATTGCAGAAAAGTCACACACCAAGCGTTTGAGACGTAAGATGGTGCATGATGGTGGAAATGACCACGTGTTCAGATGCACCCACTGTGAACGGACATTTACATCGCAAATTGGCCTTATCAGTCACACTCGCTACCGCCATAGTTAAAAGTTATTATGCCTTTTTAAAGCACAAACTATCGTCTGTCAAGACGGCAAGGTGCCAATGGAAATGGACAATTTAACATATTATTATTCTCTTCATCAACTAGATATAGATGGTTGAATGTTAAAAGATTATTATTTTCCTCATTACGTACATACAGATGTTTGATTACTAAACATTGATAGTTATTCTCCTCGTAAACTAGATATAGATAGTGAAATATTAAACATATATTCTTCTTCTTCTTCTAATATACAAGATACAGATGGTCGAGTATAAAACATAGATTGTTATTCTGCTGATAAACTAGATATATATGTTGAGTATAAAACATAGATTGTTATTCTGCTGATAAACTAGATATATATGTCGAGTATAAAACATAGATTGTTATTCTGCTGATTAACTAGATATATATGTTGAGTATAAAAGATAGACTGTTATTCTCTTGCTAAACTAGATATATATGTCGAGTATAAAACATAGACTGTTATTCTCCTGATAAATTTTGGCTACATAATAAATAACAATGGGCACTGTTCTAGAGAAAGATAGCCACAGCAAAACTGACTTATAAACAGCATTAAGGACCTTTAGCACACCAGCAAGCAAATTAACACATCTTTCCTGTAGCAATAAATGTGTAAAGGGCAATGAATGTGTAAACGGCAATGAATGCACGGACCAACTGGCAAGCAATGCACCAATACAAGAGAGAATAAGCATGGACTTGGCTGATATTGTCAATGTAGTATAGACCCAGCTGGCTGGTAGCAATGATTCTCTGCCGCTAGTTTGATTACATGACTTGGGAGTGAAACCTGGCCAAGCACGTTGATGCTGTCTTCTTGGGCACGAAAGGAGAAGGAGATGTTGCAACCAACTCCTCATGGGAAAAGTGAGCAGAGATAAGATGGCTGCTGCATCGGAAGACTGAGCCATCCATCCATCATGTGCCATGCCGGTAAGCGTGGGCGGTCATGTTCTGCCATCTCACTCGATCACCAGTGTCGTGGAAGACTGAGCATCCATGGGAAAACCCAATGTTCGGGTATGTTGACTGTGGTAACATAACATAACTTCTGTGTAATTTCTAAACCTCAGAAAGCAATGGCAAACTACTGAGCGTAATCTTGCCTAGTACATCAACAGCAGCTCAAAGATGTTGGTGTAGACTGCAACGTCCTGCAAGGGATATGCAACATTAAAAAAAAAAAAAAAAAAAAAAAAAAAAATTTCTAAACTTTAACACATAAAAATGTACAGCTCTAAGAAACTTAGCACAAAGTTTGTCATTGATTATTTTCTCTAGAGGGGTATTATCTGGAAGCTGCAGAGACGTGGTTTTATAGAAAAACTATAATAATATCATGGATGGATACAAAGCATAATGAAAATATCTTGCAAGAAGTTAACCCACAAAGAGAACTGGTTACTCACATCAGAAGATTATAAGTCTAAATTGTTTGGACACATTATAACAAGGGAACCAGAGTTGTGAAGGAGTCACAAACACAATTCACAATCACACACCACGTTCAAAACACAGCTGTGGCCGATTTGAGCAGACCGCATTGTGTTGGTATTTCATACAATGGTATGTCTATTCCATTCCACTCCTGTCTATTCCATTGTTCACATGGGGCAGTGAGGAGCATTTTGTGATATTCACTAGCACAGGAACTGAGCAATATGGGGACGACCCGTTGCCATGAAGTTGGAACCGTGAGTAACTAACTAACTAACTAACTAACAATGGTATAAGTGCCGGTTGTTCAGAAAGCAATGGCAAACTACTAAACGTAAGCTTGCCAAGAAACCAAAATCAGCCAAAAAGTGCTGGGGCTGACTGTGACGTTCTTTAAAGGATATGCAACTACCTTTTTTTATGATAAGTGAAAAGCCAGAGTATGTCGTGACAACATGAAAGCATGAGGGGAGGAAAGGCAAGATGAGACGAAGAGAGAAGATGCTGGACATTTTGACATTAGAATGAAGTAAATTTAGTATAAAAAATGGCTGGCAGTACACAAGGCAGAAGGCAGTGGATAGACATGATAACCTATGAGAAACACAAAATGGACTAGCAGAAGAATTTTCTGTTAAATAACAAAAGCTGTGAAAATGAGGTACCATGTTTGCTTTCACTGCACGGGGAAACATCCATCTTTCTCCGCTTCCCTGAATATGGACGATCACCCCACGGAGTGGTTTTCCAATCAGGTTCCAGCTGGTGTATCTTATGAATAAAGGCTTTATATTCTCCACGGAGACGGTCTATGCGATGCTCAAACTCTTCAATTTGATGTTGGGGGTAACATGTGACCTCCATTTGCTGTTGGTAGCAAGTAACAATGCATTATACAACTATATATTTAATCTACAATGGAAGAAAGCACACTATTAACATGAATGTATTTTCATTAAAAAATGTATTCAAAACATTTTAATAAACATTAGTGCCACTAACTTGACTAGTGTGGTACTGACCACATTTACCCATCCAGCGCAGACTGGTCTAAAAATATGGGGCAAGCATCATACCCAATATATGCTGTGAAAAGGGATCCTTTGTGTTTCTTAGTTTTGCCACTAACTCGGGAGTCAAGATAATGGCCCAATTTCAATTCCCAACATTGGCACAATTCTTTTTTCTAAACCGGTATGGCTTGGAGATCAATCCAGTCTCATAAAATAGGTACAGAATAATATCTAGACTATTCTGAGAATTGTCTAGGAAGGCCAGGCAGCAAGATAAGGGATCTGACCATCCCACCTCATTATGTCATAAAATCCTATTAACACTTCACGCTCAACGACAGTATCTGTCTAAGGGTGACCTGTACTACTAACTTGTTAATATAATTTTAAAATAACAAGCCATTCAGAAATTTAAATCCTGAAATTACAAGATAGCTGCCCACACTGTCAATGTTTGAACCAGTACAGGGAAAAAAATATTTCTTCTACTGGTTTGGCAGAGGACAGACAAAACATGACTCTACTGCCCTTTCGACAAATAATAAAAGTATCATTATGGAATGGTCTACTATGGCTGGCAGGCAAGGAGGATTTTATTAAGGACTGAAGGATAAAGATTACTTATCCGGCAATCATAACACAGCCCAGGTATTTTCTTTCACCTTTATTGATCCAGTGACCTAAATGGTGCAGAACTTCAAATGTCCTGTCTCTGCTGCTATCAAGCATAAATTATCTTCCTGCCTCTGCTGCTGTCAAGCAAAAATTATCTTCCTGCCTCTGCTGCTGTCAAGCATAAATGCTGCTGTTATGTGTGAATTATCCATTGCCATATGATGGTACACTCCACCAAAGTCATGAATGGGGTTTTTCCAGTTATGCACGGAAAATGGACAAATAGGAAAGGAAGATACCATTAGTAACGTAAACAACGTCACACAACAACAAAGGACTTTCTCTGTGTGTGATTCAGAAAAGAGGACGTGTCTTCCAGAGATCCGTATGCGACTTATTCCGAGCGTCAGCGAATAGATTTTTCAGGAGGAGGGATCGATTGGCAAATGGATAATTAAGACAGAATCCGCAACCTAGACATGATACAACTCAGGACAGCGAAATGACAGGTCTACGCCTCAAGGAGAACATTTGGAAGAAGGCAGGGAGTTTCGTGAAATGTTAAATATTTAAACGCCGCGCCCACATCTCGGGAGCAGTTTAATAACACATGATAATCATCCTCTGTTATTTGTTCCACTCGTTACGAAAATAAAGTACGAGTCTGGTTCCTTCTTTGGAGTCGTCTGATTATTCGTCACACTGTTCAAAGGTGAGTGTTAAGACTGAGTCAAATGTCATTCTATAATCCCAATGATAAGGAAAGACATTTGACTCAGTCTTAACACTCACCTTTGAACAGTGTGACGAAATCAGACGACTCCAAAGAAGGAACCAGACTCGTACTTTATTTTCGTAACGAGTGGAACAAATAACAGAGGATGATTATCATGTGTTATTAAACTGCTCCCGAGATGTGGGCGCGGCGTTTAAATATTTAAAATTTCACGAAACTCCCTGCCTTCTTCCAAATGTTCTCCTTGAGGCGTAGACCTGTCATTTTGCTGTCCTGAGTTGTATCACGTCTAGGTTTCGGATTCTGCCTTAATTATCCATTTGCCAATCGATCCCTCCTCCTGAAAAATCTATTCGCTGACGCTCGGAATAAGTCGCATACGGATCTCTGGAAGACACGTCCTCTTTTCTGAATCACACACAGAGAAAGTCCTTTGTTGTTGTGTGACGTTGTTTACGTTACTAATGGTATCTTCCTTTCCTATTTGTCCATTTTCTGCATGCATTATCTTTGTTTTTGCAATGTTAAGATACAAGTTGTGATTTTCACTATTCAATTGAGTTGAGGCTATTAGGTTTTCTATACCAGTCGGTGTTGTGGATAGAAATACTGTATCATCAGCATACCGAATCTGTGGTATGTCAAGGCCACCGATATTTACGGCATCATATAGCTCCCTATTTATACCATCTCTTACATTTCTCATTGTATTTTCCGTGTACAGGTTAAACAAATAGGTAGACAGCACACATCCTTGACGGACTCCTTGCTTGATGTCAAACCAATCTGATGTCTCGCCATCTATTCTAACCGCTGCTTGTTGGTCTCGATAGAGCATTCTTATGAGTTGTATTACATGTGGTGGAAAGCCCATATTCCTCATGATTTCCCAAAGTTTCTGATGTTGTACATCTCCATTACATAACAAAAATCAGGATCGCTGTCAAGAAATCTAGAAATTGTTAGTTCCACCAATCCAGATTAAACAAGATAAAGGGAAAGTAAAAGGCTCTTTTCCATGCTTTCAAATGTAATGATATAAATCCATCCATCCATCATGTGCCATGCCGATAAGCATGGGCGGCCATGTTTTGCCATCTCACTCGATTGCCAGAGTCATGGATCAGCTCCATGTTTCTGTCTCGACCATGCCACGTGGCCAAGCCATCCAGGTATTTACTTCTAGGTCTTCCCCCTGGTCTCTTCCCTTCGATCTTGCCAGTTGTCACCAAGTTCTCCAATTCATTTCTTCTCATAACATGCACAAAAAGTTTTGACTGTCTACGTCAAATGATTCTAATCACTCTAATCAGTTACAAGCTTCATTTGTTTCTTGAAGGACTTGTTCATTGGTTTTTCTGTCTGTCCATGGTATTCTTTGCATTTTCCTCATAAACCACATTTCCACAGCCATCAGATGTTTTTCAGCTTGACTGCTTATTGTCCACGCTTCACATCCATACAAAAGTACAGGTTTTATGTAGCACTTCAACACTCTTTTTCTCGTTTCAATTGATATCGTCTTATTGGTCAGTATGTTTTTCATCTTGCAAAAGGCTACCTTTGCAATGGCAATTCTTGTTCTAATCTCTTCAAGGCATCTCCCATCAGATGTTATGACTGTTCCAAGATAACTGGACCGATTCACTTATATAAATACTGGGGCTCCGGAAGTTAACAATTAATTAATCGATTAATCGTTAATTATTTTAACGATTAATCGAAAACTTTTCTCCCATCACTTATTCAAAAGAACTGGATGTATAAAAATTGTCGGACATTTTAAACATAGTGCTGCAAACACAACCGAGTTGCAAAATTGTACTGAGTCACCATTGTGTAAGCTGCAGCAAGATGTACCAACAAGATGGAATAGTATTTTTATTATGCTACAGTCTTCTACAGGCCAGAGAAGCATTAGCTGTCTACATGTCAGATGAAAAGATGCAATACAAAGGTCCAAAACTGTCAGATTCGGATTTGGAGAAGATTTCAAAATATGTCAAAGTTTTGGACTTATTCTGTCAGACAATGATCCTGCTTGGCGGTCAAGATTATGTTTCATGTAGCTGTTTATTGCTACTGCTATCATCGTTGACAAAGCATATGACTGTACACGATGATGATCCGGGCTACATAGCTAAATTTAAGGCAGCATCCTTTAATGACTTCAGTGAACGTGTAGCTAATATGACAAGTACTGAAATACTACAGATTGAAACAACATTTGATCCACGCTACAAATACCTGAAGTGTTTGTCAAAAGATGCAAAAGAACGAACTTGGTCGCGTATTGAACAACAAATAGCAGTTGATGTGCATGATGAGCAGATGAAGACTGCTGCAACAAATGATACTGACATTGACAATGAAACTATATGTGAACCAAATGAAAAGCGTATTAAGCTAATGGAGTCTGAAATGGAGAAGAAAGTTGCTGAATCCCTTTACTATGGTGGAAACTTAATGAACATCGATATCCAAAATTGGCATTCCTTGCCAAGATCATTCTGTGCATACTCTCTACCTCAGTTGCATGTCAACAATTGTTCAGATCTGCTGGTTATATTGTTAATAAGACGCACTCGTCACTTGAACCAAATACTGTCAACATACTCGTCTGTTTGCATAGTTGGTTATTAGATGAAAAAGACAATCCAGTTTTATTTCGATTTTTGACAAATACGATTATAATGTGAGTTATGTGACTATAAATGTTTTGCTTTAATCGAAATTAACTATTAATTAATCGTTAATTTTTGAAAAATTAACTATTAAATTTAAATTAATCGGTCGCAGCCCTAATAAATACTATATATATATTTTTTTTTTTTTTTTTTTGCATATCCTTTACGGGACATCGCTGTCAACATCAGCATCTTTCAGCTGTATGTTGATTTCTTGGCAAGATTACGCTCAGTAGTTTGCCATTGCTTTCTGAGCGGCCGGCTCAGTTATCCCGCAAGTCACCAGCAGGGGTCAAACCGCTCCCAGTTCTCGCCCGCTATGAGACTGCGTGATAAACGGGATTAACGGAGAAAGTGTTGTAACCCCTCGGCCAGAGAGACCGGCTATATACTAACCCCATATTATAGAGCAAAGGGCATGCGACAGGTGATGAGGTCAATAGCCCGCCAGCCACCTTTCCTTCGCCTAACATTTACTGGCACCCATTTTAGGCTGGGTGAAACTGGGAGGCCAGGTCAATTTTTTTACAAAATCCCCTGCCTTGATAGGCACTTGAACACATGACCGCTAGGTCAGTACGCCAACCACTGCATTACCATGGCTCCCCACATCTAGATAAAGGAACACTGTATATGAAATGACACAACAGCTGAAGAACCTTGCACGCATCACTATATGGCATTGGGATAATAGATGGAAGCCCAGGCACTACTCAGTAGATACCAAATCCCCAATATATAGGATCTGTAAATGGGTTTATTATGCTTTTAACTTTTAGTATATTGGTCTATTTATTTGTAGAAAGTAGCTCCCTGAGATATCACAATAGCATCCAATGGTTAATGAAATAAGTGTACTTAAATTAACAAAATATTAACACATAAATAATGTGAATCTAGCATTTGGAGTCGATATATCCAAGTGCTCATGATAAGATGAGGGCGCCTGTGGCTAACAGGTAGTGAACAAGATTCAGTCTCGCATAACACATTCAAAATCAGCTGTAGGCAATTTGGAAGCAGACTACTTGTGGTGATTTTTAACAATTGTATAAGGATCGGTCTGTCAGAAAGGAATGGGAAACTACTGAACATAAACTTGCTTAGCAAATCACAAACCAACAAATGCCAGGGTTGACTGTGATGTCCTATAAAGGACATGAAACAAACTTTAACATGATAACTACTGAATATTTTGTTTTGTTTTGCCCTGGTTACACTCTTTAAATGTCCCTTGTTTTTACCATTTCTATAAAGTCAATATAGTTTTAAAAATTGAGATCGAAAACCCTGCACATCCTTTAAGAGTTAAACAAGACACATACATACCTTGACATAGAAATCAATGTCTCTCACAACAGTGGGAAGCCATTTCTTTACATCTTCAACAGTATTAAGGGTTGCCTGTAAACAATACATGCGATGAACAATTTAACAATTGCCTCTAAACCAGACATACAATCAACAATTACAACAAGCTGCTCGTAAAATATATACACAATCAATCATTGTAAAATATTAACTGTAAAATAAACATACAATCAACAATTGCAAAATATACACACAATCAACTCTGATAACAAACTTATCATATACATAACCTCATAAATTACCTTTTACAACACCTACTCCTGATAAGATATGTTACCTACTCTTGACATTGGAAGTTATCTGCTCCCGACAATGGAAATCACCTACTCTTAAAAACAGAAATCACCTACTCTTAACAATAGAAATCACCTACTCTTGACAACAGAAATCACCTACTCTTGACAATGGAAATCATCTACTCTTGACAAAAGAGATCACATACTCTTAACAAAAAATATCCTATTCTTGACATCAGAAATCACTTGCTTCTGACATGGAAATCACCTACTCATGTCTAATGAAATCACCTGCTCTCATAATAGAAACCACCTAATGTAGACAATGGAAATCACATACTCCTCTCCTTGCAGAATTATGCCTAAAATGTTAAGATATCCATTGCCTATTGCACTGGTCAGATAAACCTTGGACCACTGTGATGATAAGTGAGAGACCTAACCAGTATGCCCCTATGACTAAAACACATGTAGTAGGCCTTAAGTGACCTTCAAAGTTCGTCTTTTTCTTCTTCATTCCTATTTTGTAGGAAGTGTGTTAGACCTAGTTTAGCATCACTCTAGCTCAGAGGTCTGTGTTCAGCTTTGGCATGCAATTGTGTAACATTTACTTTCTCTAAACGTGTTCCAGCCAAGGTAACAAACTCTATATACCTTTGCCTGGGCAGTGATTTCCAACTTTCATAGCATTTTTAACATGCATAATTTAAGCACAGATCTTACAAGAAGGCTAAGTATCAGATCTCATTAAGAAGGAAGCAGGTGATACCATCAGAAAGCAATGGAACTTGTAAAAATCCCCAGATCTATGCAAGGATTTACAAAGCTTGTAACGTCTGATTCTGAGGCAGACACCATAGCCAGTCAGTTATGCTACCCCAACGACAGTATTTGTAATATGTAAGGAATAATGGATCAATGTATGGTGAGTTGCTTCACACAGAATGAGTCATCAACCTTCAATTTCCCTCCAGGCCTTGAACTGGAGTTTTGTTGATGATGGAATACCTAAAATACCCATGGAAGAAACATGACCTACCTAGGCTTAATTTCAGTCAGTCCATTAGTGCAGAGCTGAATCATGACCTGGTAACATCCTAATATGCCTCTCCACAGCTCCTCACTTCTTACTCTCCTCACTGTTTTACTTTAGAGAGGTGAAGGAAAGCTGGGCAACACTAACCTCACTGGAGGTGATACTTTAGTACTGGGACAGAATGGAAGTCTCTAAACCAACTTCTCAGATTGGTGTGAGCTCTTTTTTGGGCTCATACTATCTTACCACCAAGGCATCTGACTTAAGAATTAACTTAAAATACAGTCTTCCAGAGAATTCACCAAGCAGGCAGCCAACCAGTCAAGCAGACAACCAATCAAGCAGACAACCAATCAACCAACTAATTAACCAATCAAGCAGCCAACCTATCAACCAATAAAGCAGCCAACCAACCAACCTAGAGACCTATCAACCAACTAATCAACCAATCAAGCAGTCAACCAACCAACCTAGAGACCTATCAACCAACTAATCAACTAATCAAGCAGCCAACCAATCAACCTAGAAACATATCAACCAACTAATCAACCAATCACTCAACCAAATCTTAAATTACCAGCTTAGTGCCAACTTACCAGTTTCGGTCTTGGTGGCCTTTTCTTGAGCTCCTCTGAAGTAAATGAAATAAATCTATTTATAATTTCAGGTTCAATATCCAAGTTGTACACCTGTATGTTGCCACAGGAAATACTAAGAGCAAACACATTTCCTGGCAACATAGTGATGTCAAATTTGATTGTTTAACAAACCAACCAAAAAAGCACATTAAAAATAAAACCCCATAGCAGGAATTTGCTGTGAGCGTGTAAAAGCACTATGACCAACACATTTTGTAATCTTCAGTGTCCAGAGGAATAGATGGTCAGTCTTTCCAAACCTCGAGAGCTACACGGAACCCTCATCTGACTGCTCTCATGCCATTTCTAGTGTAAAATCTTAACCATTACACACATGTGTCCGGTTGACTGCAAAAATGTCTTTAAAGTTAAAAAAAAAAGATGAAAGCAAATGTTTCATGTGAAGTTATAATATCAAACTTATAGAAAACTGACACTTCAAGTGAAGTTATATTTTCAGGACTTTTTATATAGGCCTAGAAGCATACAAGGCATCTGGTACTAGCCCTGTATTTGTATAGACCAATTGGCACTTGAGGGGTGGTGTGGTCAATCTCACACAAGCCAGATTTACTTCCCAAGACAAATTCTGGTACCCTTTTAGACTATGTTGATCTAGGAACTTGGTTAAAGTAAACAAATTCAACTGATGCAAATTCAAAATTATATTAAATAACTAATAAACAATTATCGTTCCTAGTGAAGTTATCAAAACTGAAAGAAAATACTGATAATTTCAAGCGAAATTACAATAAAAAAGGTAAATGTAGACTAAAACTGTTTCTGGGATGTGAAGAGTTACACCTTCCTGAATTCTAAGCAATGGTATAATAAGGTAGGATGTATGGTTCCCTTCCTTACCATCTTTTCTTCTCCAGACAATTATGGCAATTGTCTATACCCATTATACGAGGACTGGTCTTTGCGGTGAAGGAGTTATAGACGCCATTCGCAATCCCGTATACCCGGGTTCGAAACAGAAAAAAGGTATAGGTGCTGGTCGTTCAGAAAGCAATTGCAAACTACTGAACATAAAACTTGCCCAGGAATCACGAACAGTCAAAATGCTGGTGTTTAACGTTACGTCCTGTGAAGGACATGCAACTAAAAAAAAATTTTATGACGCTGAGTCGATACCATTGCCTTACTGGTAAGAAAAGAATCAATTTCAGTTAAGTTATAATACTTAAATAAATAATAATAAACTATCTTCTTGACTTTCAAGATGGATTGCAAACAATTAGGTATATTTAGCTCCTGAGAAAAGAAGAGATATACTAGACACAGACACAATGTACATACCTTACAAAGAACTCTCAAAATTGTCATTACTCATTATTCTCATGATAATTTG
Organism: Cepaea hortensis; assembly: GCA_963921405.1. Taxonomy (NCBI): domain Eukaryota; kingdom Metazoa; phylum Mollusca; class Gastropoda; order Stylommatophora; family Helicidae; genus Cepaea; species Cepaea hortensis. Next base: position 46,030,373 of record OY992885.1, read on the forward strand.
TGACATAATCATAAACCTCATATTCATATACTATAGACGATAGTAATATTTTTTTGTTGCTGCGCTCGCTCATTTTGAACTCAACAAGCATAGTCCATCACGTGCTACTACTTATTGTGTATATCTGGACTGAATTTCTGGGCTTGGAGGGTGTTTTCGCGGAAAATTTTCATCGACCTATTACTGACTTCCGGTACGTACCCTCGCCTGCTTCTGATCGCATGTATTCGAAAACAACGGGTGACACATAGCAGGAAACCACTCTAATAAATGCTACTGTGGTTTGTCTGCTAAGCTGCAAGCGTTTGTCGCTTAGAACCTTCTTCTCTTAAAGTTCTTTATGTTTTTTAGCTTACGGTAAGCTAATTTTTCTTATAACTCCTGTATGTCAAACCAACCTTGACTTTTTTGACATTTTTAAATGCATTTTTGAATCCTGAGTTCATTTATATATATATTTGAAGAGTTTCAACAATGCCTGCTTTCGACCACATTCAGGAAACATTTTTTAGCACAACCATGAAAATGACATAGTGCAATTATAACACAAAATTCAAAATGGTGGTCCTCATATCATTGTACTATACTATAGAGGACCTGTATTTATTTATAATTAGAACTGGCAATGTTACTACTAAAATTAAACAGAATACAAGTTTCATTTGTAGCAGTAATGTATCTGTGTACTTGTATAATTGTTCATCTATTGACATGACTGAAAATAATTTTGAAAGCCAGTTTTCAGACCCATCTATGTAAACCTTTAAGAAGTACTTTGTTTATTAGTGGCACATTTGTACATACTTATTTAAATTTAAATAAAATACTGTAAAACTAGTTATGGGTTTTTAAAAAGTTAGTATTTAATTATTAATTGCTCACTTTTAGATACAGAATACTGTAATGATAGAGCAGAAGTAGAAATCATTAATTAGCGAAAGGGAGGCACTATTCGCAATTCCATTGCGAATAGAAAAAAATTATATTTGCAATCGAATTGCGGGAAGTAAACAAACATGGCACAGCGTCTGCTCACTAGTCAATTTTAGTTTGGGCCATTAAGAAGTCTAAGAAGGTGGTTAATTTAAATAGGAATGTTCACTGTTCCGAGTTTAATTATGCCGATTTTTCCGTAATGTTTAATGAATCACTCTTCTTCTTACTTGTGTCCATTCTTTTGGCATCCCGTTTTATTTTTACATTACGTTAGTCCTGTTTAAATATCAAGAATAATTTTTCAGAACAGGTATCCCCAATACAAATAACGATCCCTACAAATAATTCTGTCCCCAGGCGAGTTCAAGAATGGTTAACTTTCGTTTCTGTACACTTACTGTTACCAGGCATCCATGTTTGTTTACGTTACCGTCCTATTTATGTCCTGATAATATCGCAGCAGTGATGATTCTCTTAATTTGACACTTTCTATGGCCTCCATTGCATCCTCTCTGAGTGACTCTGTTCTGGTCCAAGCTGACAGTAATATGCTTTGCCTCAGCAAGACATGATTAGGCAATTCAAACACCAGGCTTTCGATTGACTGGCCTCATTAATTAATAAATAAACAAGGAAAAGGAAATGCTACGCATATAAAGTGCAGGAAAACCTGGTATATCTGAAGCAGGTGGAAAAGAGAGAGGAGAGAGATAGATAACGAAGATAATGTGAGAAGATAGTGTGAGAGACAGAGATATGAGAAAGATGTATCGAAAGACATTAAAGAGTGGTAAAGACAAGAAAGGGGGAGATCGAGACTTAGAGCGAGCGAGCGAGAGAGAGAGAGAGAGAGAGAGAGAGAGAGAGAGAGAGAGAGAGAGAGAGAGAGAGAGAGAGAGAGAGAGAGAGAGAGAGAACTCGTGTTCGGGTGACTAAGCTCCTTTCCCAAGACAACAAAAGTAGAGGACAGATAAGAACAGAAAGACAAGTGTGCAGGTTCTTGCGAAGCAAGATAAACAACACCTAATACACAAAATCCGTAGAAAACATATGCCTAAAGTGAAATCATCAGACAAGCATTGGCGTCACCTAATTCCTGAAAATGGGAAAAAAAAGTCACCTCCCCGTTTGGGAATCAAACCTCAAGCTCCCGTGTACCAGGCAGAAACACTAACCACTATGCTATTGAAGACACGTTAACGGATCAACAAAATATTGTAATGTGGACACACACATAGGAATAATCACGTGACCTACTTCGATTGCGAATATAATTTTTGTCTATTCGCAATTGAATTGCGAATAGTCACTCCATTAGTGAAAGTGACTGCTTAATTTATGCAGCAGTTACAAACTTATTTACTTACATTATTGCATGATATTTAATCATCTGGAGGACACTCAGAACCCTTCACCATAAGATCTGGAGTACGACAAGGTTGTGTCCTGTCCTCTCTCTTGTTGATAACATATATAGACAACATATGTAAAGAAACCAACCAAACAGAGACAGCAAGAACACCACATGACGAGAGCACAGAAGAAGAACCATCTGCAAATCTAACCATCAGAGAACTCTTGTTTGTGGACGACCAAGCACTAATAGCAAAATCAGAAGCTGAATTACAAGACCACATGAATAGTCTAAACGAAATGTGTAAGGAACACAACATGAACATTAGCACAAGTAAAACAGAGGTATTGACTATAACTAAAGAAGAAAAAGCAAGAACGATTCACCTAAATGAACATCCCTTGAAGCAAGTAAAGAGTTTCAAGTACCTAGGAAGTATAATATCATCAAATCCGGGAAGGTTAACCCGGTCAACAAATGCCTGCAGAATTGGGATGTGTCGGCCTAACGGCGCAAGAACGCAGCTCTGCTGTAAACAGGCACAACGCAATCACGTCCGAAAAAAAAACTCTGGATGAATGCAGAAGAAGAAGAAGATATCATCAAATGGCAAATCAGAAGACGAGATCGAAAATAGATGCAATAAGGCAAACCAACTCACTGGACAAATGGCACAAATACCAAAGAACAAACATGTATCAATAACTACTAAGAAAGCACTTTACATCACAATCTTCCTACCAACTCTATGTTACCAATGCCAAACCTGGATAATGACAGAAAAAGAGAAAAGAAAAATCACAACAACAGAAATGAGATTCCTGAGAAGAATACTCAATGTATCAAGAAGAGATAAGATCAGAAATGAAGAAATCAGGACTAAAGTGGGGGTTATAGCTGCACTATATTTTATTAGAAGGCAGCAGGTCAAATGGTTTGGCCATGCAAGTAGGTTACCAACTAACAGTGTACCACAACAAGCAATGATGTACAGACCAGAGGGAAGCAGAGGAAGAGACCGACCACGTAAACGATGGACACAGGGAATAACAGAGTCCATGGGAATATCAATACATGAAGCCCATGAGCGGATACTCCCGCTGTTTATACTTCACCTCGATACCGCAAGTTACAAGAGGAACATGATGAGATGAGATGAGATTTAATCAACAAAAGAAAGCTGTTGCAATGCAGTGGGGTACATCAAGACATTGTAAGTACATTTTAATGAATTTTTCTCTGATAAACATTTCACAGGACATTTAATTAATATAAATGTTCGGCTATTTTTAATCATTAATTAAGTCACAGCACATCCTATCGAAACAGAAATGTGGCCGTGACTTTCCTTTTACTATTCCGCATACTAAAATATACATCTTGTCAGGTTTGTTTGCCAATGCACATGATGAATCATGAATATTAATAAATTTGCGGCTATTTTATGATTAATTAGGTCACCGCACATCCTATCGAAAAATAGATAATATGTCAAGTCAAGCCTCGCCACCCCAGATGCAATGATATATGTTACTAATTGTTGTTCATTTAAAAATAAACAAGCCACAGTATTATAGAAGGCAGAATTTCTCAGCTCCCAATCGACTGGGCCAAAATCAGAAAAGCTCATTTGCTAAGATTCCTTTTTGCACTTCCTGATTGTATATCACGACAGAAAAATATTAACATTTCCGCTTAGAATTGACGTACAGTCTTTTGAAATACCGTTGGATTCGTCTGGCCAAACTGTATCCAGCTGTGATGGTTTCATAAATAAAAACTCAATTCAGTGAATTTGTAAATACAAAATATTGTCTAAAATGCTAAATAAAAATAATTAATAATTCATAATTAATAGTTAATACCTTCTTTTTGCTGCTGCAGATAAAGTCTATTAAGTCTTGCAAGCTGCTTTTCTTCATTCCTTGCCATATTAATTTGTGAACTGTTGATAATGGTAAAGAAACTATCACCGCTAGTTACCGTAACAGTGTTACGTATATTTTAATAACAATCATGTTAGGAAAGAAATCAATCCTGTTTGAATCTTCTGTATTTTGAGACAATAAAATACCTACAGTTTACATTTTCAAGGCCAGAGAGTTCCGAAAGTATTTCCTGGTCTGTTGACAATATTTTCGCAAAGAACACCATGGACAGATAGAAAAACCAATGACCAAGTACTGCTGGAGACAAATGAAAATCGTAGACTGATTAGAGAAATTAGACGAAGACAGTCAAAAATTTTTTGGGCATGTTATGAGAAGAAATGGATTGGAGAACTTATTGACAACTAGCAAGATCTAGGGGAACAGACCGAGAGGAAAATACCTGGATGGCTTGGCCACATGGCATGGACGAGACAGGAACACTGAGCTGATCCACGACTCTGGTGATCGAGTGAAATGGCGAGTCATGGCCGCTCACGCTTTCCGGCATGGCACATGATTGATTGATTGATTGACAATATTTTTTCACAAATCAAAGATCCACTCTTATTATAGTAATAGTAACGGAGGGGTTAACGTTTTTCTCCGTAATGGCGTATTATATTTTCGTGAGTAACGCAGCTGCGCGATAATCGGCAGCGATTCGCGTCGCGCTGGTAACTTACGGGGGTGTGTGAGCCGGTCGCTCAGAATGCAATGGCAAACTACTGAGCGTAATCTTGCCTAGTGTACTATAGTACATCAACAGTATCTGAAAAATTCTGGTATTGACGGCAACGTCCTGTAAGGGATATGCAACATTTAAAAAAAAAATAATATGCTTAATCAGATTATTAAAAGTATAGTTTCACATTCATAGGATACAATAGAAAATTAATTAGATCTCAAGGAGCATAACGGATAATCGTAACAGCTGATAGCTTTTGCCTTCCCTGAAGAAAATAGTAGAAAAGAGCAAATAAATAAGTAATGTTTGTGTCATGTCTCTGTGGTCTCAATATTTCCAAAACTATTGTTATTTGAATATTTCTGAAGAAAAGAGGCAAATGAAGTATGGCTTTAGATAAAATGCAGCGTTATTGCACAAAACAATGACTTCAATAGCCTCACTAACAAAAGAACAGACACGCGGATAGGTTATTTTGAAAACCAAAGAAGGCAAAATAATAATGGACAGAGAACAGATTTTAATCGTGGTCAAAAAGATCTGTACAACTATTCTTCGAGGAACAGTGTGATATTCCCTATAATAATGAAAGACTACACATGTTCAACTTCCGAATGCTCATAGCTGGCAAGGAAGCTAGTTAGTTGGTGGGGGTAACTATCGCTTTAAAAAGAATCCCCAAAAACTGCGACATGGCCATCGGCGAGTAAAAGACGCATACATAATCTCTATCTCCTACTACCTCACAGGGTCTACATTTTTAAGGCTATTGGAAGCAGATCGCACAAAAAAGTAGGAAACCATGGTTGTGTTTATCCATTATTAATGATGCTTCTTGCACCATTGTATGCATTATATTGCATTAAAAACATGGACAATAATCAAAAAAGCTGAGAAACATATGCCCGGCCTGACACAGATTGACAAGGACATCAGTAAGAATCAGTAACTATACTATCTATAGCTCGTTATTCGAATCTAATTTAGGAATTTAATGGTTGTCAGGGTCCCAGGCACTCCTGTTAAACTAGCCATTGGAAGAAAACAAACAATGTAACAGTAGAGAAGTTAGTCAGACAGATAGACAGACAGTTAGTTCGCCAATGGCGCCTTGCCGTCTTGACAGACGATAATTTGTTACAATAACTACAACCCATGACGGAAGCGATTGTGACTGATCAGACCAATTCGCGCAGTACATGTTAGTCCACAATGGATGCATGTAAACGCATGGTCATTTTCATAATCATGCACCATCTTACGTCTCACGTGTTCAGTGTGTGACCTATCTGCAATCATGTTTTCTTTGTCTTTATTCGATTTCTGATGTTTGCCCTCCATGCAACACGTTTGGCGGCGATTTCGCTCCCAATGTGCATTATCAATGCACGCATCAATTATGTCCCGCTTACACACATCTTTGTATCGTAGTAGAGGCTGACCCCGAGATTTCTTACGCATCAGCAATTCACCAAAAAGATGTCTTTTTTGATATTCTACCATTATCCATCCTCCTGCCGGCTTCCTGGACTAGAGGTTAGCGACCTTTCTCCGTAATCTCGTATACTCTCGTAAGTAACGTGACGACGGTGAGAATCAGCAGCGGTTCGAATCGCGTCGGTAACTTACGGAGTGTGTGAGCCGGCCGAGTAGAAATCAATGGCAAACTACTTAGCGTAATCTTGCCAAGAAATCAACAATCAGCTGAAAGATGCTGATGACTGTTGACAGCGATGTCCTGTAAAGGATATGCAAACAAACAAACATCCATCCCCTTAACGTGTCCTATCCATCTAGGTCTGTGAAGACTGAGCATGGAACACAACCTGATCTTTCCATTACTTCAGAATTTGTGATTTTGTCTGTCCCCTTAATACCAAGTATTCTTCGCTTACTCTACATACGAAAGCTGTTTAAACGTTTCTTTTGATGGGAGTAAGTACTGACATAAAGACGAGTACTATAGACACAGGCTTGATAGACAAGGGCTTTTGTTTTGGTAGTAAGCTCCCTGTTCTCCCAGACTCTTTTTGTTAACCTGTTCATTGTTGTTGCAGCCCTACCAATCCTGATAGTGATTTTTTGATCTAGAGATAATTTGCTATTTACCTCTGACCCTAGATGTGTAAAATGTTCTACTATCTCACGCTTGGCGTCGTCAGTAAAGATTAATGGTACCCCATGCGTACCTTGTGACATAATCAGTGTCTTCATTTTGCTAATTGTTAAACCTAATGCAGAACAAGCATTGGATAATGCAGATAGTACTAATTAGTAGACGTTGTAATTCTTCCTCAGAGTTGGTCTTAATTGCAGTATAATCTGCAAACAGCAACTCTCTGATAAGTCCTTTCTTAATTTTGGTGTTGCCTTCAATCCCTGAGCATTGTAGAGACCACCATCCGAGCGTGAGTGAATGTATATACCAACATCCTGATCACTAAAGGCATATTTCAGCAGAAGTGAAAAGTATATTCCAAAGAGGGTGGAGGTTAGTACACAACCTTGCTTAACTCCACTCTTGATTTCAAGCTCTTCTGAAGTTGCACCATCAAACTTGATTATGCCCTTCATGCCTGTGTGGAACGATTTCACAATGAACAGAAGAGTTGGTGGGCAGCCAATCCTCTTTAGTGCCTTGAACACACCCTCATGACTAACCAAATCAAATGCCTTTGTGAGGTCGATGAAGGCAATAAACAGTGGTTGATTCTGTTCACGGCATTTTTCTTGCATTCGTCGCAATGAGAATAACATATCAGTGGTAGACAGTTCTGTCGGAAGCCGCACTATGTTTCAGGTAGACTTGATCTCCCAGGACTTGACTTCTGCGTAGACCATTTCTGGCAAATACTTCCCAACAATACAAAGAAGTGAGATACACCTATATTTGTTACAGTCACTCCGATTCTCCCTTGTTTTTGTTCAGTGTTATGATGCTCGAATCTCTGAAATCCTGTGGGACTTGTCCTTCTCGCCAGCATAGCTCTGTTAGCTGATGGATCTGTAGAGTGAGTGTGTCTTGTCCACTCCTGATAACTCTATTAAAATCTCATCCTTACCTGTAGCTTTGCCAGATGCAAGTCCATTAATAGCACACTTGACTTCTGTTATGGTGGGGAGTTTGTCCAGGTGGTCAAGAGTTGACAGGGCCTCAATGGCGTTGAGGAGCTAGTTTGGTCTCGGTTGAGTAAAACTCCAAATAATGCTCTACCCATATATCCATCTGCCGTTTCTTATCAGTAATGATTTCTCCAGTCAAGGTTTTCAGTGGTGCACTTCTTTTGATCATTGGACCACATGCCTTCTTTATCCTTTCATATATGCTTCTGATGTTTCCCGTATCACTTGCATTTTGAATGTACTTGCATAAATTGATCCAATGGTCATTTGCACACTGCCATTAGCCTTTTTCACATCCTCCTAGCTTGCCTCAGCTCACTGAGAGTGTTTCGTGTTGCCCTTTCCTTGTTTTTAAGAGAGCTATATTCTTTTTATCAATCAAGGGCTGCAGTGTCTGTTTGTTTGCCGCAAACCAGTCCTGCCTGTTATGATCCACAGTGCCACAAACCCCTACCGCTATTATATAAAGAGTTTCCTTAAGTTGACCCCACTTTTCTCTCGCTGTAAAACGTTTTTGATGTTTCATTGACGGCGTCTTCAAATTGCTGTTTGAACTCAAAGCACTTATCAGGATCTTGAGTTAATAATAATATTATTCCTGGGGCTAGATTTGTGTTTAGTCATGTAGATTCTTTTGGTCTCAGTATAACCCTTGCAACAACTAAAGAATGATAAGTATCGCAATCAGCACTGCGGTAAACTTCGAGTTAATAATGTTTAACTCAAATTTTGTCTCCATGTGATGATGAAGTCTAGCTGATGCCAATGGCCGGATCTTGGGTGTATCCATGTGACCTTATGTAGCTCTTTTATTTTAAAAACAGGAGTTCGTAATACATCGGTAGTTTCTGACACAATGGTCCACCAGTCTTTGCCCATTGTCATTCATGTGACCGATGTTGTATTTTCCAAGGCACACACTTAAATCATAACCGGGAATATAGTGACCTGATGAGGAACTGCAGAGGAAACTACAATCTTCGCCGTTGGAAACATCTTTTGCAGATAAGTACAATACGGTACATGGAGCCACAGCCAACTAGCTAGAGACTAGTCATCAGTCTAATAAATTGAACTAATATTGTGAAAATAACACGCGTTCATACGCCTTGGACATTGTCGAACTGGAACTGTTTTCTGACGTTATTCTCGTCTGAATATTGTATTTTGTAAATTCTCTCTGTGTGAGCATTCTATTTCTCTTAACCAATTAAAAAGTAATAGAGGTGTTATCGCTTATTACTAGCTGATTAATTGAAGTTCATTGTTTTGTAACTCCAACATTAATTAGCTTATCCAAGTGAGTGAGTAGCACGAATGTTTTAGCTGTATCTTTGTGACTTTCTTGTTCGGTCAGGCTCAAGAAAGTTCTGGGGGATTTATCTTCATTAAATGATCTTGTGGCACTGCTAATTACGTCTGCTGTCTTCTGTTTGTGTACACCTATCAACTCTACATGCGGTTTTCCCTTTCCCTGTAAGGAAAGTAGACTTTTACTGGGACTTATACTCGTACTTCCTAGTGTCAACGAGCCATTTTGTCTTCTTCTTCTTCTTCTTCTTCTTCTTCTTCTTCTTCTTCTTCTTCTTCTTCTTCTTCTTCTTCTTCTTCTTCTTCTTCTTCTTCTTCTTCTTCTTCTTCTTCTTCTGTAGGGTGACTTTCCCAACGGTCAGTCTCATTTTCTTCTACTGTACTTATGAAATTGCTCTCTACGGTAGCAGGTCATGCTACACATATACAGGAGCACGTTAATGCACTACTACATATACAAGAGCACGTTAATACACCACTACATATACAAGAGCATGTTCATGCACTACTATATATACAGGAGCATGTTAATACACTGTTACATATGCACAAATATAAACGATTACGTTAGCGCTCTGCTACATATACAGGGGAACGTTAATGCACTGCTACATATTCATGAGCACGTTTATGTACTACTACATATACAGGAGAACGTTAATGCACTAATACATACACAGGAGCATGTTAATGCATTACTACATATACAGGAGCATGATAATGCATCACTACCACAGGAGATCTCCTTGACTATGTTGTGGTTGTGAATGTGTTTGTTTGCTGATGAAGGCTAATCGCCGCAACGTTCTGTATGTGTCTTAACTCTGTTATGTAAAGCTGCACTACTTTGTGTCATTTTATATTGTTTACACTTTCACAGCTTTACCGCAGTTCCACCAAATTTTATACATATACAGGAGCACGTTAATGCACTACTACATATACAGGAGCACGTTAATGCACTACTACATATACAGGAGCACGTTAATGCACTACTACATATACAGGAGCATGTTAATTCACTACTACATATACAGGAGCATGTTAACGCCCCACTACTTGTTAAAAAAAATTAAAGTTGCATGTCCTTCACAGGACGTAGCAGTCAACCCCAGCATTTTCGCTGTTCGTGATTCCGGGGCAAATTTTACGTTCAGTAGTTTGCCATTGCTTTTTGAACGACCGGCTCCTATACCTTTTTCGAAAAAACCAGCACCGTTGTGTTTCGAACCCGGGTATACGGGCTCACAAATCGCGTTCGCAAGCCCTTAGCCACAGAGATCGGTCCACCGAGACTACTTATACAGGATCACTTTAATGCACTACATATACATGATCACGTATATGTAGAAGGGATGATAGGCGAATTAAGGCGACAGTGAAACCCAGGAAATTTGGCTGGAGTTGGTCCAACCATGCAATTGGGCCGATTAGAAATAAAATCGTGGCCAGAATTTTTAACTGGGACGAAACCAACTAGACAAGTTCAGATCTGCTGGGAGTCGGTCGCATATCGAACGAGAAAAGAAAAGTATTTTAAAATAGAGGTGAACCATACCTCTCAGCAATATTAGCCAATATTTAACGAAGTTTTTAGTTCGAAAAGCCCTGGCTCCCACAGTGCAGACGTTTGTTCTAACGGAGACTGGATTGTTGATTACCCAACCGCTGATTGAAAGCCACACCTGGCTACACCAACATCAACATACCAACTACCAAAGTCTAAACCATCCATTAGATTTTCATAGTTGCTTACTTGACATCACATGTTTGTGTCAAACCATTACTAATAACATTATTGGCAGACCAGCCCCACACTTTAGTAAATTGTGCGCAGTACATAATTTTAGTAACAAAATAAACAGTGCTAGTAGTTTAACAATAATCGCAAGGACCAACCACCTAAACCCAACCTGGAGAGCCGAGAGGGTTCATCGTCATGGGAGAAAAGAGAAGAAACCATACCTTGAAGATTACGACTGTCAGTCACGAGGACCTGGAGCCGAAGTCAAGTAGCAGACCTTCCGTCTGCTATACACACATATCATCTACTAAATTAGGCCTGAAGCCTAATTCACCAGTCAGTGATTAGTGATCCAAATGCACTCACAACTCACATAGACCAAACTCGAAAACAGTAATCGACGTAGGAATGTAGAGATATAAATATATGTTATTATCTGTGTAGCATCTTAATAATCATACATTTATTTCGGCGATTCTCCAGTGGACAACCTCAATGTGTAACGTAATAAATTACGTTTATAGATTTAAATTTACAACAGATGGCACTGTTATACCCTTAACTACTGTTATAATACTGATCTAGTGAGAAAGGCGAAAGTTTGTACCAAATAATTGACTTCCTATCTCTGTGGTGTGAGAAAGTGTATGACAGGGGGATTTTTTACTTCCCAGGCCTAGTGTAGCAGGATAATTAGGCACACGGCCTACACTCTACTTGCTATTGTTCTCATGACTTTCCTTCGCCAGGTTACTATTTAGAAGTCTAGATCATCTCTGAGGCCTGTACATTTATACAGCCTAGATTTATCAGCCATTTCGATCTTTTCTACTTCAGTAAATAGTCTTTCATTCAGAAAGTCTTCTTGTCGCTACTTTTGTGTGAGAACTCTACCAATAGTTAGTCATCATGCTACAGTCTAGATAAAGCCTTTTAATGAATTGTAATACATAATGTGATAGAAAACCAAGTTTTCCTCATGATGTCCCAAAGTTTCTGATGCTATACACAGTCAAATGCCATTAAATAATCTACAAACCACGAGAATAGATTTATATTAAATTCTCTACACTTCAGTGGAGCGGCTTGTAGAGTGGCTAGAACGCTGGGCTCTCCTTCGGTAGACCCGGGTTCGAATCCTCGGTAAGGCGTGGAGGTTTTTCTGTCGGCTGCAAAAAGAAAACTCTAACCTGCACAGTTCTCGGCGACTGCACTAGCCATGCGGCCTTAATTCCACAGGCTCAAGACCCCTTGTCCTACACCGCAAGATATTATAGGCAGTAAATGACAGTTTTTCCCCCCTCTACACTTCTCTGTTATTAAAAACTTGTTGAGTGTGTGATCTCTTGTTACGCTTCCCTGTCTAAATCCAGCTTGAACCACGTTAATCTCTTCTTCCATTTTCTTACGAAGTCTTCCCATTATAATTTTTAGTAGAATTTCACTGGCATGACTGATTAGGGCAACAGTTCTATAGTTTGTGCATAATTTAAGGTTGCCTTTTTGGTATTGGAATGAAAATAGTTCTCTTTCAACATGTTGGCCATATACCATATTTCCATATATTTTTAAATAATGCATAATAGATTTTTATGCTTTCTTCTCTTCTTGCTTTAATTAGTTCAGCTGGTATTTCATTACATGCTGGTGTTTTAACATTCGTCAATTTCTCAGGGCAACAGTTCTATAGTTTATGCATAATTTAATGTTGCCCTTTTTTGGTATTGGAAGACGGGTAATCTAACTATCTGGCGTAATTCTTCTAACGTCTAATACTTGTCGCTGGAAAACTGTATTGTGTAGAATGCTTTACTGGAAACAAAAACATAAACAAGCCTACGTTGTCTCTAATTTGTCGTTTGAACAAAACCTTTTCTGTTGTCGCGAAGCTGTCTCGTGGCTGAATGAACATGTCCAACTCTTTTCCCCCTTCAAGTAGTCATTTGTGTCCTCTGTGTTTCTCGTGTAACGCTGAGATCACTGACAACAGTTTACTTATTTATGTACTCTAGCGTGTTTTCCGCCCTGATAGTAGTTAACTCGTTCTGCACTATGGCATTTTACCCGTACTGCTTGCTTGCTTGATTCAAAAACAAAAATCCCGAATTCGGCCTCGTTCAACCTGCTTCTTCAGCCTTGGTTAGAGTTGAGGTCCGTAGTTTTTGTGGGTGTTTTTACCCTGTTTCTTGTCTGTGCGCTCTTACGATTGAGTCCTAAGTGTTTGTATATGTGACGTCAGCTGGGGGATTGGTAGGCCGGCGAGTTATCCTTTGTGTCCATCTCCTCCGGTGGTTTCCTTCATCAGTACTGGCTACTTGTGCGTTTCGCTTGGCTGGGTACAGTATTTAAAAGACTTTTTATTTGGTCTTTTTGCCACCTTTTTTGTGTGTATTGTCTGTAGAAGCTTTTCGATTTTTTACATTTTCTTCCTTGCGCCGGTTTTCTCTTTCGAGTTTGAGTTCCTGTTTCCTTTCGGTTTCTTCCTCCGTGGTCAGCCATGGGACGATTTCTCCGTCATCGAAATATAAAGGACGATCATTTGAAATCTGTTCGTGCCGCACCGCGCGTAAATGCGTACGTTGAACATGATCATGTCATAGTCATGTGATAAGTACTGACCAACACGTGCTTATCGTCCCATGATGCATAAGTTCTGTTTATAACCGTTGAGAAAATGACCAGGTTGTTCCAAAATCCGTCCAAAGAAGCTCAAAGAGCGGTGATTCAGTTTCTTTGAAGGATGTCGACCAGTGGACATTCATCGAAGAATGCAGGCAGCGTACGGTAACAAATGTGTGTCAGAGACAACAGTGACAGACTGGGCACGAATGTTTCGGAAAGGACGTCAGTTCACGACAGATCTTCGACGGCCGGGCCAAGCGCATATTGTTGCAACAGAAAAAAAAAAAAAAAACCATAGCCAAAATTGATACAGCAGTACAGATGAACCGTTAGCGAAAGAATTTGTTGTGTCAATTGTGACAATTCAAAAGGTCGTTCGTAAGAAACTGCAATATCGGAAGGTGTGTTCACAGTGGGTACCACGGATGTTGGCCGACCATCAAAAAGAGGGACACATGGAATGGTGTTTGAACCACTTGCTGCGTTACAGAGTTGAGGGTGATGCATTTCTCTTCCGCATAGTGGTAGGCAATGAATTATGATGTCACCACTTTTAGCCGAGCAGCAAAAGAGAGAGCATGCAATGGAAGCATGCTGGATCACCAAAAGCCAAACAATTCAAGTTACAGGTTTCCGCTGGTAAGGTTATACTGAGCGCATTTATTTTTAACCATGAAGGGCTTTTGCTGGTCGACTTTAAAGAACCCGGTGTCAATATCAACTCTACCCACTATTTGCAAACACTAGACAAGCTGCAAAAAGCCATTTAGAATAAACGACTCGGCATGCTTTCTCGCGGTGTGATTTTGTTGCACGATAATGCTCGTCCGCATATCGCAAATATTGTGCAGGAAGCATTAGCAAGGAAGAAGTGGGAAATTCTGCAACATCCAGCCTATACTCCTGATTTATCACCATGTGATTTTCATTTGTTCGGACCTCTAAAAAAAGCTCTCAAGGGGCAACGATTTCACACAGGTGCAGACGTAATGAACGCGGTAAACACTTGGTTCAGTGAGCAACCACAATCATTTTTTATGGACGGCATTCGCAGCCTAGCTAGCAATGGGATGCTTGCCTGAATGCCTACTGCGACTTCTTCTGACCAACCCATGGTGCATAATTCATTCAAAATGAATGCTTTGTTTAATTTTACCACACTTGTTAATGTTTCTTTCACGCTTTTGTAATAAAGCCATTGGAACGGGTTTCAAATGAACGTCCCTAATAGTATCCATGTTCGTGTTCGTCATCATAGTATAAATGTGGGTATTCTTCAGAGGTCTGGCGGGATATTGTTTTCCCCTTGATTTTCTTGGGCTTCTTGTTTTTCCTTTTCTTGCTTGCGCCTTTTGTATTCCTTTTGCCTGAGTTCCTCCATTTGTGCCGATTCTCGGCAGTCCTCCAGGGTAGGCGCAGGTGGGTTCACTGTGCCGTCGACAAGGTACCATGGTCGGTTTTCTTCCGATGTATGTCGGGATATTGGTTTTCCCTTGAGTTTCTCGGGCGTCGTGGTTGGGCTGTTGGCTTTAGCTTGCTGCTCCGGCTCGGTCTTTTGTTGGGTTTCATCTTGCGGCTTCTCTGTGGTCTTTTCCGTGACTTCTGCTGGTTTACTTCGGATTAATTCCATTTCAGCGTTTAGCAGTTCTCTTTCCGATTTAATCGTTCGTAGGATTTCTTCGTTGCTCTTCTTCATCTCGGTGATATGTTCCACTTCTTGCTTGATGTTTTGCCGGATCTCCTTTGTTTCCGCCAGCAGTTTTTCGTTGTTGCTGGTCGGAGTCGGCGTTAGCAGTGCCTTGACTTGCTTCTTCAGCTCGTCTATCTGGTTTTGTAGTTGATCTCTTTCAGCTTGTGATAATAGGGATATACATGTGGCTGTCTCGCACCTCCGCATTGCGTCCTTATATGGTGTCTTTGTGGTGATGGCGATTTTTAAGACGTCTCTGTGTTTTTGGAGGTACGGAGAGCCCAAGTATCTTGCTCCATGCTAGCCCAGGCAGTTGTTGTTGGGTGCTCGGTAATCGGTGTCTTGTTTGGCCAGCGGACACTCCCTGAAGGCGTGGTGACCGGCGCAGTATCGGCAGATCTCTGTCGTACTGCGACATGTTGCTCTGCTATGGTCGGCCCTTTGGCATCTTGAACATTGAGTGATTCTTGGAATGAATCTTTCAGGTTGTTGTATATTCTTGTTTATCGATACCTGGCTTGGTATCTCGCTGCCCTCAGTCGTCACCACCGCTAGTGTGGTACGGAATTTGGAGTACGTCAGGATCCGCTCCACCCACAAGATTCGGATATTGAGATTCTCCTGCTGTAGCTGCTTCATGATCTGTTCGTCTGTCAGCTCCACTTGGATACGCTTGACAACCCATCTGATCGTTTGTGAGTAGGAGTTTCCGACTCTGGTGTCTTTCTCCTCTTTCTGTCTTGGCTCTTGTCTGTGGTGGATTATCGTCGATCTTCCTCGTGGTAGCTTCCATTGAGGATGACTGTAGTTTCAGGTTCTATGTTGCAGCTCGCAGGCAGGCTCTCCCCGCTCGTCTTCTTTACGGTCTTGTCGGCTCCCACGCTGCACATCTTGTGAGTCTGGTGTTTCTTGTTGTTGGTCTTGCGACGTGACATTTTCCTCCCCCGTATCAGTCTTCTTGAACTGTTTGGATGACTTGTTCTTGATAGCGCTCTCAAATGCGAATGATGGTGTGCGATGACGAGTTCCTTGCCGCCTTTACCTTTTCCGTACTTGAAGTTAATTTGTTATGTACTATGCCATTTTTAGTGCCATGTCACGGTTGGGTGTGCAGATTACCTGGTGCGAGAACCACGCTTCGGGCTGAGCCCGAGAGAGAGAAAGTTCTCTCCAAAACAAGACACTCAAACTGAGACCGTGCAAGGAAACGGACGGCCCAGAACGTGAGCTGGCGGTGGCAAACTTTAAGATTGTCGAAAAAAAAAAGATAATTGCAGCCGGTCTCCCTGGCGAAGGCGTTAAGTTCGTTGTTCGTAATCCCGCATATCCACGTACGAAACAGCTGCGCGAGTTTCGGCAGCGGATCTTGTCGTGCTTTTTACTTACGGAGGTATGTGAGCCGATCGTTCAGAAAGCAATGGCAAACTACTGAACGTAAAACTTGCCAAGACATCAACGGCAGCTAAAGAATGCTGATGTTGACTGCAATCTCCTGTAAAGGATATACGAAAAAAGAAAACATAACTGCATGTAGGTAGAATGCGATTGTCAATTACATAATAGATGTTTACAACGAATCGGTATTCTGTTGAGATCTTTGATAATAAGTGTCTTATTCGTGGTCTAAATCGGACTGTTCATGCCATGTGAAATATGTAAATACCCAGACAACGAAATGGTAAACTTCGGTGACAGGCTGCAAAGACATCAGAATTATAGAAGCAACCATAGACGCCTTTGATGAAGAATCGACTTCAAGAATAAACATCTCTTGTTCAACAAGAGTTTACCTACCGACTAACCCAATAATCTCAACCATGGCAGAAGTGTTAATAAACTACTTTACATACAGAAACGAATTAAAAAGTACTACACAAGAAGGAATACATTAAGACATTGCTACACATTCCTGAACATAATAATATCTACTACACATACAGGAACATGTCAATGCATCACTTTGCATACAAAAACATATCAACAGATTACTACACATGCAGGACATTCTTAATAGACTATTACACACGCAGGAACATATCAATACACAGCTAGACATACGGGAACATGTCAATATACAGCTAGATATACAGGAACATGTCAATACACAGCTAGACATACAGGAACATGTTAATACACATCTAGATATACAGGAACATGCCAATACACAGCTAGATATACAGGAACATGTCAATACACAGCTAGACATACAGGAACATGTCAATACACAGCTAGACAAACAGGAACATGCCAATACACAGCTAGACATACTGGAACATGTCAATACACAGCTAGACAAACAGGAACATGCCAATACACAGCTAGATATACAGGAACATGTCAATACACAGCTAGATATACAGGAACATGTCAATACACAGCTAGATATACAGGAACATGTCAATACACAGCAAGACATACAAGGACATGTCAATACACAGCTAGACATACAGGAACATGTCAATACACAGCTAGACATACAGGAACATGTCAATACACAGCTAGACATACAGAAACATATCAATAGACTACTGCCCATACAGGAACATATCAATAGACTACTGCCCATTCAGCGACATGTCAATACACTACTGCCCATACAGGAACATGTAAATAGCTTACTGCATATACAGGAACATGTCAATAGATGGCTGCACATACAGGAACATGTCAATAGACTACTGCCCATACAGGAACATGTAAATAGCCTACTGCATATACAGGAACATGTCAATAGATGGCTGCACATACAGTAACATTTCAGTACACTACTGCCCATACAGGAACATGTAAATAGCCTACTGCATATACAGGAACATGTCAATAGATGGCTGCACATACAGTAACATTTCAGTACACTACTGCACATACAGGAACATGTCAATAGACTACTGCATATACAGGAACATTTCAGTACATTACTGCACATACAGGAACATGTCAATAGACTACTGCACACACAGGAACATGTCAATAGACTACTGCACATACAGGAACATGTCAATAGACTACTGCACACACAGGAACATGTCAGTACACTACTGCACATGCAAGAACATGTCAATAGATGACTGCACATACAGGAACATGTCAGTAGATTACTGCACATACAGGAACATGTCAATACACTGCTACACATACAGCCCCGTGTGTTATCGTGATCCTAAGTGAAAGAAATGATAAGAAACACTGAAACCAGCCATGTATCTCTTGAGAGGCGATGAAAGAGGCTTCGCCTGTATGTTAACCGAACCTTAAAGGAATGCAAAGAACATTTAACACTCAACCTAGCACGCATGAAGTAGCAACAAATGAAGACATCGCTCGTGTGTTACCTGGACCGTACAGAGAAGCAAAGAATATTATCACACTGTAACCTACCATAGCCGGTCTCCCTAGCCTAGGGATTAACGTCTTTCTCCGTAATCCCGTATATTCTCGTGAGTAACGTAACCTGCGCGAGAATCGGTAGCGGTTCAGGCCGCGTTGATTACTTACGGGGTATGTGAGCCGGTCGCTCAGAAAGTAATGGCAAACTATTGAGTGTAATCTCGCCTAGTATATCAACAGCAGCTGAAAAATGTTGATGTTGACTGCAACGTCCTGTAAGGGATATGAAAAAAACCTTACCATACAGGTCGTAAGAGCCCGCGAAAGAGGGTTGTACTTGGGACTGTTTCCTCATCTCAGCAAAAAAACTGTCGCGACAAAATCTGACCAATCACAAACAAGTCCAATAAAGAAAGTAGTCTAAACAAGCCAACAAAGAGGTAAGGAGACTTCTAGAAGAAGGATGGGGTGAGCGGAGAAAGCCGCGAGGTGTCCGGGTGGTAGACTATCTTCCTATCACCAAGAGAAATCTCCAGAATTGGCACCTGGGACGTTAAAACTACGGTAAGACATCACAGGTGGTGGAGGAGATGCAACGCTTCGACATTGGCATTTTGGGATTATGTAAAACTAGGTGGACAGGAACACTCACTAAATTATTAACTGCACTAAATAGAAAGAATAAAATGGTATGACAAAACCACCACCAATCTGGAGCTCGTGGAGAGAAATACCAATGAATCAAGAGGTGAGGCAAAGACGCGGCGCCAAATAGGTCATACACTGAGAAAATCCGAGAATAGCATAATTGGAAAAGCCTTAGTCTGGATCCAACGGGGCAAAATAAATAGTGGAAGATCTAAACGCTCACACGGGAAAGAGAATTTGAAACAGAAATGAATAATATGGGAAGGAATGGGCAGAGCTGCATGGGATAGGTACAAATAGGCAGCTTGGAGTGAGATGGTAGAGGGACTATGCCCTATTGAGGGAGAGAGGACAAAAGAAGAAGACATACAGAACAATGTTAGTAGACTAACATACACACAGGAATATGATCATACAGGACTATACATACAGGAACATGATCATACAGCACTATACTTACAGAACCATGTTAGTAGACTAACATACACACAGGGACATGATAGTAGACTAACATACACACAGGAGATTAGGCTGGGTACAGAAGGGTGACGTACTTAGGTCAGTGTAACCCAACCCGGCAAGTGGGTTAAAGGGAGTACAGGGTTAAGTAAGGAGCGCGTTAAGGTTGTTTTATTGGGGGTGGGGGTGGGGAGGGGGAGAGGCGACCGGTCGGTCAGCTAGCTTGTACTACAACTGGTGGAAAAAAGGAGAAAAGTAGACAAACTGGGGTGTTTGATTGCACAGATTTGGGTGAGAATGGTTGTTTATTTCGTGTTATGTCTGGCTGAGAAACTGTTAAGGAAAGAACTTAACGGTTGTCTATGTTGTGTCTAATTCGACAGGGGTACGTGGAATTCGAGGCGTGTAAAACTGAACTATCGTGAGTAATGGAGAAAAGGTGACGGAACTACTTACAGATGTAATGGTATTTAAAAGTAGCAGTTGGCAAAATGGTGTTTCCACGTTGTCGTGGTGGGGGTGCTTGAGTTTCTCAATTACCCTGAGAGCTATGCCGGCGGTAGTGTAGCTACCAGCAGGGCCTCCCAAGCCGGACAGGTCAAAGGGTAGAGAACAGACAAAGAGAAACACCCTGGTCCTCCAGGTTGGGGGTTGAAGAGCGGAGTTAACATCCCCACCTTTGTTAAAACTATTTTGTTACGAAACAGATAAATAAGCCTCGAGTTCGTACTGACTTATTTGGACAACGACCTTGGAACGTTAAAGGACTTTTGAGATTTGGAACATGGAATTGATCAGACCAGTTGTGCTGTATGGCTCTGAAACCTGGAGTACAAAGGAGGCGAAGCCTTGTTACAAACATTTGAGAACAAAATCTTAAGACGCACCTCTGGGCCCATTAGAGATACACAAAGTGGAGAGTGGAAAAGAAGAAGCAACAAAGACATTTATGATCTATTTAAGTCCCCGCTAATCACTGGTATCATGAAGGCTAATAGACTGCAATGGCTGGGGCATATAGAAAGAATAGAAGATAATAGGGAAACCAAACTCGCTTACACTCAAGAAATAAATGACCGTAGACCCCGAGGTAGACCAAGAAGACGGTGGCAAGATAATATATATACAGACCTAGAAGCACTTGGAATCAATGACTGGCAAGAGAAGGTCAACCAGAGAGACGAACGGAGACGGGTTGTATCTGCAGCAAAGAACCTCAATGGCTCGGAATGCTGAAGAAGAAGAATTGGCAAAATAGATCAGACTGCTTTGGAGAGAGGGAAACCACAGACTGCTTTGAAGAGAGGAAGAGAGCAGTCTGCTCCGGAAAACAGGACATTATTCCTTGACTGAGACTCAGTCTTGGAAGGGGTCAGTCACTGAGTCACTTATAGACTCCCTCAGTGATTCATTATCCGGGCACTCGTTATTCAGAATCCGACAGATTCAGTCATTCAATCAGAGATGCATTGATTGCTGGAATGACTCATAGATTCTCGCATTTAAAGAGTCACTCATAGAGAGAAAGCATTCATAGAGACAATTCATGAGGATTGGCAGTCATATGGTTTTTGAGGACAACTTTGAGTTTCAATTCTTAGAGTTTATTTTGAGACAATAGTTTGTTTTGAAAATGAGATTCAGTATTGTTTTGAAAACGGCTTGTTTGTAGGCATGTGTGGATTCTGATGAATAACGTAGTATTCCGGACTTGATGTTTATCTTCAGTTCCATCCATCCATCCATCATGTGCCATGCCGATAAGCGTGGGGGGTCATGTTCTGCCATCTCACTCGATCACCAGAGTCGTGGATCAGCTCCGTGTTTCTGTCTTGACCATGCCACGTGGCCAAACCATCCAGGTATTTACTTCTCGGTCTTCCCCTTGGTCTCTTCCCTTCGATCTTGCCAGTTGTCACCAAGTTCTCCAAGTCATTTCTGCTCATAACATGCCCAGAAAATGTTGACTGTCTACGTCTAATGACTCTAATCATTTTACGATCTTCATTTGTTTCTTGAAGGACTTGTTCGTTGGTTTTTCTATCTGTCCATGGTATTCTTTGTATTTTTCTCAGAAACCACATTTCCACAGCCATCAGCTGCTTTTCAGCTTGACTGCTTATTGTCCACGCTTCACATCCATACAAAAGTATAGGTTCTATGTAGCACTTCAACACTCTTTTTCTCGTTTCAATTGGTATCTTTTTATTGGTCAGTATGTTTTTCATCTTGCAAAAGGCTACCTTCACAATGGCAACTCTTGTTCTAATCTCTTCAAGGCATCTCCCATCAGATGTTATGACTGTGCCAAGATAACTGTATAGATTCACCTGCTGAAGAATATGCCCATTTACTAGTATATCACATTGTGGTATTTCCTTCCTCTCAGTGTCGACCATAATCTGTGTCTTCCTCAGGACTGTTATATGTGTTGATTTGTTATCAGTGTTACACAAGTCTAGTTTGAGGAGGAGATTACGCGAAGGCCAATAAATAAACAATGAACGACTATACGATCAATATGCGGTCTAACACAGTGGTTCTCAATCGGTGGGGAACTCCCCCCAGGGGGGAATTTTAGGGTTTTCAGAGGAGGAATTAAGATTATTTCCATCCATCATGTGCCATGCCGGTAAGCGTGGGCGGTCATGTTTTGCCATCTCACTCGATCACCAGAGTCGTGGATCAGCTCCGCGTTTCCACACAACATGATTTTCTTGGCATCTGTAAAGAAGGTAGTTTGCCATTGCTTTCCTTCCTAGCAGGGACAATACTGGTCAGTGACCGTAGCCATTGTCTCCTCAAAAAAAAAGAAAGAAAAAAAAGAGATCCTCTGCCTACCGCCGTGAAGGTGGAGACCATAACATACAACTATCTGTCGGCTGCTCTCCATCTTCATCCACCACTTGCCCCATTACTTCACGTAACCCTGATCGGGGGGCTGAACGGGTACTCCACCTTGCCCAAGGCTAGCGGAGGGAAGGAGGCACCTTACTTCTCCATTGATAGGGGAAAACCCCTACCCCGCTACCGCAATATTTCAAGATCGCGTTAATACACGAACCGATTACTTGATATTGTTTTTCCCTTCATACTGTGCGGTTCTGTACGTCTCACCCTTCTAAAATTCAATTTATAATCTAAGTAGACCCACGAATCATGTTTTATGTGTTAGTATGTGCTATTAAATTTAGCTTCCATTATTACGTATACTGTGTAGGGCGGGGGCGGGATGTTTAGGTAGGAAATACAAAAAGGGGGAATGATGTTCTGAAAATATGGTGAGGGAGGGGGGGGGGGGCACGGGCCAACTTTTTATGTAGGAAATACGAAAAGGGGGGGGGGGATGACGTTCTGAAAATATGGTGAAGGGGGTACGGGCCAAAAAAGGTTGAGAACCACTGGTCTAACACATCTGCTGGTAACTGTGCCCGTGCAGTCAGAACACACCTGATGAATAAAATAGCGGGAGACCTGAAAACACAAGGAGAAGAGAATTAGGGAGAGAGATTAACAATGTGGGGAGGGCACGACAGAAGCTGCATGAGACATAAAAGAAGAGTTAGGGTTGGTGTGAGTTGGTTGCGTGTCTCTGCTCCACTTGAAAATAAATGGAAGAAGAAGAAGCAGGAGGAGGAGGAGGAGGAGGGGGGGGGAGGAGGAGATGATGATGATGTTGATGATGATGATGATGATGATGATGATGATGATGATGATGATGATGATGATGATGATGATGATGATGATGATGATGATGATGATGATGATGATAAACAAGAACGAGGGGAGAACTTTAGAAAACAGATTTATTGCGTTACCAATGTGCAGGAAGTGCAGTAATGAATCAGCATAAACATTTTAACAAGAAGCTATTTTAGCAAGCCGTAGAGAATAAAGCCGCCAAAATGAACGCCTTGTGCGAGAGGGGGTTGGTTTCCCGCTGAAAGTAGGCATGAACTACATTCAAACGAGACAGAAGAAGATGATAAGGCGGTGACTGAATATTCATGTGGACTAAACTAAAACGGAACTAATATTGTTTTTCATGTGGATCAGCTTGCTTCATCTAGTACAGTGATTCTCAGGTTTGGCCATGGGAATCCCATGGGGAAAAAGGGGGATTTTCTGAATAGTGTAGGGATGGGATGGGGCGGGATGGGACAGACATAAATTACCAATCGATGGGACAGAAAAATATGTTCCATAAAGCCTGGCAGGCTTGGCCATGGGAATGTTATTCCCACG
Organism: Cepaea hortensis; assembly: GCA_963921405.1. Lineage (NCBI taxonomy): Eukaryota > Metazoa > Mollusca > Gastropoda > Stylommatophora > Helicidae > Cepaea > Cepaea hortensis. The sequence continues at coordinate 46,054,448 of OY992885.1, forward strand.
GGAATCCCATGGGAAAGTCCCATGGGGCGGGATGGGATGGGACATGCATAAATTACTACGCAATGTAAATTATGTCCCATGGACAATCCTGGTGATTCTTATCCTGCAAAACAACGCTAATATGGTGGTCATGACAAGGTTTTCATCGTAACGAATATTAACATGTGCCATGCCGATCAGCGTCGATGGCTATGGTTTGCATGGTATTACTAGAAGAGCCTTTGTATGAAACCCACAGTTTAAAAGAAATAGAGGAAGACCTCAAACTCACGGAGAAGAGAACTGAAAACAGGAATGAACAATATGTGAATGATATGAAGATAGCTAAAGACAGCATCGCTTGGAGTGAGTTGTTTGAGGGCATATGACCCATGGAAGGGGGGGGGGGGGTAGAAAGCAAAGATATGGCGGACATGACAAGTTTTTTTTTTTTTTCATCATCAAAACTACCATGCGTCGATGGTCATGGCTCACCATTACTAGCCCTCGACAAAAGTAAAAGTCTGTGTTCATGTCCCGATTAATGCCATGTGATCAAGCCAACCAGGTACAGGGTGTAGTTTTTATCAATATTGCCTTTCCAAGTTTTGTATTTACCTTTTTGTTGCATAAACTCCACAGCGGGTGAATACAAAACTCGGAGCGGCAATATTTTCAAACAAAAAATAAAATGCACCCTATATTTTCCTAATTGTCTATGTTGCTTCTTTCGCCATTAATGTTTCCATTTGTCCCTAAGTTTTCATGTTTATTTCTACTTACAACGCGTCCCAAAAATTAGTGACAGTCTACGTCTAATGTTTCTATTTAGTTTACGGTTGTCATTTGTTGAGTTAAGTTTTTACTTGGCAACAAAGCTGAGGGGGTGAACACAAACTTACCTGCCAGGGGTGTGATTATCTAATACAATAATTGTATGAGTGTGTGTGTATGTGCGCGTGTGTGTGTGTGTAAGCGGGCGTAAGTGTGTGTGCGTGTGTGTGTGTAAACTAAACCATAAAAGGATCCTTTTTACACTTCTTTAAGAGTATCTGGCATATAGTGCTAGCTGATATTTGTATAGACCAATCGGCAGTCGAGGGGTGGATTGATCAATATCACACAGGTTAGCTTTACCTTCCAAGACGTTTCTGGTACTCATTTGAGGTTGGGTCGTCCTTTAAGCCCAAGTCATTAAAAAGTTTTTAAAAAAAATTTCGTCTTATTGCAAATTCGAACTCATGGCCGTAGAGCCTCACACAAGGGTGCTGTCTTTGTGTGCTGTACCATTGCTTCCGGTTGCGCACACACACCTTATGTAGGATGTATTTTTAATGACTGCAAAATATTGCCGATCCAAGTTTTGTATTCACCCTCTGTAAAGTTGATGCAACATAATAGGTAAATACAAAACTTGGACTGGCAATATTTTCAAACACTGCACAGTCATTACTTACTCTGTATATACTCTGTATATACTCTGTATTCATAGACCGTGTATATTCGTCTACAATGGGTGCTTGCAATCGCTTGGTCATTTCCACTATCACGCACCATCTGATATCTCACTTGCTGAATGTGTGACCTATCTGAAATAATTTTCTCAATTTATCTTTATTCCATTCCTGATCTTTTCCCTCCAAACAATATAAAAGGACACAAAGTAGTGCAACTTTACATAACAGAATTACGACACATACAGGGCATTCCGACGATTAGCTTTCATCAGTAAACAAACACATTCACAAAACACAAGATATAGTCACAGAGATCTCCTGTGACTACATTAAAATGTGACGATACGACGAGAAGAATAAAAAGATGAAAAAATGGAAGCAATGAAGAGAAAATGAATATTGGAAAATTGGTTCCTACTTACCTCAGAATACTGAGCTGTGTAAACATAAACAAACACACGTAGTATTGCCTGGCGCTCACAGAAGGAGAAGAAATAAGTAGAGACCAGAGGACGCACTAGACAACATAAAATTCGAAAGCTATAGTTACCGACCCGGATTCGAACCTGTCACCTCCAAATGGCGACAGCGCCTCGCTGCAGGAACAAGTGTACTTCGACGCAATTCAATTCAATGCAACTTTATGTTAAAATGGTTACAAATTGGGCACGCAGGCCCGTCTTACATTCGGCCCTTCCAATCACTCATCTTTCATGCATCAATAGTGCATGATGCATTCACATAGAAAAATGCATTGTCAAATGAATGTTGTAAACATAAATAATGCATATTACAATGTTATGAGACACATTTCTCACCCACCCACACAACCTCTTTCCGCCCACATACACCCAAACCCACCCACCCACATCCCCATCCACCCACATATAACCCCCAGCCACCCGCCCACACCTCACCCACCCACACATACCACCCACCCATACACACACACCCTCCATCCACCCACACACATCCCCCACCCGCACATACCCCCACCCACCCAGCCTCCCACATACCCACCCCACCCACCCATCCACCCACACCCTCACCTAGCATGACCAACTAGATACTCCAAAAAAAAAAGTGTCTTCATTAGTCATGTCTATCGTACACATGAACCTACAACTATGGAATACGGACAGAATTCGTATCAAACCAATAAGATAGCACCATAGGTCTCATAATTTATATTAAACCAGCATAGGTCAAATAACATTAGAACCGACCAATTATTTCTCTTCTTTACATATTTTTTAATTTACTGGACACAGCATTTAGGGTCCACTGTGTTTGTGTGTTTGTTATTTGACCTATGCTGATGTAATATGGTGGTTTGCGCTGTTGAAATGGGCGGAGACAGACTTAGGGGCGTTATTGTGAATGTCCAGCAGATGTTGGCGGAATCTGTCAGCTAGCTTAAGGGCAATCTCACCAATACACTTCATATTACACAGTTTGCATATGATGGCATAAATTATGTTACGACTGGTGCAGGAAAATTCTTCCTTGATGCGTAAACTGCTTTTAGGGAATAGCACCATGGGGGTGTGTACCACATATGGGCAGATCTTGCAACGAGGTCTTAGGCAAGCCTTAGTACCTAATTGTGATGATGGAGGTGGAGATTCCTGTACCTTATTGTGGACGATTACATCTGTGAGGTTACGGACACGTCTGTAGGCCAGTAGTGGTTTCTCTGAAAATACCGCGATATTAGTAAGATCAGCTTGAAGGATAGACAGATGTCGAAAGAGGATATTTTTGATTGAAATATGGTACGGATGGTAGGTAAGAGAGAGTACTGGTCGAAGGTTTTGTGGTTTAGGCGCAGAGGTGAGAGCCTCTGCGCGGCTAATAGGTAGAGCGCGGCGGAAAGCTGACGATAAGACATGATCAGGATAGCCACGGAGTCTGAAGAAGTCGAACATCTCATGGCCGTGTGGCAAAATTCCTCATCATCTTGTCATAGTCGTCGAAGACGCAGAAGTTGAGAATAAGGAATTGCGTCTTTACAGGACGGAGGATGAGAAGAGGTGTTGAGTAGAAAAGCGTGGGAGTCAATCGGTTTATAGTAGACCGTTTCGGTGAGACCATGGGTCCCTATGGAAACCGTAAGGTCTAAGAAGTTGGCGGACGACGAAGAAATATGGGAAGTGAGTTGATAGTAGGATGAAAATTGGAGAAGAAGTCTATGAATGTTTCGAGATCCACTAATGGCATACAGATGACACCAACACCATCATCAATGTACCGCCTGTATAGTTCAGGGACTCTGCCTTTATATAGTTGCCATATCTGGTGCTCAAGGTGGCCCATGAAGAGGCATGTATAGCTAGGGCCCATCTTGGTACCCATTGCAGCCCCACTGTTCTGATTAAAGTACTGACCGTTAAACTCAAATGAGTTGAGAGTAAGACCAGTTCAGCCTGGCGTAGAATATGATACGTGCGATCAACGGCGACTTGCTCCCAAGATGCAATTTCTAGGCTCGCATCATTCAAGTCCCGTTTGCCGTATTAGAGGCCAATCGTAGTAGAGGCCATCAGGGTTGTCAGAATGGCTTTTTAACGCCAAATCTGATAAATCTGGCTTTAAAAAAAAAAAAAACAGGGTTGGCGTCAAAATATCTGTTTGGTGTTTTGGCTTTTTTCTTGGCTTTAAAATTTTTTTATGGCATAATAATTAGCTATAAATGCCTATTTTTATTTGGAATTAGTGAAGTTAATTTTAACCTTGTTTTACCACTTTTTAGCTAAAACAAATGCAAAACAATAAGCTTAGCTTATACTGCTTTTGGTTTATTCTCGAGAACGAACGTAACAACTAACAAGTATTAAACACGTATGATTTTCGTACTGTTTGTACTGTTCTATGCGCACTCACTCACTGCGCAGCCACCTTACTGTTCAGCTAAGTTTTCAAATTCATTGCACCTTCCTGACAAGTATTTCTTATTATTGAGCCTATTATCATGCCAAAGTGGAAATCATCTTATGATACTAATCGGAAATATAGTGATCAATGAGAAAAAGACATTTGTGTGGCTCAAGAAATCCACTGATGGTTCTGAATAGGCATATTACAAAATGTGCCGGTGTAATATTGTTCCAAGACTTTCAAATCTCAGAAATCATGAAACAACAGAAAAACACAAGCGGAGCGCGCCATCTTCTTCACACAACATTAATTAATAACAAAAAAAAAAAAAAAACAGCTTTCAGTTATGAAAATAAGTAAGAAAATTGATGAATAAGTCAAATTAGCAGAGTTACAAATTGCTGTTAGCATGGCCTGACATAGTGTCATACGCACGATCGATCAATTAGGTGAAATAATGGTAGCCCATGGATGTGACAGCACTCTTGATCAGATAAAATTGCACCGAACGAAGTGCACATCACTAATAAGAAATGTTATTTCACCGTCTTTAAAATCTGATCTAATTCTAGATATGCAAAACAAGAAGTATACACTCATCATTCATGAGTCCACTGATGTCTCGACCCAAAAGTATTTGTGCATTTTAGTTAGATACCTCACAATAAAAGAAATGAACCCACTACTAGTTTCTAGGTTTGATTCCAGTTCAGGAGGCTACAGGAGAGAATATATTTAATTTGATTAACAATGAAATTGCCCCTTTTCCATTTGGCTGAAGAAAATCACACTATTATTGAAGAGCGATACAGAAAATTGCCTTTTATAGATTGGAAGGAAGATGAACAATTTAAAGAAAATGGACTGCCCAAAGATATAGAGCAATACTACTAGCAAGGAGCCATGAAACATCCCCAATTTAAAGAGCTTGCTTCTTTTGCTCTTACTTGCTTAATAACACCTGTTAGCAATGCTGTAGTGGAGAGGATGTTCTCTCTTTTAGACGCAATTAATAGAATTAGAGTAGAACTATTATCTTCAAACAAGTGCTGTAAGGAATTTGTTCCTTCATCCAAAATGTTGAATGATTTCAAATCTGAAATTTTATATTCTAAGGAATCCTGTACTGAATTTCTCAACGATGAAGAGGAATACTTATTTGAAGAAGAGGTCTTCAAGTGATGTAAATATATTATTAATATATATTTTTATTGGGTAGTGTTCGGCTTTTTTCTTTTGGCTTTTTTTATTTCATTACTTGGCTTTTTTATCACAGCGATCAGGCAACACTGGGGGGCATCCCGTAGTATAAACCGACACCGATATCTTTTACACATCTTTATTTCACCAAATAAAGATGTCCTTTGGTATTTTATCATCATCCATCCTCCTAATGTGTCCTGTCCCTCTAAATCTACGAAGACTGAGTATGGAACACACCGTCACGCCACACAATCTTTCCAATAATTTTCTTGCCACCGAGTACTGTGTATTTGTTTATTCTTCGCAGACAGACAGACACACACGCACACGCGAACACACACACACACACACATACACACACACACACACACATATATATATATATATATATATATATATATATATATATATATATATATATATATATATATATATGCCGGCTTCCTGGCCTAGAGGTCAGCAACTTTTCTCCGTAATCTCGTATACTCTCGTAAGTAACGTGACGACGGTGAGAATCAGCAGTGGTTCAAATCGCGTCGGTAACTTACGGGGTATGTGAGCCGGCCGCTCAGAAATCAATGGCAAACTACTGAGCGTAATCTTGCCAGGAAATCAACAATCAGCTGAAAGATGCTGATGTTGACAGCGATGTCCTGTAAAGGATATGCACACACACACACACACACACACACACACACACACACACACACACACACAAATATATATATATATATATATAATTAAGAACATAATGTGGCGGTTTCCTGGTTTCCTGTAGTTTCTAAACCTCATGTGGGTGGTTGGTGACCTCTGCCTGTCACGGCAATATGTGGCTATCCAGACAATTTAGTGGCCTGTGTTGTTCTGGTGTAGCGTCCACTGATAAATCTGAACTACAATTATTGCGATTTGTGTTTTCTTTTCTTTTTTTCTTTTTTTTTTTTAACGAGGACAAACTAATTTCAGCCTAAAATGGGTACCAGGAAATGGTCAGAAAAGTACGGACGTCCGTATTTATTTCACATCACACATTGAGTACATATTATTCTATTTAAAAAAAGTCGCTTAAAAGTCGACAGGGTCGACTTCATTGCACCGGGTTTTATCTCATATGGCTCGGTCTCTTTCAGCAGCACGGAAAGCGTCGCACAAAAAACGAACTCCGTAGCTTTTAGCGACGACCCACAGGAGTCTCCGAAACATTTTAATTCGTAAACCGAAGGGCGCGGCCCGGAATCGAACCCACAACCTTCGGAACACGAGTCAAACGGCTTGACCACTTCGCCACAGGGGAAAACACAATATACGAGGGGAAGTCAATAAGTAAGTCACAAATGGCTGTAGAAAAATAACTAAATATGATAACAACATGAAACCAATTTATTTTTACACATACATTGTCCCTTTATTTCTTAACATAATTTCCACCAACATTGATGCACTTATCCCATCCTTTTATGAGTCCTCCCAAACCGGCTGCATAGAACTGTGTTCTCAGTTTTCTACACCACGTTTTCACTTCACATTCAACTTCGGCGTCATTCGCGAAATTTCTCCCGACAAGGTGGGTTTTCAGTGGCCCAAAAAGGCGGAAATCGCTAGGGGCTAAGTAAGGTGGATATTCCAGAACTTCCAATCTTAGTTGGTTAATTTTCTACTGAGTTAATCGAGCCGTGTGTAGTCTGGCATTGTCATGAAGAAGCAACACTCCTCTAGTCAGCAGTCCTGCACGTTTTCTTTGAATTACATAATGAAGCATCGATAGAACTTCACAGTACGATTCAGAATTCACATTGTCACCTTTCTTCCTGAAATTGGTTAAAAGCACTCCTTGACAATCTCAGAACACTGTCAACATAACCTTCTCTGCTGATGGCGTAACCTTGAATTGTTGGAAACAAGGCGAAGAAAAGAAAAGGATAAATAATCAAAATTCATCACACATACACAATCACACACGCTCACACACACACGCACACACACGCTCTCTCTCTCTCTCTCTCTCTCTCTCTCTCTCTCTCTCTCTCTCTCTCTCTCTCTCTGTTTCTCTTTCTCTCTCTCTCTCTCTCTCTCTCTCTCTCTCTCTCTCGCACACACACACACACACACACACACACACACACACACACACACATTACGGATCTCAATTATAACCGACGCTGTAGAAGCAAGTCAAACGAGGCCAAAGCTTGCATTTTTTTATGTTTCGTAACCGATGATTAGGAAGTGCCATACAAAATAGATAAAGCAGGTCACGGTAGCGCAGTGAAGAACACTCTTATCTATCTACCCGATGGCCACGTAAGTTACAGTTATTTTCATTTCCTTTATAGGACATAGCAGCCAACAGCAGCGTGTTTGTGATTACTAGGCAAGTTAACGTTCAGTATACTGCGATCGACAGGCACTCATATCATGTTAATGAAACCAACGCAAGGCGCTCTGCTTCCAAATCACCCACAGATGTGTTTCGAACATTCGTAACCCCTTCGTCACAGATGGCCACGTACTCAAACTAAAATCGTCACAGATGGCCACGTACTCAAACTAAAATCGGAATCAAGAAATAAATAAGGAGGTAAAGGCGACCAAAGTGACAATGACCACATCACCCATCGAGTGTTGATTGGTCTATAAAATATGGCGATAGCACAATATATCCAAGAGGAGTCGAAGAGAGAAAAATGCGAAAATAATAATGCATCATTTTCCTGCACTTGATGGCAGTGTACACCATTGTAGACTACTCCTGGGTTCATGATCATAAGCCAGATCATCACAGTTGACTCTGTACAAGCATATTGAAGATGTAGGCTGGTCAATCAGCCTATAGATTCTGTGTAGGTCCCTGGAGTTCTCTAAGGAGTCAAGGTTTGAGTCAGGGATTCCCGGTTGGGTGTCCCGAATAAAAAAGGGCCTCTCCCTCCATTCCCTTCCTCTGAGACAGAGGAAATTATTTAGGGCTGAAAATAGCACCCCATCTTGTAAACACGACCGGTCCCGATGGAATCCAAACTACAACTCTTAGACTATGGGTCCTGCCTGACCCAGAAAAATAACATTCCTAGCCTAGCCTTAACCAGTCAAATGATAGCTTGCGCCTTTGGCGTACCCTGCCTCGTTCTCTAACATTCTATCTAAAAATAACTATTCTATCAGGAGGGACTCCGTTGATAATTAAAAAGTATTTGAGAAATGTATTAGGGACTGGGAATGTGGACGAATGACACTATTATGTGACAGTAACTCACCAGGAAGAATTTGGTGTTACACTATTTTGTTTGTATACGCAGTGCGCATTGGCATATTGTCTATTTATTGTGTTTGAAGCAGAGGCGTAGTGGGACAGACATTACCCACAACCGTTAGCTTGTGTATGGTGCGCTTAGCTTTTTCAGTGCGTGGTGAACGAGCGTTCATCGTAACTCGCTGAGGCCTAACAGAGATGATAACCGGCACTTACACCCGGTAATCAGATATTGTTATGATACCACTACCGATCCTTTCATCTGCTAAACCAACGTTTGAACGGAGCGGCAGCAAAGAACCGGGTGTCTAAATTAGTGACATGGACTTAGGACATTTAATTCCGCTTAACGGGGCGTTACAAGAAATGGCAGTAGATGCAATAATTACAGGTGCGTTAGACTACTAGAAAAATCCTTCCCAGACTTGACAGTAATAGAGAGATATAGATGGAAAAAGAGAGTGAACGCAGTAAAGATGGAAGAGAGACACTGCCAGACTTTTCAATATGAGCGTATATATGGGGTGATAGATTGTATGTGTTACTTAACATCAACAAGAGCACCAGAGTTTCCCGTGCAGGGACAATCGATGAGGGCTAGGTGGCGCCACGACGGAACACTGTTCTGAACACCGACCGGCTGTGTTTATCTGACAATAACTGCCTGGAGCGGACCATGGGAGAATCCTATTGGAAGCGAGGCAGATCATGTAACATGGTCACACGTCCAGACAGGATACAAGTAACATTAGAGTTATGTACTTGCTTTTCATCACTACCTATAAGTGATTGTTATATTGCATAAACCTCTATAGTTTCACTATCATCATCTTTATAACCATAATATGTTTAATGATATTGATTGTAATTAAAGTGATTGTAGTTTGTTTTAAACTCATAGTTATCTGTTATTTTCCAATTGTGCATACGTGTTTGTGTGTGTACATTGACGGCGGAGTATTTACATACCAGGGATGGGAGTCTTGTCATGGGGAAAAGACCTACACCGTTTAGAAGTCCATTCGTAGACTTAAACCTGGACATCTAACTTTACCTTTCCCACTCTTTGGGGGGATATCAAGGCCAGCTAATTTCACCTTTGTTTAACGAGCCATTTGCAGCTGTACTTTTGGATATTCATGGGCTTAATCTTTATTTCAACCATATAGATTTTGTCCCGAGTCAATTTCTGACAAATTGTGGTCTCGGTGAGGGATCAAAAATGATCACTTCTGACAAACTGGGGCTGCTTGCCAGTGATAGTACATCACATTGGCGGCGGCACCCCTACTTCTGAGAAACTGTTACACCGCAATGACATATTTTTCTGCTGTCTCATATTTACCCCCACCCAAGGATTATGTCTTTGATAGGTCCAAAGGCAACTTAAATCACGGAAAGCGGCGATATTTCTTTGATGTTTTGGCGACAATTTTGTGAATTCACCCTAACAAACTTGTTTTACAGTTATGCAACGTCAATTCGGGTGACGATACAAGGGGTATCCAGATTCGTATGAGAGTGGGTACAATGTGTAATATTAGTAAAGATAGAGAATTTACAGAGTCATTTGGGTAAATAATGTGGAATTGAAATATATATATAGTCGGGGAAAGTAGAAGGAATGCATTTCTTACCGTATTTTTCATTTCCTTCTCGTTTCTTTAGCTGCTGGTTAATAATGCATACACAAGGATTAATGTTACTAGGATGCATTTAACTTTTTTATGGAGTTCTTGAAAGCTTCTAATCAGCTGCGCATTAATATGCATATGGAGTGACAAGAGATGATACCGCAATTTAGTCATTATGTGTAAATTTTTTAAGGATCTATTTAGCTGTCCGTGTAGTTTTATTACACGTGCACATGGGTGGCAGAACCGTTTTGAGTCTTCGTGAAAGATTGTCTACTCTGCTATTTACTGTTTAGAGACGGAACATGGTTACCTGTTATGCACGACGAATATAGTTGTGAATGTCTCTGTAGTGGGCTTCCTTCTTAACAGCCAAGATGTTGGTTCTCTTTGCATTGAAGTTTATAGATTGATTCGCATATTCGTGTGTTGTTCCCTCATTTGACAACTTGTTTGTTTTCACGTTTCTTTTTATGCCACAACATGTTAGTTTCCACTGCAATATTACTCTTCTATTGGTATTCGATACGTTTAGTCTTTTTTGTTTCAATGCCAGATGTTTGTCACAGTTGAAGGCTTGCGGGATTATCACTGTGGAATACAAACGGTTGCCATTGACAAGTTGCATTGTTTGTGCCGATGCTGTAATGTCTAGAGCCTGCAATTCTTCTGAATAGTTTCAGCAAAATATTCCAGTAGGTGTGCATGGATTAATGTCTGCGATCCGCCCAGAACTTAATCTGTGTCGGACGATTCCAGTAGGCTGATGACTGCTCTCAGTTGCATAAAATTTAACCCATCCTTTCTCCAATTGTCATCTTCTTCTTTCAAGACATGGTCCTCACATTTTTTCCAGAAACTTTTATCAGTATTTAATAGGGCGGACTCGGTTAGTATTTTGACGTCGGACAATTTGAATGCAGTATTATCAGCTGCCACCTGTCCTTTAATTTTGGCCCACACAATTTCTATAGGGTTTAAATGAGAATGGTACGGCGGAAGTCTCAAGCACCTATGGCCATGCTCTTCTATCAACTTGTCGATTTGATATTTCTTGCTTTTCGGCGTCTGTTTTACAAGGGACAACAATTCTAGCTTGAAATATGTTTCTGGAAATGGCATGGTTTCCCTTCGTGGCCATATCTTTATTGCTCCCTTTGTGCTCAATGCCGTAGGTATTTTGTCTTCTTGGGCAACAACATTGTGATATGATGCACTGTCCATAATAAGACAAGACGGTCAATCGAGGGATGGAAGCACTGTATTTTCGAGCCAATCTCTAAATGCATTACCATTCATCTCATTATGATAATTCCTATTGTCTGTATGCTTTGATACGAACACGAGTCAAGCATTCTGTAGTAAGCTATTATGAGTACTACCAGCATGGGCTATGACCAAACGCTGTCCCTTACTACTGGGCACATATCGCGTTATCTTTCCAGCCATTACTTTTCACTCGTGTGGTGCGCATTGATCCAGGTTTCATCCAAATACACCATGTTACAATTTTCTTTGCGCATTTCCTTATTTCACGTACGTATTTGCTTTGCATGGCTCCTAAATGCGGTTGCTCGCAAATGATATTTCTACCTCCCTTGTACTTTCTAAACGTGAAGCCTAATGTCCTTATAATTTTTCACAAAGTTGTTTTGTATAGCTCTCTGTCAATGTTCTTTCTCAACCAAACCCTAAATTTTCTTACAGTCACTGTTTTTTTTTTTTTTTTTTTTTTGGGGGGGGGGGGGGGAACCAGCACTTTTATAATAGCTCGCCTTATAACACCCTTGTCACAGCTGTCTACAATTGCCGTTCTACCGACCGTTTGCTTATTGCGTGGTGGTTTCATTCCAGATTCTTGAACCCATCGACAAAATGACCGTTTACTCAAACCCAATTCATGCACTGTTCTTTTCTTATGATTTGTAATAATATGAAACAGTTCCCGGCGATCAGCTTCTTGACAAAAATATGTGTAAAACTTCATGGCGATGCTTTGAAGTGTTAATAATTTCGCATTCAATCCCATTCAACAATATTCACATATTCAGATGTTAGCGATAAATGGGTAAGATTTATAAAATAACCACGTTTCATGAAAGCACCCACATTATTGACGACACCTCTGAAAACTCCCGTCATAAGGTCATTCTCGTGCTGCACGAGAAATTTAACCATTTAATGCAGATGTTTTCGTGTGGAGATGTATTACATTTCATAATATGCACTTCATCTCTGACCCGCAAATTATATACCACATATAAACAAACATTGAAATCTGCTGAACAATCCCCTGAACAAAAATGTTTTTGTTGGGTGGACATAATGATAAGGTTATATGCTAAATATCATCATTTCCCCTCAGTTGGTTACTGGGCTATGGAGTTTTATATGGGGAAAAACAAATGTAAATGGACTATATAAGAGGGGTTGTGAGCAAAAATAGTTTGAGAACCTAGCGCGCAAACCTATCGTTTTACATAAACTGATTACATAAATATTCTGTTAGACTAAACCATCCATCATGTGCCATGCCGGTAAGCGTGGGCAGTCATGACTCGCCATTTCACTCAACCACCAGAATCGTGGATGAGGTCAGTGTTCTTGTCTCTACCATGCCACGTGGTAAAGACATCCAGGTATTTACTTCTCTGTCTTCACCTTGTTCTCTTCCCTTCGATCTTGTGAGTTGTTACCAAGTTCTCCAATTTATTTCTTCTCATAACATGCCCAAAAAATTTAACTGTATACGTCTAATTTCTCTAATCAATTTACGATTTTCATTTGTTTCTTGTTGTACTTGGTTATTTGTTTCTCTGTCTGTCCATGGTATTCTTTGCATTCTCCTCAGAAACCACATTTGCACATCCATCACTGCTCATTGTCAAAGCTTCTGGTCAGTATGTTTTTCATCTTGCTATAGGCTACTTTCGCCATGGCGATTCTTGTTCTAATCTCTTCAAGGCATCTCCCATCAGATGTTATTACTGTTCCGAGATAATTATACCGATTCATTTGTTGAAGAATATTCCCATTTACTTGTATATTACAATGTGGTGCCTCCTTTTCCAAGTGATGACCATACTCTGTGTCTTTTTACAATTTAATTCAAATCCCAGTTGTTCACTGTGTGCAACAACCACAACTACTAATTGTTGCAGATCCTGCTCATTGTCTGCAATCAATACTGTATCATCTGCATATCTAATGTTATTGATGTTTCGTCCTCCGATGATGATTCTATTTATATCTTCTACATTTCTGTAATTATTTTCACTGCATAGGGAAAAAATATCTGGAGACATTACACATCACCGTCTCACACCTCTCTTAATAGGCTGATATTGTCCCACTTCAATATCAATACTTATGGCAGCTTGTTGTTTCCAATATATGTTTTATATAGGTCTTATGTCTTTCCAATCAATTTGTAGATCTGCAAGCATCTGTACCATGTTTACTCATCGAAAGCCTGTGTGTAGTCAATAAAGCAAAGATGTATATTTTTGTTTACTTCTATACAACGTTAAATTACTGACCGCAGCATATACACAGCATTTACTGTACCCTTTCCTTCTACAAACCCACATTATTCTTCTCCTATTTCGTGTTGTATTTTCTGCAACACTCTTTGCATGATAATTCGTAGCAAAATCTTTGTGATGTGACTCATTATACTAATTATTCGATGTTGATCACATGCCAAGTCTCTTGATTTCTTTTAGATTGCAATAAATACAGACGTATATAATTCAGAAGGTATATCTCCGGTATCATATATTGTGTTCAGCAGTCTGGTGACTTGTTCTATTCCATATTCTTCTAAAGCATTAATCATTTCTGTTGTGATGTTATCTGAACCGGGGGTATTGCCGTTATCATATGTTTAAGAACATTCCGAACCTTCATCTTCAAAATTGGCGGTCTTTCATGATTAATTCAAATATTATTACTGTTCATCTCTGTTATCATCATAAAGATTTTTCACATAATCTGACCATACATGTATAATCTTATCTTTTTCTATTATGATTTTGCCATCTTGTGCTTTTAGACAGCCTACTGATGTACGTATTCTTTTATTAGTAGGCTCCTGAATTCTTTTGTGCATTAATTTGATATTTTGACTGTTGTGTTGTGTTTCACCACGTGTAAATGATCCATCGAATTTACTTTAAATTTGTTGGTTTGGTGTAGCAGGTGTATTCTGTTCATTAGATCACTGTTTTATGAACGTGGTTAGTTGTATGTTGTGTCATATAACCATTATATTGTACTAGGTTTCGTTAAGAATGTTGATGGTTCACTTGGTTGTCACTGAGCAACAATTTCTGTTATTCTTGTTACTTTCCATAGACCATCAGCAACAGTAAATATGCTTGCACAGACACCCACCCACGCACACGCGCATGCACGCACACACAAATGCACACACACACACACACACACACAAGACACGCCCACAAAAAAGTTGGAATACGTAAAGATATTAAAAGACGGATACAACAGGACAGGCAAGCGAAGCTTTTATAGCTCTTGGCAATTTGTGGATAAGAAAACATTAACTTAGGACCAAACTTAAAATCTATTCCCCAATTGCGGATAGAGGGCAGAAGAAGAAGAAGAAGAAGAAGAAGAAGAAGAAGAAGAAGAAGAAGAAGAAGAAGAAGAAGAAGAAGAAGAAGAAGAAGAAGAAGAAGAAGAAGAAGAAGAAGAAGAAGAAGAACAAGAAGAAGAACAAGAAGAAGAAGAACAAAAACAACAAGTAGAACAAGAACAAGAAGAACAAGAACAAGAAGAACGAGAAGAAACTTAAAATATTTAATTCATTTATCATGTGCCATACCGATAAGCGTGGGCGGTCATTTTCGCCATCTCACGCGATAGCCAGAGTCGTGGAACATCTCAGTGTTCTTGTCTAGACCATTTCACGTTGCCAAGCCACCCAGGTATTTACTTCTCTGCCTTCCCCTTGTTCTCTTTCCCTCGATGTTGCCAGTTGTCACCAAGTTCTCCTAACATCAATTCGGTACTGTTGTATGGGTTATAAACATGGAATACAATTAAAACAATGACTACAACTAGCGCTTACACCTAACTGGACTAAACGGTTTGCATATTGGCAGTTACATAGCTTGGAATGAGAACTAGACAGATTCTAGAGAACCAAGTGACGAGGAAACGTCGGTGTTCCTGGATTCGACACATGTTGAGAAAACCTGACAGTAGTATAGCCAGAAAGTTCTTTCTCAAGAGCCCACGGAGCGAACGATAAAGAAAAAGACCCAAAGCATTCGGGAAAAAGATGTACAGACAGTGATAAATAGTACAGGGTGAGGCATGGAGGATGCTGCAGGAGATAGCAACAGATAGGAAAGGCTAGGCCAGAGTTGGGAGAGAGTTTATGCTCCACTGGGGGAATAAGTGCAGAAGCGGAAGACATACTGCACGCTGTCGGCTGATGACACCATTTTGATAGTGCGCATATCACCCGTTGTCCGGGTAATATCGCGTGGTCAAGTGGTTACTCACCCGCCTCACACGCCAGAGATCCAGAGTTGGATCCCGGGTCCAGTCAGGGATATGCACTACTGACGAAAGCAAACGAGAGCGAAACTCGAGTCTAGTGTTTCCAATCTGACGTAGACAAAGCCCAAGGTTCGTACATGAATGCGATCAATGTTGCCAGTAGTGGGTTGTGCTCAATCTTCAAACCTCAAATCGCGAAAATTTGTTGCATATCCTTTACAGGACGTAGCAGTCAACCCCAGCATTTTTGGCTGTTCATGATTCCTAGGCAAGTTAACGTTCAGTAGTTAGCCATTGCTTTTTGAACGACTTACACCCATGCCATTTCATAAAATGACCAACGTAAGGCTATCTGCTGCCAAATCGCCCACAGCTGTGTTTTGAAAGCGGGTATGCTGCATTACAAACTTCTTCCGTAACCCCTTCGCCAATCCCCAGGCAACCTAAAAAGTCGATCCTGCTTTTCTCGCAAACACCTCTCTCCAGCTTTTCTGGGGCGTTTGATGCTATCTCTCTCGCCTGCCGGGTCATGTTTGGAGTTATCTCTCTCGCCTGCCGGGTCACTCTGACTTCTGTTTCCCAGTTGTGTAATAGAAAATTCGTGTAATAGTACATTCGTATAAAAACTTCTACACCGCAGTATTAAACATTCGGTAGGTATGCTGTGAATAACATTTGCGTTGGCAGTTCTAAAATAGCTTTACCATACTGTGTACCACTACTGCTGTACGCCGAGAATGTTTTGTTAACAATTGACGAGACATCCAGGCAAGTCAGAAGTTATTCACTCTTCAGGCGGAGCAATTTATATTTGTGACATCGATAGATAAAACTACTTGAGTTACAGTTAATTACCTGGATCTATCTCGTTGATTGCAATGGGTGCATGTGATTTACACGTTCTGTGCGGATTCGGACAATTTGTGAAGTCATTTTTGCCGTTGCTGGCTACCATTGCACTTACCTACAGCTCCAAGAGCTTGTATGTATTCTTGACGGAAGGACACCACACTGATGTTTACACAATATTTCTTCGCATGATACAGAGTGCTGCATTTGTAGGTACGTAATTCCACGTTCAAGTTTTAAATATTTCTGTGATGGTTGGCTGGTTGGTCGATTGCTGGTTGACTTTTTGGCTGGCATGGTGGCTTGCTGACTGGCTGGTTAGTTGGTTGAGTTCATTGAGTGGTTTACTGGTTTGTTGGTTGGCTGGTTGATTGATTAGTTGGCCAGTTCGCTTACTTATTGGCTGGTTAGTTAGTTGGCTGGATGGTTGGTTGATTGTTAGCTGGTTGATTGGTTGGTTGGCTTGTCGGTTGGTTCGTTGGTTAGTTAGTTAGTTGTCTGGCTGGTTAATGAGTGGTTTGGTTGATTGGTTGGTTAATTGGCTGGCTAATTGGTTAGTTGGTTGGTTGGTTGGTTTGTTGGTTGGTTGATTGGTTGGTTGGTTGGTTGGTTGGTTGGTTGAGAATCTTCCAAAAGACTCCTCAGTCCAATGTATACCTAACACCTGTGGAGAAAACATGATTAATCAGTCGGCTTTCTTGTGCTGTTCTGAATCATTTGAGAGCAAAAATCTTTAAAGAAACCAGCACAATAGTTAAATCAAAGGATAAGATGACACTAAAATGTGATATAACAATAGAAGGAAACATGTGTAATCACATTGGCAAATGTAAATACCTAGGGGCAGTTATTCCATCAAATGCAATAAGTGAGAAAGGGATAAGGAACAGAATAAGTCAAGCAAAAGTTGCATTTGGGAAAATGAAAAGTATTTTATGCATTAAATCACTATTATTGAATGTAAGAAACCGAGAAGGTAAAGCCGGGCAACAAACGCCCGAAAAATCCGGATGTGTCATCCGAAAGGGGCATACGTATTTACGTACAAAACAAGATAAGAAAAGTTGAAACTCTTCGATTTTAGCCATAGTTTATGAGATTGTTGAGAAGTCGACTGTCAAACTGTCATTTACTGCCAATATAGTACCTTATCGTGTATGGCAGAGGGGTCTTTGAGCCTGAGGAATTAAGGCAGCCTGGCTAGTGCAGTCGTTGCGAACTGTGCAGATTAGGATTTTCTTTGTGCCCCCGACAGAAAAAAAAATCCCACGCCTTACTGAGGGGTCGAACCCGGGTCTCCCGAAGAAGAGTCCGGCGTTATAGCTACTCGGCCAGCCGCTTCTAGAGAAGTCGTCGAGGAGGGCATTTATAGCTTTCCACTTTACAGGGATTCTTGAAGACTGATTAACTCTCTTTTCCACCCACCCTGGTATATGTTCGACTACTCGATTTGCTAACTGATTAAATTCAATCAAGGGTAGTAATTAGTTCGCCACGCTTCTCATATAATGTTGGCAGTTTGTCTTTGGTTGGTCATCATACAATGTTCCCTTCGCTTGAGTTCAGTATGGCCATGTTGTCGGGGCATCTTCCATGAAACCTAAGTCACGGTTAACACGATTCGCTATTTGTTTTATTCATTCAGTAGCATGTCCCCTGCAGAGCTTCGCTCCCATAACAACAATATGGAAAACTTCTCGATCATAAGCAAGATGTACCGCTTCCGATACACCCATCATCTGCCATATCCTGCACCCATCTTTTCTTTGGCCTTCTTCTTCTTCTGTTCCCGGGCAAATACCCCTACATGATTGTTCTCTCCAAACTTTCATGAAGTTTCAAATGACCAAAGTATTTCAGTTTTCTTTGTTTTATCATCTTTTGTAGCCAACCTTCTTCAACATTCATTTCTTGTCTATGGATGCAATTGTTCTTTTCTGTATCCAAGATATTCTTTAAACCCGCCTATAACATTTATACTCAAAGGCATTTATAAAGTGTCTTAAGCTTGTTTAGTAAGTGTCCAGGTCTCACAGGCATATGTTGCAATGGGAGAGATGCATGCTCTTAGAAATCTTAGTTTCTTCATTCTATCTATCCCTCTCCACAACTTAGTCAGTTGTTTTAGTTTTTGAAGAGTAATAGATATTTGTCTTTTACTTTCCTTCATTGTGTCACCATTGTTGGTAAGTAATGACCAAAGATATTCGAAATTTGCCACCACCTCCAATTTTTCCTCATTAACATATATTTATTTCTACATATTAGTTTTATGGGAATGCGTTATACAACCTTAACACACACACACACACGCGCGCGTCATCCAGAGACTGAAGGCGGCATCTTAACTGAAACAAATAAATTTAAAATAGGTGCATGGAATGTTAGAAAGTTAAATGAGCTTGGAAAGTTATACAATGTTATAAGTGAAACGGAAAGCATGAAATTGAATATCGTAGGAATAAATGAATTGGGATGGAAGGAATCAGGCAAAATTATAAACTACAAACACACAATAATTTATTCTGGACCAGATACACACGAAAAAGGAGTAGGGCTAATATTTGATAAACAAACAGCCAATATCACTTCATGGCACCTTGTGTTTTTCAGATAGTGTTATTATGATCAAATTGAAAGGCAAACCAATAGATATAAATATTGTACAAGTATACGCACCAACAACAAGCAGTAGTGATGAAGAAATACAACATTTTTACGATGAAGTAGACATGGCAATGTCTCAATTTAAATCACAAGTTATAAATATAATACTCGTGATTTTAATGCAAAAGTTGGAAATTGAAGAAATGGAGGAAGTATGGAGAATTATGGTTTAGTGGCGCCCGCGCGCGCGCGCGCGCACACACACACACACACACACACACACACACACACACAATGAAAGAGGAGAGCAACTAATAGAATGGGCAAATATCAATATGATAATTGTAAACACCTGGTTAAAATACCACAAACGACGACTTTACACACGGAAAAGCCCTGATAAGAAAAACTCAACCAAATCTATTACATACTTATTAATAAAATGTTTCGAAATGCGTTAATTAATGTAAAGACAATGTCGGTTGCTGGCTGTAATATTGATAATGTACCATTATGTGAATTAATACAAGTAAGACTGAAGAGAGAGAAAAAAGTGGTTAAGAAAATGAGACTTAATAAAGAGGTTTTGAAAGTAGATAAAGAAATTCAAGAACAATACAGAGTGATTGTAAAAAATAGGTACAACATAGTAGCTAAAATACAGAATATAAACGAACAATGGGAAATGTTAAGGGACTCCGTTCATCAAACGAGCAATGAAATATTACCGAAGAGAGGCCAAAAAGCTAAGAAAATATGGTTGACTGAAGAAATCTTTAAGTTGTTGGCCAAAAGAAAACAGAGTAAAAGTGATAAACAAGAATATACCGAGATCAATAAAGAAATAAGAACTAATTGTGTGAAGGCAAAAGAAAGTTGGTTAAACGAGCAGTGCAAGAAAATTGAATTTAATTCTATTAAATATTTAAAAAAAAATATATGCACAGACAAATCAGTGAGCTCACAGGAATAAAAATAAACACAGGGTGTTTAAAATCAAAAACAGGAAAGATATAATTGGAGGTAGATGCTACAATGAAGAGGTTGGATGAATATATGAGAGATGTATATGCTGGAGAAAGGGCAGAATTAAAAGAAGAAAGTAACTTAAAAGGTCCACCTATTCTTAAAAAAAAAAAAGTGGTCGCTGACGCTATCAAGCATATGAAGAAAAGAAAAACAGCTGGGCCAGATTGAATCACAATAGAAGAATTAGAAGTAATGGGAGAATTTAGAGTAGATATATTAACCAAAATGTTGAATGATATTTACAGCAGTGGATATCTACCAAGCAATATGCTGAAATCTGTATGTATAGCTATACCAAAAAGACCAGGAGCAATTTCGTACGATTCATAAACCATGTCACTAAGCTTCTACTCAGAACGAACGAACGAACGAACAAAGAATTATAATGAGACGAACAAGAAAGAAAATAAAAATGGAAATTAGTAAAGAACAGTATGGATTTGTGGAAGGAAAGGGTACAAACAATGCAATGTAAACATTTTTTTTTTTTGCATATCCTTTTTACAGGACATCGCTGTCAACACCAGCATTTTACTGCTATTGTTGATGTCCAGGCAAGTTTACGTTCAGTGGTTTGCCATTGATTTCTGAACGACCGGCTCTCATATCAATTCGTTAAAACCCAGCGCAACGCGGTCTGCTGCCAAATCGCGTGTGTGTTTCGAACGCGGGTAAGCGGAATTATGAACTGCGTCCGTAACGCCATAGCCACAAAGCCGGCAATATATACATTGCGGACACTGTTAGAAAGTTCAATAGAGACAAAGAAAGACATATATTTGTGCTTCATAGGTTATACTAAAGCATTTGATAAAGTAAAACATGATGAAATTATTAAAATGTTGGAAAATATTAATCATTGACGGACAAGATCTCAGAATAATAAAAAATATTTACTGGAACCAAGTAGCAGCAGTTAAAATGGGAAATAAAGAAGGAAATTATGAACGAATAAAGCTGAGAGTAAGACAGGGATGTGTTTTGTCGCAGGATCTCTTCTCCTTCTATCGCGAAGTAATAATGAGAGAGGTCAAAGAGAAGCTAGGAATAATATTCAGAGGTTATAATATAAACAATGTACGCTATGCAGATGACACATTATTGATGGCGAATAATGCAAAACATCACAACAATTGTTGGACACTGTAGTAACAGAGAGTCCAAAGAAAGGACTCTCCTTTAATATCAAAGTAAAAGGTGACACCCAAATTTGAAATAGAGATAGAAGAGAAAATTCTTCACCAGATGGATAGTTCTAAATATCTAGGGGCATTTATAACATCAGATGGAAGATGGTGCAATTTATTTTTCGCTTCCAGGAGTCTGTGTTTTCTGTCTTGGTGTAAATTTGAACTTAATGTCGTTTCACATGTCTGGTTAGAGTCGCACACTTGTAAGGCATGGCGTTGTTGTTGGAAAGTATATGCCAGAATTGTTCTGCGCAGACTTCAAGTCCTGGGAGATCAAGTCTACCCCGAATCACAGTGTGGTTTCCGACAGAACCGGTCTACCATTGATATGATATTCTCATTGCGACAAATGCAAGAAAAATGCCGTGAACAGAATCAACAACAGTTTATTGCCTTCATCGACCTTACAAAGGCATTTGATTTGGTCAGTCGTGAATGTCTGTTCAAGGCACTAAAGAAAATTGCCTGCCCACCAACTCTTTAGTCCATTGTGGAATCGTTCCACACAAGCATGAAGGGTATAATAAAGTTATTTGGTGCAATTTCAAAAGAGTTTGAAATCAAGAGTGAAGTTAAGCAAGGTTGTGTACTAGCTCCCACCCTCTTTTTAATATAATTTTCACTTCTACTAAAATATGCCTTTAGTTATTAGGATTGTGGTATATACATTCACTCACGCTTAGATGGCGGTCTCTACAACGCTCAGAGATTGAAGGCCAAGATCAAAATTAGGAGGGTACTTATCAGAGAGTTGCTTTTTGCAGATGGTGCTGCAATTACGACCCCCTCTGAGGAAGAATTAAAACATCTACTAACTGCATGCTCAAATACGTGTTCTAAATTTGGTTTAACAATTAACAAAACAAAGACACAGAATATGTCACAAGGTGCACATAGGGTACCATCAATCTTTATTGGCGGCGCCGAACTAGAAATAGTAGACCATTTTACATATCTAGGATCAGAGGTAAATAGCAAATTATCCCTAGATCAGGAAATCAACTTCAGGATTGGTAAGGCAGCAACAACAATGAACAGGTTAACAAAAAGAGTCTGGGAGAACAGGAAGCTTACTGCCAAAACAAAAGTCCTTGTCTATCAAGCCTGTGCCCTTAGTACTCTTCTTTATGGCAGTGAAGCCTGGACAACTTACTCACACCAAGAGAAACGTTTTAACAGCTTTCATATGCGGTGTCTGCGAAGAATACTAGGTATTAAGTGGCAAGACAAGATCACAAATACTGAAGTATTGGAAAGATCAGGTTATGTGACGGTATATTCCATGCTCAGTCTTCATAGACTTAGATGGATAGAACATCTTAGGAGGATGGATGATGGTAGAATACCAAAGGGCATCTTTTTTGGTGAATTACAGGTGGGTAAGAGATCTTAGGGTCGGCCTCTACTACGATACAAAGATGTGCGTAAGCGGGACATGAGTGATACAAGCATTGATAATGCACATTGGGAGCAAGTCGCCGCTGAACGTGTTGCATGGAGGGGAAACATCAGAAATGGAATAAAGACAAAGGAGACAATTATTGCAGATAAATCACACACCGAGCGTTTGAGACGTAAGATTGTGTATGATGGTGAAAATGACCATGTGTTCACATGTATCCACTGTGGACGAACATTTACAGCGCGAATTGGCCTTAAGAGTCACATTCGCCACCGCCTTGGGTTGTAGCCATTTTGAAGCACAATGTAACAAACTATCGTCCGAGAAGACGGCAAGGTGCCAGTGTAGTGTTTGGTTACCGTCCCGTCTCATGTGTATTTCTTTCAGGGAGTGGTTACCAGTTGTCATATCTCCTGAGATTCCATCTGTTTTTCAGTCTCGGTCTTGTTATGTCTTCGTAACCGTGGTCTTCCGTTTCTTTGAAATCTTGTGTCGCGGAGAGTAAAATCTCTTCTCCTGGCCAACGTCCATTCTTGGTCGCTTTCGTTTTTACTTACCTCCTCCTCTTTTGTTACTTCCTCTTCTATAACTTTCTCTTCTGTCTGGGACTTGCTTTTGATGTCTTCTGTTTCTGATGTTTTATCCTTTGTCTGTTTCTTGAGCCGTTCTAGCTGCTCTCTCTTTAATCTTCTGCTGCACGAGCTTTAATTCGTTCAGGCTGCGCTGAACGACTGTTATCTGATATGCTTGTGCCTGGTCTCTTTTCTTCTCCATGCTGGTAACTTTAGATCTCAGGTCCTTCAGATGGCCTTCCAATTGTGCTTTGTCACATTTTGTCAGGAGGGTGGTCGACTAGTACTTCCCCATAACCCCTTTATAAGGTAGATTTGCTATGACGGCAATTTTCATTGCTTTTTTGCTGCCTTTGTGGCAGGGGCAGCCGAGATATCTGGCGCTGTAATTGCCGAGACATTTGGCGAATTTTCTGTTGGCGTTCAGCCTCCTGAAGTCCGTGTCGATCTTTGCCATGGTCCAGTTGATACAGGATGGGAACATGGCATGAGACGTATTAAGCGCGGTCGACAGAAGGAGACCGTGCGATGTGACCTATCGCGACACGTGAACAGCAGACTAGACGTTTTGTGCAGGGACAACAACGTCATGTAAAAGTCAGTGGAACGAGGGCTAGTGTCAGAATCGCACCTAGTTCTGAGTTGACAGAGCATGGCTAAAATTATGCCACTCTTTTATAGCAGCATGTTTAAGTATTGTTAAGTATTTCTGTGAATTTTCTGTGGAGCAAATGGTTTGTTATCGACATGTCAAGTGTAGCGTCTCAGTAAAGTAGTCTGTGTCTTGTTGTACCAGTTTGGGTTCAGTAGTTACCACCTATAGACTGTATAAGATGGAAAAGATCAATGGTCATCAGAATTAAAGTAGAGATGTCTACCAGATACAGAACACGCATCTCCATAGATGTCAATGAAGTGCCACTGAAATGTTACAGTATTGGCGTGATTGTCATCCAGTTATCTTAGCGCACACGGCCTATGAAATCTATGTGTTGCTCAACCAGACCGTCTGTAAACCAGCAGGCTTTTCCTGCTATCAGTTTTCAAAGTTAAAGAATGCCACGGGAGTCGTGAGGAGAAACGAGCAAACCAGATCAACTCCCTGGCATTTGGGTGTTGTCCAGAACCGTATCTGCAGACATCCACCTCACTTTTATAGTTGGCACGGGTGTACCAAAACTGTTGACACTTGGCGCACTGCAAATGCAGCACTCTAAGAATGTAGTGCTCCGAGGCTTGCTGTCTCTTGTCCCAATTGATGGTTTGAGGTATCACCCGGTCCGCCGCTGTGATGATGGCGACTATGGAGGAGTTGCTATTCTTTCCGATGAGCCTCTCAGCACAGGTGATCTTCAGTGTCGAGCTGTCTCTCGACAGCATCAGCCTGATCTGATCATTTGTGAGCTGAGCCTTAACTCTCTTAGTGACCCATGGTGTTATGTTACTGTGTCGGGTGGCTTACACTGAGATGCCGGGCGGTGGCTCCATGACGACTTTCTCTTGTCGTGCGATTGATTGATTGATTGATTGATTTAGGAACCGACATCACAGCATTCAGGACATTCCCACAAGCGCTCCGTCCCCATCCTCAGCAGCCAGCGAAGAGTTCCAACACTAATAGTTCCAGTAGCAATCTGATTATATGTCCGTCTCGCCTTTCCTCCGAGCGCCGAGCGTCGGCCAGGTCCCCTTGTCGTGCGATTTTCCGCAATAATGTGGTCTTCGCTGTCTTGTTGAAGGAGAACACTACTCAATCCTATGTCTTGCGCAGCTGGGCGATGCTGTGTCTTCCCAGCTCGTTCTTCAGTAGACTGAGTATCTTGTCTGTTGGTACCGCCGACAGTTTAGCCTGCTCAACGCTGATTTCCCTCAACAGGATTTTGCCTGTGAAGTCCTCATTTGTACTGTCCTCCAGGGCGGAGGGTCTTGGTGTGCTGCGTGGCTGCTTTCCATCGGTGGGGCTGTGAGCTTCTCCGCTGCTACTGGCTTCAGCTATGGTCTCTGGCGTCGGTTGAATATCGGGAACAGCTTCAGCTGGTGTAGGAGTGGGACTGCTGTGATCAGAAGTCCTACCATTCTTCCTTGCCTCTGCCTCCTTCTTCCCGACATCATACAGTTCATGTCATTTCGCGGCGTTCTTAGCGCGATCCATCCTCTGCACTGTCAGATTGAGATCTGCTTTTCGATAGAGCTTCGAGTCGGAATGACCCTTTCATCGAATGTTTCGGTCTCATAAACTCCCACTCTAGGGCCTGGCCCCACCCGGGTCTTGACACCGGACGCCAGCTCGCACTGGCTCCAGTTTTGAGACGATCGATTTGTTTCTCCACTTACCCCACACATTCGCTGTGTCTGAGACAGCAAAGGTTCCGTATCTAAAATGAGACACTGTTCGCTTCGGTGCGAGACTTGTTAGACTTTGCTTGCAGACAGGCACACGTTCCATCTGCACCGCTTCGCTTTTACCCCATTCATTATTCCGATTATTCCAGAGCCAGCACGAGACCTTTTCTGCAGCCTCGGCCAGTTGTTTTAATGCTCGAATTCTCGCTTTTTACAACGTCCGTGCTGACACATGTCTTTTCAATTGTATGTTTATTAGATAATCACTGTATCACCTGTGTGAAAAGAATGAGATTGTGAGGGATAGGTAGGGGTTCTGGAAGAATCTCAAAACTGAGAGGGAAGACCAGGAGAACTTTAAATCAGATAGCGATGGGAACGATTAGTGGTATGACTCTTCGCTGGCTGTTGAATGAAGGGAGCACATACGGGAGTGTCCTGAGTGCAGTTATGTCGGTTCTTAGTAAGTTAGTTTGTTAGTTAGTCGACAGATCATCCTCATTGCACACCGAACCATTCAGTCCATAAGTGCTCGGATCCCCTCCTCAGCAAATCCCGCAGCGTGTAGCGGCTCACGACACCAGTTATGTGTTGGTTTATTAATCCTCTTTGGCCTCCTGCGTAGTGTTCTTGTTTGGCCACACCTCTTTTAACTTGCTGTTCTCTCAGCCTGACCATGGTTGTAGATTCCCAGTCATCGCTTGGTTCTCGTGAACGACTTTCTTCTCGTAGAGCATTCAGAATGTCTGCTGGTCCATGGCTCGTCCACCTTCCACGGTAGCCCTACCCGCAAGCCTGTCAGCTTGTTCATTCCCTTGTACACCCGCATGTCCTGGCACCAAGATGAAACTAATCTTTGCCAGCCGAGACCACTGCAGAGACAGCACCCACTCTCTTCGGACCCATCCCATCTCTATCATCCTGAGCATACTCATTGAGTCATTAAGGACACATGCCCGATTGAATGTCTATGTGTCTCGAGCCATGTTATTGCTTTACTTACTTCCATGGCTTCCATAGTCAGGCTTATTGTGGTCAAAGCAAAAGCGTCAGACTCTCCCTTCACACTTTTCCCTCCGGCCTGAGCTGTAAAGACCGATGAACTTCTCACTCCTCGGACGACCGACCCATCCGTGTAAATGACAGCATCAACCTCTAACGAATTCTCGAAGTTCAGAGCCTTTACTTCCGCCTCCACAGCAGCTGGATTTTCTTGTCTGCATTGTCGGTTCTTAACTCAACTCAACTCATTTTATCACCTATTGGTAGTAAGAATGATAGTTTGTTTATCTGTTTGTATAGTACTTTTCTATAATTCTGTATAATTCTGTGTACATCGTGAAACACATGATCTAGCTTAAAACGAACCCGGGACTCATCATTCGGACCACGAATGTTATTTTCTCGAAGATTATTAGAGGTCGTCGCTGGAGCTATGGCTTTCGTGCTCTGTGCTAGGCTTTCGGCAGGCCGCTCCGTGGAAATAGACCGAGCTATAGGGCATAAAACTAAGTGCAATCCTCTTACCTTGACACCTCCGTTTAAAAACAAAAGGGCACGAAATGATCAATTTTCATCTGGAGCCGCTCTGGTAGATGAGACTCTAGAAGCCAAGAATAAGTAAAATATATGGCTTGTTCTTCATTCCAGTATTTCTACAAGACATGTCTGGTAATCGTTGTGGTGACATCTTGTGGAATTTCCAATTATAAGTTGATTTAGAGCAACGAGCTTCAAATTAATATCGCCAATCCTGATCCGAAGTTTATTCCATAAAAATTAGCTTGCATAAAGGCCGTTTTTGAACGCGTACATAAAGAATTTAAACTGGTTTTGACATGCAGCTCTACCTTCAATATGTATTTTTGTTCTTCCTGCTTGGCAGTCCTATTTGCTTTTTCTTTTCCAAATACGGTCAAGTCTTAGTCAGATATGACTGAGCTATCGTATACGTTATAACAGTAGACGGTACTACCTGCTTTCTGCTGCCCCGAATGTCGGGCGGCGCTCACTAAATCCAACACCCAACATTGTGCCATCGGCTTTGGACAGAGGAGCGCAATTGGGAGGGTACAGACATTATCCTAGTCAGAGTAAATGTAACCTAAAAATTGAATGTCATGGCAGGATAGACCTGGCCCTAAGCTTTAGTCATCAACTGGTCTAGGGTTGACGTTGCTACAAGCAGGCGGGTTGCCAGATGGTTAGTAACAATATAATGATCAACTTGAGTAACATTGGCTCATCGTTCAGAATAAATAAACCATTCCAACAAAAATCCGGAAGCCTGTGCCAACATTGATGAATAAGTCAAAGCCGTTAGACAATGGCAGTTATCTCGACATTTATTGTCTGTGTTCAAGCTTGTGCTCACAAACAACAATATATTAATAATTTTCAAAATACCGTGCCTGTTCAGCCAGGCGGGACAGTATTGAAATCAGGTACATAATGTTAGCACAATGAACTTACTATAAACTGCTGATATAATTGTCTTAGCGCTTATAGTCAGTTATTGCTCCTTACCAAGTGGCCTCTATGTCACATTACTATAATTTCCAAGTCCTACTTGCAGCATTTGCATCATCCATCGGTTATTTTCTAGCAAATATGAATCATGCCTTAACAATCTAGCTCTTCCATCTAATATCATTAGCTATTAATGCGATATCCTGCCAGTTCGTAACACAATCTTGTTTCCGTGAAAAGAATCGTGCTGTCTTCTTCACTATCAGCCCCAAGGTCTGTCTGTTGTTGTTGTTGACTACTTATGTGACGTTTCTTTCCTTCTTTCGTCACTTCTCTAGATTCTCCTATTATTTGGTTGGAGGTTTTCTTACAATTTCTTTTTGACATCATTTCGTCTGACCTGCTACTTGGCACGGTTAGAGCATTGCTTTGCTGATCCGGCAGCTTCTGCAGTTTGTCTTGTTCCAGACGTATTGGTGTTACTTTCCTCTAGAGAAAACTAGTCAGGTAGAGAGGGGTACCATGCTACATGGGCAACACATGGTCTCTAAATTCAGCCTTCTTTGCGCTAAGGCGAGGTAAATCTCCATTTTACAAACTATCGCCTGTCAAGACGGCAAGATGCCAATCATAGTGAAGTGGGCATAAATTCATTGAAGTTATGCAGTTTTGATTTTATAGCTGAAGTCCTATAGGACCTCAGCCAGGTCAGGTGTCTCTGTGGCGAAATGGTCAAGCTACTTTCCCCTCACTTAGAAGAACGTGTGTTGGTTTTCGATGTCCGTCATTCAGACGGTGGGTGTCGTGACTGGAACAACGAAGTTCGCGTGCACTGTGAGATGTTTCGACATGCAGCCCTGAGGAAAGAAGACCCAGCCATACAAGAAGTCAATGAAGTCGAAGCCCTTGCGCCTTTAACCCCCGATCTGCACTTGTTTGGGAAGCGATGAGGATCAAGATAACCTGACATAATGGACATCGGCTGTCAAAAACTGTCATCTACTACTTCTATTAACTTTCTGTGTAGGACGTGGGGGGGGGGGGGGTCTTGGGCCTGAGAAATTAAGGCCACTTAGCGATAGCAGGTTAGGCTTTTAGTTTTGCCCCTGATAGAAAAAATCCGCACCTTACCGATGGTGCGACAGACCCTGTATACACGGCTTAGGAATGACGCGACGAATAGTATCAAAAGTTGAACAAAGTCTGCACAACATCGTTTAATTAAAAGCTGCACAGTCAATGTTTGGTTAGCTGTCGACCGAAGCTTGGTGACATTTTCATTGCATATATATTGATGCGTGTCAATTCACACTCAAATATTTGTGAAGATGGAAGCAAACAATAGAGGTTGGTGTTCTTTTCAAGAGACGTAATTCTCCCGAGTTCATGAACTAGTGTGTGTATGTGTGTGTGTGTGTGTGTGTGTGTGTGTGTGTGTGTGTGTGTTTGTGTGTGTGTGTTTGTGTGTGTGTACATATAACCTATATAACGAAAAACAGCGGAAGAAGAATGGAAGATGTTCAAATCAAACATTACAAATACTGCAAAAAGGACACGTGGAACCACGAAACAAATGCAAATCACGGATAAAGTTGATAACAAGTTGGTGGAACGCAGGGGTAAAGAAAGCTGTAAAAGACAAAAAGGAAAAAAAAAAATAATATAAAAAGTGGGTGAAGAGCAAACAGGTCTGTGATTATATAGAATATAGAACATCAAGAAAACATGCGAATAGAATAGTAAAGAGAGAAAAACAAAAACAGACTGGGAAGAATATGGAGAAACCCTAAATAAAAACTACAAGGAGGCAACTAGAAACTTATACAAAAAGTTCAGAGCAATGAGAAACGGAGCAGAACCCTTTGATCCAACTGAAATAATTAACAGCGAAAAGGGAGAACCGTTAAGTGAACAAAAACAAACCATAAAAAGATGGAGGCTGTATTTCGAACAACTTCCCAACATTCCATCAGATGTCACAAGAATTCAGGAAACAGGTACAGATGCCATCGAAGAACTAGAACCAGACATACTGAAAAAAGAAATTGGAGAAACCGTCAGATATGCCACGTCGAATAAATAACTGGGACAAGACGAAATACTAAATGAAATAATAAAAGCAGCAAGAGAAGTAGGAACAGCATGTCTACATATACTATTTAACCATGTTTGGGTAGAAGAACAGACACCACGAGACTGGGGAAAACGCCATAATTATTCCAATTTGGAAAAACAAAGGCAGTAAAAGAGACTGCACACAATGCAGAGGTATTATCCTTTTGAGTCATACTGGGAACACATTTTGCAAAATTCTTGAGAAAAGATTACGAACTACAATAGAACGCCAGCTAAGCGAAACATAACTTGGATTTATGAAAAACTAGCTGACCCGGCCCGGCTTCGCCCAGTTCCTGGTGGGGAGCATCTCATTTAATTCATATAAGTAGTCATATAAGTTCTCGTTCCCGTTACTGACTATCTGTCTGTCTGTCTGTCTGTCTGACCCGGCCCGGCATCGCCCAGCTCCTGGTGTGGAGCATCTCATTTAATTCATATAAGTAGTCATATAAGTTCCCGTTCCCGACTGTCTATCTGTCTGTCTGTCTGTCTATCTGTCTGTCTATCTGTCTACCTGACCCTGCCCGGCTTCGCCCAGCCCCTGATGGGGAGCATCTCATTTAATTCATATAAGTAGTCATATAAGTTCCCGTTCCCGTCTGTCTGTCTGTCTGTCTGTCTGTCTGTCTGTCTTTCTGTCTGTCTCTCCCTCCCTCTCTGTCTGTCTGCCTGTCTGTCTGCCTGTCTGTCTAATCATTTATTGGTTGCAGTTAGAACAACCTAGATAAAGGAAGATCAACTTACAAAAAACATTAGAAAGAGCACTTGAAAGGTCTTTAAATCTTCCCCAACAATTAACTTGGGTAAATGGAGAGGCGGCAGCAGCAGCAGCAGAAGAAGAAAAAGGAGGAGTAGGAGCTGGGAGGAGGAAGAGGGAGGAGGAGGGAGGAAGAGATAGGCGGAGAGAGGAGGAGGAGGGAAGAGGAGGGAGGAGTAGGAGTAGGGAGGAATAGACAACTTATAGAAAAACCAATCGAATTTAATGAAACACTCTACTTAGCCTTTGTCGACCAAGTGAAAACATTTGATAGAGTAGATAGAAACAAGCTGTGGGAAATCCTTAAATGATATGGAATAAGTACACATCTAACAAACTTATGTAGAAGTTTATACAACAACAGTGAATTCATAGTGGGAACAAATGGAGGACACTCAGAACCCTTCACCATAAGATCCGGAGTAAGACAAGGTTGTGCCCTGTCCCCTCTCTTGTTCATAACCTATATAGATAACATATGTGTAGTAACCAGCCAAACAGAGACCACGGGAACACCGCATGACGAACATAACACAGAAGAAGAACCAACAGCAAATTACACCATTAAAGAACTCCTATTTTGCGAACCTAACAAACATAGGTGGCGAAAAATAAGAAGTAGGGGTGTGTCAGAGTTATGACTTAAAAGTTGTTAATGTGGCAGCAGGCATGTTCTTATTATATATTAAATTAAAGGGGGTTGCATAAGGAACACTACTGTATATAAGCCATAACAGATACTGGAAGTCGCTTACGACGATTAATAATCCCATGACATTTCATCAGTTAAAAGTCCGACTGGCTTTTCCTCTACGTTTTTAAATTCACTGTTAAAATACCCTTTCACGGCACAGTTTACCGATGTCATAGCTCGAATTGGTCAAATGAACATTACAAACATAGTAGTTTCAACAAAAGCAACGTATATGTCATTTCAAAGTAAATGTTACAAAATAGACAGTTTACGTGCGTTTAGAGAAACATAAACAGCAGTAATCGTTATTGTAAGTCAACACGTTTCCGTAGAATGGCATTCGGCTAGTATTGTTTCCGAGTTCCGATATATAGTTTCCTGGACTAAATAAACAAATATACCACAAAAACCTGAACAAATGTCAGCGACATTTAGGAGACATCTGTAAGCATGGATGAAGTTTATTACAGCCAACAACGCAGGATTTTCAATGACAATTTTGGCTTCTATAGTTTAATTAGTGCAACTGGGAATTATTTTGCCAGTCATTTGGCTTGTCACATGTACTCATCTGATCTTCTTTTCTCACACTAAATCATCAAATATATATTATTTATCGGCCTATATTTATGTTCAACGCCCAATTTCTTACAATTTGATGACCAGTAAGATCATTATCATCATGTGCCATGCTGATTAACGTGGGCGGTAATGTTTCGCTATCTTACACGATCACCAGAGTCGAGGATAAACTCTGTGTTCTTGTCTCGACCATCCAGATATTTACTTCTCTACAGTCTCCTTGTTCTTGTACACTCAATCTTGCCAGGTCCCACCAAGTTCTCTAATTTAGTCAGATACATCTGCTCAATTAACTCGCTCAATATGTTAACTAACCCGACAATGCACATAACTTTCTTCTCAGTTTTCAGTGCGAATTGTGTTGAGAAAAGTGTCACGTAGGTGATAGTTGATGAATTCCATATTCATTCCGTTTGTTAGCTCTAAACAGCAATTAAGCTTTAATTGATCGAGGGCCAAACAAAAAGTACGTTTGCAACAAACACGGTACACAATCAAATGAATGCGTATTTTAATGTAAATGTCCAATCACTGAGCATTGAAATTGGGGAAGATACACGAAACAAAACAAATAAGACGCTGACCCTAGTTTGGCGATATATCGTGCTTGAGTTCACATGGGAGGTCACATTTAACGATATATTATCCTTCAGCACTGAATCAGTGCGTCATCATCAAGTGCCCTGCCAGCTGTGTTCATGGCTCTCCACAGATCTCTGTCTTTGGTGTTCTGGATCAACTCTGATGATGATATTCCTCCATGCCAGCGTCTCAATCCATCCAGCATCATTTCTCTTGGTCTGCCTTTGCCTCTCTTCCCATCAATCTTTCCGGTTGTTACGATGTTCTCCAGTGCCTCTCTTCTCATCATATAACCGAAGAAAGCTGTTTGTCCCTTTCTAATTGTTGTATATAGTGTTCTAGTTTTATTAGCCTCTTTCGGGCAATCGTTGTTAGTTACTCTGGCAGTCAAGGGAATTTTCAACATTCATCTCCGGAACCACATCTCTGTTGCTTCTAATTTCTTATTAATGTGTTCATTTACAATCCAAGAATCACTTCTATACAACAAAACTGGTTCTATGTAGCATTTCAGCACTCTCTTTCTTACATTCGGTGATAGTTACTTGATACTCTTTTCTGAAATGCTGCTTTTGCGTGAGCTATTCTGCTCCTAAACTCTGTTGTACATCTTTCATCTGATGTTATAAATGCCCCTAGTTATTTAAAATTATCCACTTGGTTAAGAATGTGCCCTTCTATTTATATGACACATTTTGGTATCGCTATTTTCTTTGATATCTCCATTGTTACCGTTTCCTTGATTTTCAAGGAGAGTCCTTTCTTTGCACTCTCTGTTATTACAATGTCCAACAATTGTTGTAGGTCTGTTGAATTATCCGCCACCAATACTGTGTCATCTGCATAGCGTATATTATTTTTATTATAACCTCCGATCAGTATTCCTGGCGTCTCTTTGATCTCTCTCATCATAACTTCGCTATATAGGGAGAAGAGATCCGGTGACAAAACCACCCCTGTCGTATTTCTAGCTTTATCTGTTCGTAACTGCCCTCTTTATTTCCCAATTAATGCTACTTGGTTCCAGTAAATATTCTTTATTATTCTGAAATCTTCCAACATTTTAATCAATTCATCATGTTTTACTTTGTCATAGACATGATTAAGACTATTTAGTTCTGGTACACAATGTATTGCCTTTCAAATCTGTGTTTTTTTTTAATGGCACATTGTAGCACCGGCCGCTACACTCCTGGCGCAGATAAGCACTTGTGGCTACGTGTTGCTGACTGGAACATGCCTCACTATACTTGGCGTAACTTTACCTTTGCTCATCGCAGACGTCCGCACCCAAGAGGTGGCATTTGCGGTTTTATATGGTAAGCCTTTTTATTTATGGTATAATGTGCGAATTCCTTGGACTGCCAGAGTAACTAACAACGATTGTCTGAAACAGGCTAATAAAACTAGAACACTATATACAACAATAAGAAAGAGACAAACAGCTTTCTTCTTTCATGTGGTGAGAAGACAGGCATTGGAGGAAATCGTGACAACTGGAAAGATCGAGGGGAAGAGAGGCTAAGGCAGACCAAGAGAAATGTTGTTGGATGGACTAAAGACGGTGGCATGGAGGAATATCATCAGCAGAGTTGATCCAGAACACCAGAAGACCGAGATCTATGGAAAGACATGAACGCCTACGCCATCCGACAGGGCACTTGATGATGATGATGATGATGATGATGATGATGTAGAAAAAGTGTTTAAAAGGCAAGTGAATTGACTTCATTGCACCAGGGTTTATCCCATATGGCTCGTTCTCTTTCCACAATGCGACTTGCGGAAAGCGTCAAACAGAGCACGAACTCCGTAGCTCCAGCATCAACTACTAGTAATCTCCGAGAAAATTGCAATCGTAAACCGAATGATGTAGTCAGCAGTCGAGCCCACAACATTAAGTGCGCGAGCAAGATGGCATAACCATTTCGCCACGGAGACCGCCTTATGGTATAATGTATGACACTTGACACATCAGTGATACAATCTGTGGAAAGGAATCATAGCAACTTGGTGCTGGGGTTGATCACAGCGTCCTGCAAAAGGACATGATTCATTGTATTTTTTTAACGAAATAATCAACGTTGAAGTCTAACTGACCCCATATCCCCGCCTTTAATTTGAGTTAAGTTAGTTACATATCCTTTACAGGACATTTGCAGTCAACACCAGCATTTTTTTTTTGTTACTGTTGTTGATGTCTTGGCAAGTTTACGTTCAGTAGTTTGCCATTGCTTTCTGAACGACTGGCACTCATACCATTTCGTAAAAACCAGCGCAACGCGGTCTACTGCCAAATCACGCGCAGCTGTGCTTCGAATGCGGGTATGCGGGAACACGAACCACGTCCGTAGCGATTCGCCATGGAGGACGGCAACCTCGCCATTAGGTAATGAAATATTTAAACATGTGTTCCTCTGATTGATGCTTGGGTTATAAGTAACATTTTCTTTTGGTTTCTAAAGTAACAGGTTGTTTTTCCCTATTTTGTTATACGTATTTCTACATTCTTTGGGCATCTTATGAAAAGGGAAAAGCCGGAGTGCGTCGTGACAACGGTAAAGCTGAAGGGACAGAAAGGCAAAGGTAACATGCTGGATAGTTGGACATCATGGTGGTAACAAAAATGATAAGCAGTGCACGAGCTGAAGGCCGTGGATGGACATGATCACCGACGAGGAATAAAGGGCAAAAGAGAAGAAGAAGAAGAAGAAGAAGAAGAAGAAGAAGAAGAAGAAGAAGAAGAAGAAGAAGAAGAAGAAGAAGAAGAAGAAGAAGAAGAAGAAGAAGAAGAAGAAGAGGAAGAAGAAGAAGAAGGCTGTCCTAGACCTAATGGATTTACTTCTTGCACATTATGGGTCGAGGACAGGTAATATATTATGGTCTTTTACACACCAACGAACTCACATGGAGACGGGCTTTAATTCCATCTTAATGGTACACGTATATTTAGAAACATGAGCTCGCGAAGCACAACGCTTGCTCATTAACAAACAGGGTACCAAATCAACACCGTTGTGTCGGTACAACATATACAAATGATACAAAAAGTATGTACACGCTCATGCTTGTACGCTATCTGTCACTGCGTCCAGGCTGCACACACTTCATCTCTGTCGCATTTAATTAGAGCTCGTCTGTCATCTTACAGTCATTCAGCTCGCCTTCACACTATCATACAAAAGCATGACTCGAGCATAAGAAATAGCTTTCACGCGTCTCAGATCAATTCACTCGGTCCACTCGCATTCACGTCTGTCCCTGTCGGTGGTCAAGCACGGTCTGTCCTTCTGTCCAGACCTCTGAATCAAGTGTCTTTTCGGCACGTTATCCTCGCTGGGCCTATGGTCCGTGAGTCTCGAGTCTGCTCTGCTTTGCGGCTAACTGTCCCTGGCCCTCGCCATTTGTCAACAGTTGTGACCTGTCTTAGTACTATCCTACCTGTCGCACCAGCCAGTCCCTGTCAACTGCCTGTTATACCTGCCCTGTCGGTTCCGCCTGTAGCGTCTACCTTTAATTAGGTCTGTGACAAAGACCCTGCCATGAATGTCGTAAGAGTTGACTAAGCGAGCTAGCGCAGGATTGGCTACTTCATTCGGTACAAACACTTTACCTGCCAAACCCAACCCATCATTAACATGTTAACGAAGGTCTTGGCATGAGTTTGTTGAGGGCCAATGCTTCACTGGCAGATAAAAGGCAGAAAAAGAAGAGGAGAAGAAAGCAAACAAATGTGAAAACTGGGAAGCATGATAAGTATTTCACAGTTGCATAAATAATATGAATATACAAAAAGACGTTTCAAGAAAATGTATCCCTATTGTCTCAGAGGACCACATTTTCATCTGTCAGTCCCAGAATTCCAGAGTGGGTTCAGGGTGAGTGATTAGACCTACCAGAACCCAGACAGGTCTGTTAGAGTGAGTGCAGACGAGTGCCATCTGTTGATCAGACGAAGATAACTTGATTTTGACAGAAGCTAAGATATACCTCATATTTCTAAATGATAAAGCTAATAAGGAGTGGACTGGGTAGTTTCTGGTTTGGTAAGGCATCACCTACAAGCAACTCACTATCAGGGCGTTGTTACCTATCTACTGACATAGCGTAGTTTGCTCTAATAAATAGAGAAGAAGGGCAGAATGTCAGACGGGCCTGCGTGCCCAATTCTTAACCCTTTGAAAATAAAGATTTACTTACTTACTTGCTTACTTACTTACTATTTCTGCTGTCCCATCTTGGTTTTACATTGACTTATGCTGGTTCAATTCTTCCTTGAATTCCTTCTGCATCTTCTTATTGTTTATTGACCCGCTCTAGCTCAATGGTTTTCTATTCATTCCTTCTGTCCCATATTGATGTTACATTGACCCGATCTAGCTCAATGGTTTTCTTTTCATTCCTTTTGTCCAATATTGATGTTATATTGACCCGCTCTAGCTAAGTGGTTTTCTATTCATTCCTTCTGTCCCATATTGATGTTACATTAACCCGATCTAGCTCAATGGTTTTCTATTCATTCCTTTTGTCCAATATTGATGTTATATTGACCCGCTCTAGCTAAGTGGTTTTCTATTCATTCCTTCTGTCCCATATTGATGTTACATTAACCCGATCTAGCTCAATGGTTTTCTATTCATTCCTTTTGTCCAATATTGATGCTACATTGACCCGCTCTAGCTCAATGGTTTTCTATTCATTCCTTTTGTCCAATATTGATGCTACATTAACCCGTTCTAGCTCAATGGTTTTCTATTCATTCCTTCTGTGTTCATTCCTTCTGTCCCATATTGATGTTACATTGACCCGATCTAGCTCAATGGTTTTCTATTCATTCCTTTTGTCCAATATTGATGTTATATTGACCCGCTCTAGCTAAGTGGTTTTCTATTCATTCCTTCTGTCCAATATTGATGTTACATTAACCCGATCTAGCTTAATGGTTTTCTATTCATTCCTTCTGTGTTCATTTCTTCTGTCCCATATTGATGTTACATTAACCCGATCTAGCTCAATGGTTTTCTATTCATTCCTTTTGTCCAATATTGATGTTATATTGACCCGCTCTAGCTAAGTGGTTTTCTATTCATTCCTTCTGTCCCATATTGATGTTACATTGACCCACTCTAGCTCAATGGTTTTCTATTCATTCCTTTTGTTTCATATTGATATTACATTGACCCGCTCTTGTTCAGTAGTTTTCTGTGCATTCCTTCTGTGCCATCTTGGTTTGGTTAAGTCTAGCCCAATTATTTCTGTGACTGTTTCTGTCTCTTTATGTAATTTGTTACACCTTTAGATCCCAGTGTTCATTATTTTGAACAACTGCTTAGAACAGAACGAATTAAAGTGAGACAATAGTTAAACATATAAATAAATAATTAAAAGAATGGAGGTGGAGGCAGTCACTGCGGCTCTCCGCTGGATGGAGAATACGACACACACCCACATCGTGATTGTAACTGACTCAGAAAGCATGCTGACGAGGGTGAGGACGGGCAGGCTTCGTGCAGAGTGGCTTGCTTCGCTTCGGAGGTCACGGGTGACAAGCATCGCCTGGATCTTTTCTCCGGGGCATGCCGGTGGGCTGGGAAATGAACAGGAGGACAGATTGGCTGGCTCTGCAGAACTTGGTGGAGTACTGATACATGACAAGGCAGACGTGGTTGCGGCCTTGTGGGAGCACGTGCACACCTCGGAGGAGCAAATGGATTACCATGGTCTGGCAAGAATGAGACAACGAGGAGTGACGAAGGGATCTGGCCGACGCTCAACGCTCAGAGGAAAGGCGAGACGGACTTATAATCAGATTGCTACTGGTACTATTAGTGTTGGAACTCTTCGCTGGCTGCTGAGGATGGGGACGGAGCACTTATAGGAATGCCCCGAATGCTGTGATGTCGATTCCTAAATCAATCAATCAATCAATCAATAATAAAAAATAGTCATACAGCAGAAACTGCCTTTGGGAAATTAAGTGTCAGGCCTTCACATATTTTAGGCAACACTGAGTTGCGGTGACCAATTCCCTTCAATCTTTATAGAACTGTACTGGTAACAATAAGAAATCCTGTCATAGATAAGGATTCAACTCAAACTACTGTTAGATATTTGAAATCTCACTAACCTTTACACCACCGCGGATCTAAATTAACCATACTCAGTTTAAAAAAAAAAAAAAAAAAAAGCCGAGTAGCTAGAATGTCGGATTGTCCTTCGGGAGACCCGGGTTCGAATTTACTGTAAGATGTGGATTTTTTTATTTTTTTTTCTGTCGGCGGCAAAAAGAAAACTCTGACCTGCACAGTTCGCGGCGGCTGCAATAGCCAAGCGGCCTTAATTCCTCAGGATTCCCCTGCCATATGCCGTAGGGTACTCTACTGGCAGTAAATGACAGTGACAGTAAAAAAGAAAAAGCCGCGGTAACGCAGTGGCTAACACGACTAACTGCATACCTGGTGATTATTTGCTGGCACCCACGTCGAGGAGGAGGTTTTTGTTTGTTTATGCTAAATTGACATCGGCTTCTTTTTCGATGCAGCCTAAAATAGACACCATGAAATGTCCCTGAAAGAAAATTGGTCATATAACCCAACGAGTAGCGCTTGATCTACACATGTATTGAGCTAGCAAATATATCTAACATGGCTGGAGCGTGTATAAGGATCCTTTACTTTAATTACTGATGAGCACTTTATTTCATCAGGGAGCGGCACGTCAATTATGTTTCAGGCCACGTTTACAGCGGTTTCTGCAGTTTTCAGGTAACTCACTTGCAATCATATTGTTAAACTGTAATGTCATGATTTCTTATTGCCAAATCAATATATTCCCTTAGTGAATCTAAACATATCAGCCACGCCAATAGTATTATAGGTTGCGCACTTTATTGCCCGGCATATTTCGCTGCATCTCGTCACGTGCATACTGCTGAATTATCTTCTTATATATAAAAGGCAATCTCCGTCTGTATGTCCTTTATGCGTTCGCGAACGGTCCATCCGATTGAGATGAAATTTTCTACATGTCTTCCTCTCATTCCCGCGCTGCCAACTGTGATATTTTTTTAGTGTAAAATCGGCTGCTTACTTAATATTATTTAATTTTTAATTTTTCATTATAATTTCTATATAGCAAGGGGACTTAACTCTAGAAAAGTTATTTCCATTATAATTTCTATATTGCAAGGGGACTTAACTCTAGAAAAGTTATTTCAAGGGGCATAACTTTTAATAACTTTTCTGTATATCTTATAGTCATATTGTTGCATCGTTTTCAAAGATTTATAAACTCTTTGTCTATAGTTATGTACAGGCATATGAGTTATAATAAATAATGATACAATCTTTAAGGCATTTTCAAAGTTTTCATAAAAATAATGCATAATGCATAACATTGTAACTCATCTTTTTATGCTTAAGAAGTTATCTACAGTCATGTAGGTGATTAGAAACAGTTTTCATTAAAAATAATGGATGGTGTGTGGAAGGACATTCTTTTAAGTTACTTTTTTTTGTTGTATGAATTTAATGAGACGCTACCCTCCAGGAGCTGGACGAAGCCACGCCGGGTCAGATAGATAGACAGACCCACCTTTTCAGTGCAGTTATCTACAGGCATATGCGTTTTAATCCTCCTCCTCCTCTTCCTCCTCCTACCCTCTTCCTCTTCCCCTCCTCCCTCTCCCTCCTCCATCCTCCTCCTCCCTCTTCCTCCTCCTTCCTCCTCCTTCTTCCTCCTCCCTCTTCCTCCTCCTACCTCCTCGCCCTCCTCCCTCCTCCTAATCACTCCTCTTCCTTCCTCCTCCCTTCTCCTCCTACTCCCTCCTCCTACGTCCTCCCCCTCATCCCGCCTCCTCCTCCTTCTTCCTCCCTCCTCCTCCTCCTTCTTCCTCCCTCCTCCTCCTCCTCCCTCCTCATCCTCTCTCCTCCTCCCTCCTCCTCCTCCCTCTACCTCCTCCCTCCTCCTCCCTTAACATCCCTCCTCCTCCCTCTTCCTCTTCCTCCTCCTCCCTCTTCCTCCTCCTCCTCCTTCTCCCTCCGCCTCCTCCCTCCTCCTCCTCTCTCCTCCTTCTCCCTCCTCCTCCTTCATCTCCATCTCCTCCTCCGTCCTCCTCCTCCTCCTGCGTTCTTCTCCTCTCTCCTCCTCCTCCCCTCCTCCTCCCTCCTCCTCCCCCTTCTCCTACTTCCTCCTCCTCCCTCCTCTCTCCTCCTCCTAATCCCTCCTCCCCCCTCCTATTCCTCCCTACTCCTCCTCCTCCTTCCTCCTCCTCCCTCCTCTTCCCTCCTCCTCCTCCTCTCTCCGCCTATCTCTTCCTCCCTCCTCCACCTCCCTCTTCCTCCTCCCTCCTCCTACTGATCCTTTTTCTTCTTCTGCTGCTGCTACTGCCGCCGCTCCAGTTACCCAAGTTAATTGTTGGGGGAAGATGTAAAGATCTTTCAAGTGCTCTTTCTAATGCTTTTTGTAAGTTGGTCTTCGTTTATCTAAGGTTGTTCTAACTGCAACCAATAAATGATTAGACAGACAGGCAGACAGACAGACAGACAGACAGACAGAGAGGGAGGGACAGACAGACAGACAGACAGACAGACAGACAGACAGACAGACAGACAGACAGTCGGGAACTGGAACGGGAGCTTATATGACTACTTATATGAATTAAATGAGATGCTCCACACCAGGAGCTGGGCGATGCCGGGCCGGGTCAGACAGACAGACAGACAGACAGACAGACAGACAGATAGTCTGTAACGGGAACGAGAACTTATATGACTACTTATATGAATTAAATGAGATGCTCCCCACCAGGGACTAGGCGAAGCCGGGCCGTGTCAGCTAGAATATCATATATGAATTGCACACAATTAGTGGCGCGACACTGTGAGCTGTGAGTTTCATGTGAAGTGCTTTTGAATCTGCCCAAGTTTTTATTTTTGGAACGTGACTGCATGTTCGGAGCGATGGCAGGTGGCTATGTCCCAGAGTTGACCAGTTTTTGCCTTATGCAGAAATGCGTGGCTGCTGGGCTTCTGGTTGACTGCCACTGCCGTCGGTGATGAACTGTATGTTCATGGACTGTGTAGGTGAACATCTAGGAAACATTCAGATAGGAAAATGACTGCCGATTCCATCAGAGATGAATTGGGTGTTTCGTGGGGGACTGGTGTGTTGACATTCTGGCGGCGGCATTATGCACAGTGTATCTGTGCGGGCTGTTGTTTGTCTACTTTTCACATTGGGCAGTGGGGAGCGTTTTGTGTGATATTCACTGGCACAGGAACGGAGCATAATGGGGACGACCCGTTGCTGTGAAGTTGGAACTGCGACTAACTAACTAACTAACTAACAATTAGGTATATTTAGCTCCTGCGAAAAGAAGAGACATACTCAGACACAATGTACATACCTTACAAAGAACTCCATCTTACACAGGTGAAGACAAAGTGTGACTTATCAAGAAACAGAAACAATCAATAAATATATAATACTGAAGTATTAAAATAGAACAATAGGTATTATAGGACAACAAAGCACGACCGACATTTTATTTTAATACTTCAGTATTATATATTTATTGATTGTTTTTGGATAAATCACACTTTGTTTTCACCTGTGTAAGATGGAGTTCTTTGTAAGGTATGTACATTGTGTCTGTGTCTAGTATGTTTCTTCTTTTCGCAGGAGCTAAATATACCTAATTGTGATCGAGTGAAATGGCGAGTCATGACCGCCCACGCTTTCCGGCATGGCACATGATTGAAATATACCTAATTGTTTCCAATTAGTATTGATATATCCTGCTGTAGCCGCTGCTTTTTCGTTTGTTCTATATATCAAATAAAGCGAATTTCTTATTTTGGTCATCACTACGTCTACATATTTCAGCCACCCAGTGCTGTTTGGTCAAGAAAACATACCTTTGCATTATGTCCCCAACTTGCTAGGATTGCGTGGGAAAGGGGTCTCATGCATGTTGTCTGTTACTATTGTTGTTAAGAAGCCGTGGTAAAGCACTGGCTAGCACGCTATCTGTCCGGACTTAATTGTCACGTGTTCGAATCCGTTTCTAGACGGGAATTATCTTTCATTGATTTGGGCTTCCAGGTCGACTCAGTCTTAAATGACTACCAGATAATGTTCCGGGAAGTAAAGGTGGCGGGCGTGATATTGATCACAGTATCGATAGAACGCCTGTTGGTGTTGGAGATATGTTATTATTACGTGTCAGAAAGCATCTGTTAAATTGTGTGTGTGTGTGTGTGTGTGTGTGTGTGTGTGTGAGTGTGTGTGAGTGAGTGATATTTTTTGAATAGAGACCCTGGAGATGTGAATATAGATAAGAATATGTCGTATTTCATGGGGGAAAAACAATCAAATACAGAGGTTCTAGAAAAACAATGAAAAGAGAGTTGATGAAAGAAATAAAAAAGAGGCAAGTGAAATATTTCGGCCACGTTGAAAGATAAAATACTCTTATAAAAACCATACTGGAGGGCAAGGTTGAGGGCAATCGAGCAAGAGGTAGACAACGATACAAGTGGGAAGATATCATCAAGAGATGGACGAACATCAATCTTACAGAATGTACAGTCAGGGTGAGAGACAGACAGTGTTTGAGATGCATTGCAGTTAACCTTCTTTGTGGAGACGGAACCTGATTGATTGATTGGTGATATTCTACAAAATGTCCGGTTCATTTATACCGCCCCTTTCAGTTCTCTTCAACTGTGTCTTGACTCTTCTCACCCTCTACCCGCTATAATATCCAAGTTAGTGGGTACACAATTTAAATTTCCAGCAAAGATAATAATTTGATCTCTGTGTGTCTGTGCGAGCTGGGTGTCTAATAATTTGTAAACTATTGGTTAATGACTGCAATTTGATGGTGCATGTTAGTTCACGATGGTGTAAGCATATGCTGTTTTCTACCTTTATATACAGGTAGGTGCATGGTCATCCCTATGCGTTCTAATAATATCCCACCTGTCTGATGTCTGCAGTATTACTGTACCTGAACGTTCCAAATGTTGCTGTTATGTAGCCGGGGCGCAGAGTTGGAGTGAGCGCCCAACCTTGCATAAATACCCCATGGCTCGTGCATTCATCACCTATGCAGCAAAAGTCCAACTCCTGGCCTTCACGTGGCGGAAATGTTTTAACTAACAGGAAAAGAGGAGGCGACGAGTCACTGGCGCTGAGAAATAACCAGAACGCTCTACATGTGTATGCACGTACATGCATGCGCAGACACGTGTGTGCGCGCCTACACATCTAAACTCGAGTAAGACCACATTCTGCTCTAGTCTTCCTCTTCTTCTTTCGTTCGCCTAAATTATGTTTATAACTGCAATGGTGTCTCTTGTATGAATCTAACAGTATTTTTTAGTTCACTCAGCGGTCCATAGAGTTTATCTTCCACTGTTGTCTCTCTAGGCCAGAAGGTTCGCCTGGATATGTTGTAGTTTGGGCAATCCTGGAGTATGTGCTCTGCTGTCTGCGACGCCAAACCACATGTGCACATGGCTGAGTCGCCAATCTTGAATTTTGTATACATGTGGTTGCGTAATCTATTGTGTCCTGTTCTGAGGCGCAGAAGAATGACCTGTTCTGGTCTGTCCATAACGTAGTAGTCGTCTTGAGTAAGGTTTTGTGGCCTTCTGACTGATTTGATCATTCTTTTC
Source organism: Cepaea hortensis (assembly GCA_963921405.1). NCBI lineage: Eukaryota > Metazoa > Mollusca > Gastropoda > Stylommatophora > Helicidae > Cepaea > Cepaea hortensis. Next base: position 46,099,249 of record OY992885.1, read on the forward strand.
TTTTGGTGGTATGTAATAGGCACATCAGGTTGTTCTTCTTTTGCTCCTTCCTTAGCCAATCGATCAGTTCTGTCGTTTCCGGGGACTCCACAGTGGGATGGTATTCACTGTATGGTGACCTTAATCTGACTCCTAAGTTCAGAAAGTAGTGTCCTTAGAACTGGCAATTTCCCAGACAGGAGCGCCTCTATTATGGATTTTGCATCTGTCAATATCACCACAGGTTGTGTACCATGGCTGGTATTTTGTAATTTCTCTGTGGCTATCTTGATTGCCTCAATTTCAGCATCATAGTTATGGCATTATTTGAGTACTCTATGTACACTCCCGCTCCTCCATTTCGAACACCATTTTGTGCTGACCCATCTGTGTAGACTCGGATCCAGAGATCCTGTGGGTATTCGTCATCAAGGAAGCTGAGAGTGGCTGTTCTGCGCTGTACACTGTTATGTTCTTCCTTATCAAATATTCCTCTCACTTTTTTCTGGATTTGTAGCGATAGTCTATGTTCATCTTTCCATGGAATTAGCTCTGGAATAGTTGTCAGGGGGATACCAACTGTGGGAAGATCGATGGTTTCTCTGCAGAGTTGTTTGGCCTGGTGGATGAAATTACTTCTTTTCAACAGCCCCATAGCTAAGTATTCATCTCGGTTCTTCATAGGGTGGCCTGGCAAGCTGAGGAACTTTTCTGATTCTATTAGTGTTTTTGTATCTCTGCGTTCTCTTAGAGCTTGTGTCCTCCCAATTTTCTCCATTGCTACTATAGGGGTTGATCTCATCCCTCCTGTGATGACTCTAAGAGCTTGATTTTGCACCTCGTCCAGCTCCTGTAATGTGGTTTTTTATGCTGAACACCACGCAATTGACCCGTATTCCAAGTGCGGTCGTATGCTCTGTTGATAAACTTTGCTAGGTTTTTTCTCACTAGCTCCCCAAGTGGTTCCACTTAGCTTTCTCAAGATGGCTATTTTCCTTCTGTCTTTTGCTACTGCTTTTTTGATGTGTTTTCTCCATGTCAGCCTGTCGTCGAATGTTACACCAAGGTATGTTGGTAGCGGCTCATGACACCATTTCTGTGTTGGTTTATTTCTCTTCTTTGGCCTCCTGCGTAGTGTTCTTGTTTGGCCACACCTCTTTTAACTTGCTGTTCTCGCAGCCTGACCACGGTTGTAGATTCCCAGTCATCGCTTGGTTCTCGCAAACGACTTACTTCTCGTAGAGCATTCAGAATGTCTGCCTGGTCCATGGCTCTTCCGCCTTCCACAGTAGCCCTACCTGCAAGTCTGTCAGCCTGCACATTCCCTTTTACACCCGCATGCCCTGGCACCAAGATGAAACTAATCTTTGTCAGCCGAGACTTCCGCCTCCACAGCAGCTGGATTTTCTTGTCTGCATTGTCTGTTCTTAATTCAACTCAACTCGACTCACTTTATTACCTATTGGTAATAAGAATGATAGTTTTGTGTATCTGTTTATATAGTACCTTTCTATAATTCTATATAATCCTGTGTACATCGTGAAACACATGATCTAGCTTAAAATGAACCCGGGACTCATCATTCAGACCACGAGTGTTATTTTCTCGGAGATTATTGGAGGTCGTCGCTGGAGCTATGGCGTTTGTGCTCTGTGCTAGGCTTTCGGCAGGCCGCTCCGTGGAAATAGACCGAGCCATAGGGCATAAAACTATGTGCAATCCTCTTACCTTGACACCTCCGTTTAAAAACAAAATGGCACGAATTGATCAATTTTCATCTGGAGCCGCTCTGGTAGATGAGACTCTAGAAGCCAAGAATAAGTAAAATATATGGCTTGTTCTTCATTCCAGTATTTCTACAAGACATGTCTGGTAATCGTTGTGGTGACATCTTGTGGAATTTCCAATTATAAGTTGATTTAGAGCAACGAGCTTCAGATTAATATTACATAATACTAGGGACTCGGCCAGAGTACCAAAAGGAAAGTACTGCCATAACTATGATGCGGAAATTGAGGCAATCAAGTTAGCAACAGAGAAATTATTAAATACCAGTCACGGTACACAAACTGTGGTGCTATTGACAGATGCAAAATCAGTACTCGAGGCGCTCTTGTCTGGAAAATTGTTAGAACTAAGGACACTACTTTCTGAACTTAGCAGTCAGCATAAGGTCCCACTGTGGAGTACCCGGAAACGACAGAACTGATCAATTGGCTAAGGAAGGAGCAAAAGAAGAACAGCCTGATGTGCCCGTTACATAACACCAAAAGAAAAGAATGATCAAATCAGTCAGAAAGCCACCAAAACCTGCTCAAGACGACTACCACGTTATGGACAGACCAGAAGAGATCATTATTCTGCGCCTCAGAACAGGACACAATAGATTACGCAACTACATATATATGAAATTCAAGATTGTTGTATCAGCCATGTGCACTTGTGGTTTGGCGTCTCAGACAGCAGAGCACATACTCAAAGACAGCCGAAACTACAACATATCCAGGCAAACCTTCTCGCCTAGAGAGACAACAGTGGAAGATAAATTCTATGGACCACTGAGTGAACTGAAAAAAAAGACAATTAAATTCATACAAGAGACAACACTGCAGTTACAGACATATTTCAAGCGAACGAAAGAAGAAGAAGAAGAAGAAGAAGAAGAAGAAGAAGAAGAAGAAGAAGAAGAAGAAGAAGAAGAAGAAGAAGAAGAAGAAGAAGAAGAAGAAGAAGAAGAAGCTGTACCTGCTCAGATTTTGAGTATACGTAAGCTAAAGCATTGAAGTCTGAGCCCTAGCTATGTTGTTATTTGTTTTACGTGTGTGTCTGTTTATATGTTTGTTGCTTGTAGCAATATGAAGTCTGATTTGTGTTTGCGTATAAGAGTTATGATGAGCAATTGTGTACGTACACCACATATATGTAATGTAATCAGATTGCTACTGGTACTATTGGGGTTGGAACTCTTCGCTGGCTTCTGAGGATGGGGACGGAGCGCTTATGGCAATGCCCCGAATGCTGTGATATCGATTCCTAAACCAATCAATCAATCAATCAATCAATATATGTTTATAGATACATTTTCAACCGAGGTCGTTTCCTAAGGTTGGCACGTCTAGAGTAGCATGTCATCCAGTCAAAACAACATTATGCCAGTGGGTTTTCCTGATACGCATGCTTGTCTGTTTGTGTCATTGTCTATAAATAGAGAATCGAGTATGTTGTATGTGTCTTCTTCTTGTTCTTGCTCATACTCTTCGTACTCTTCTTTTTTATTCTTTTTTTCATTTATCCATGTCTTCTTTGTTTGATTTGCTGTAATTTCTATTGCTGTATCCCCTCTCCCTTTCTTTTGTGGTATTAATCTAGCTGGTGAAAGTTCTCTTGTGATCGTAGTGAGACCCTGCTTGTCACTGCGCCTTTCCTTTTCTTCGAATTAGTTACGATTTGAAAGCCGTATATTCCTGTAGTTTGTTGATTGTTCTCATGTGTGTTTTGTGCGTTGCCAATGTCGTTTGCCTGTTAAATTTTGCGTCTCGTTAATTAGTTGGTAGTTGTGTTTGTTTCTGCAGGCAGTTTCTTGTACGAGAGGTAGGAAATCTTCATTTCACAGTAATCCTATTTTTGCTGCTGATGTTATCGTAGGTCGCCTGCTGGGACATTTATTTGTTGAGTGGTTGTCACGAACACACATAGGACCATTTGTCCTCCTCCCTGGCATAGTAAGCAAAATTATGTAATTATTGGTAGTAACCCCAGGTGTTCAAATGCTTATATAATGGGGCACTTGCTGTTTTGGGTTGAAGAGTGCACTTCACTATCCAGCCCAGTTTTCAAAATAAAGACCAACCTGTCACACTTTGCACACATTTTTTTTTAAAACTTCTTTAGGAGTAATCGTGACACACAGCCAGTAAATCGTGAGCAGAGAGCGTCGCACAAAGCACAAACTGTGTAGCTCCAGCGACGACCCCTAGTAGTATCTGAGAAAATTGCACTCGTGAACTGGACGGCGTTGCCCGGAATCAAACTCACAACCTTCGGAACGGGAGGCAGGCGACGTAACCTCGGGGACTCTTGTGTGGGTTGTTCTGAGCCACAGGCTGGACGAAACAGTCAAACACAAGCAAGAATACGCCGGATTGGAGGCACTAGACTCGAGTTTCCCGCTTGTTTGAGCTTGTCAATAGTGCATATCCCCTACCGGACCACTACCGGATCACTGGCGTATGAGGCGGATGTTTAACCACTTGACCACGCGGCTCTCGCTAGACGCGACCAAATTATCAAACTAGAATATTACAACGACACCCATTGTAGGTTGTGTGAATATGTGTATATTTCAGCTTGAATGATTTATCTATTTATTTTAGTTTATGTTGTGTAATGTCTGCAGTATGTGCTTGACGAGATGCAGAGAAATATGCCAGGAAATAAATCGTGCAATATGCAATATTATAGAATCAAAAATACAATACTGCACTGCATTAAGTGAGAGACATCCAATACAGGCGTTCTTATTTCCGCTGAAAACTATCGATTGGGAAACCTTTTGAGGTCACCGAGACAGTCCATAAATAATCACACATGTATTCCCCCTCCCTCCCCCCACACCCGCTCCTTCCCCCACCAGCACAAAGTGACATCAGATTCGGGTAACTCCCGGGAAGGTTAATCCCATCAACAAAATCTCGAAGAAGTCGGACATATCAGCCAAAAGGCGCGGCGATATCGCAGTTCTGCTGTAAACAGGAATAGTGCAGTTACGTCCGAACCCACACATTTGAAATGAATAACGAAGAAGGAGATATGGCAAACAGATGCAGATGTGGTTGTTGGTTGCTTGGTGGACTGGCTCGCTGGTGAGTCAACTGTAAACCCGAGGTTGAACTATTAGGTCCGAGGCTTTGGCGTGGAGTTCTATTGAGCCCTGAAAATGGCTTGCACCTATAGAGATTAGAAGAAGAATTACCATGTCTAAGGTAGCCTTTTGCAAGATGACAAACATACTGACCAATAAAAAGATTTCAACTGAAGCGAGAAAAAGAGTGTTGAAGTGCTACATAGAACCTATACTTTTGTATGGATGTGAAGCGTGGAAGATAAGCAGTCAAGCTGAAAAAAAGCTGATGGCTGTGGAAATGTGATTTCTGAGGAAAATGCAAAGAATACCATGGACAGACAGAAAAACCAATGAACAAGTCCTTCAAGAAACAAATGAAGATCGTAAACTTATTAGAGTCGTTAGACGTAGACAGTCAACATTTTTTGGGCATGTTATGAGAAGAAATGACTAGGAGAACTTGGTGACAACTGGCAAGATCGAAGGGAACAGACCAAGGGGAAGACCGAGAATTAAATACCTGGATGGCTTGGCCAAGTGGTATAGTCTAGACAGGAACACGGAGCTGATCCACGACTCTGGTGATCGAGTGAGATGGCAAAACATGACCGCCCACGCTTATCAGCATGGCGCATGATGGATGAATAGTGGTAGGGTTGGTGTAGCGACTTCCCTCCCGACCATGGGCCAAAGAACCATCTTCGCGAGGCTGTGTTGCAGAGCTCTCCTGTCCCTAGCCTAGCTCCTAAACCAGCGGGAGTGTGCCAGACCGGTGCTGTCATGTCACATCTGCCGAGAGGATTGGCAGGAAGTCATCACACACATTGTGTGTGGCAGAGATTAGGCCTAGGTTGGTCATATTTTACCTTGGTCACGTTTTTGGGTATTTCATTGTAAACAAACCCCAAATTCTCCTTCTACTCCACTCTTCTCCCTCTTCCACATCTCCTTCCTCTATCACACCTCCTTCATCTTCCATACCTTCTCCCTCTTCCATATCTTGTTCCTCTTCCACATCTCCTCCCTCTTCCACATCTTCTTCCTCTTACACATGTTCTCCCTCTTCCACACCTTCTCCCTCTTCCTCATCCTCTCCCTCTTCCACATCTTTTCCTTCTTCCACATCTTATCTCGCTTCCACATCTTCATCCTCCTCCACATATCCATCCTCTTCCACATCTTCATCCTCTTCCACATTTTCATCCTCTTTCACATCTTCTTCGTCTTCCACATCTTCCTCTTCCACGTCTTTTTCTTCTTCCACATATTCTTCCTCTTTCACATCTTCTCCCTCTTCCTCCTCCTCCACTTCTTCTTCTTCCTCTTCCTTTCATTTTCTAATAGAGCACAGTCTCTCAACCAACCCTTGCCAAGCCGTAGACTTAGTCCATAATTGGTTGGATTTTATTGTTAATGTACTGGGCACAGCATTTACTACCAGATGTGTTTGTGTGTTTGTTATTTGACCTATGCTGGTTTAATATAAATTATGAGACCCATGGTGCTATCTCAAAGGTTTGATACGAATTCTGTCCGTATTCAATAGTTGTAGGTTCATGTGTATGATAGACATGACTAATGAAGACACTTTTTTGGAGTGTCTAGTTGGTCATGTGTTGAAGTACAGTTGTTCCTGCAGCGAGGCGCCGTCGCCATTTGGAGGTGACAGGTTCGAATCCCGGTCGGTAACTATAGCTTTCAAATTGTATGTTGTCTAGTGCGTCCTCTAGTCTCTTCTCCTTCTGTGAGCGCCAAACAATACTATGCGTGTTTATTATGTAACTGTTTCAATGGCCTCAACTGGTTCACAAATCGATTTACAACTAAAGCTGTCTACGAAACGAGCCCGACATGCATGGTAGGCTACAGTGTTACGTCTCGCTGCTTCTGTTGTGGGCCCCGGTAACACATGAGCGACTTCAACCAAGTGGAGCAGAGGCAAAGCTGTGGTTATGAAGCGGGAGGATAAATAACAAACTGGTGTAGTGTCAGCGTCAAAAGAATTCTTTGTAAACACAGACCCGTCGTAACCAGGCAGTTACGTTTAACTTTTATTTCAAATGTGCACTCTTCACTGTATGAAAGTAAAGTCAGTAAACGAAACCTATACACACCTTAAGGCACATTGGGCAAACTGTGCTAGACCCATAATTGTACAGAAATCATCGGCAACAGAGGTTGACGTGGTCAGTATCACACCAGCCGCCTTTCCTTCCCAAGACAATCCCCGGTACCTATTTTGGGCTGGGTTGACCCGAGAGGCAGATGTATTTTAAACATTCGAATCTGCTCCGATGCGGGTTTAAGCCATGACCACCGAGCCAGCAAGCGAGCGTCTAGCCACTGAGCTACGGCGCATCCAAATTATTAAGGCGTTAAACTGTAAATAGTAACGACACATATCAGAATTAGAATTGCGATTGTAACGTAAGATTTAAAAAAGAAATAAATAAAAAATCTTTACGCCTAAAGACCTGAATCTACGAAAAAGAACCAAACGTTTTCAAACGCTAAAATGTTTGAATTAAGCTAATCGACACGCAAAAAAATAGTCCGGTGCAATGTAGAAGTAGTAAAAGTATGTATAGAATTAGTGGAACTATGGTAATGCTGTGGACATGTAGACAATTTGAAATAACACAAAATAATGCAGCTTTACAGCACACAGTTACGGAAAACACAGGACGGTGCGGTGACTAGCCTTGATCAGCAAACAAATACATACACAAAACACAAAATATAAAGACGGGGAAGACACTACAGGGACTATATTGTAAGGCATACAAACGGAATGAGAAGAATGGAAAGATACAAAAATGAGAGCGATGAAGACAAAATGAAACAAATGAATAAAATGTGCATCTTATCTCAGAACCCCTATTTTGACAATAACTAGAAGAGTAGTAGCAAGTGATGGACTACTCTAGCGAACCCAAAAATTAAAACACAAATTAAAAAAGTGACATGCTTAATGATAAGATGATATTAAAGAAGCAAACAGGACACCCTGATTGTGCTGCGAGACTTCAATGCAAAAATAGGTAGAGAGCAAACTCATAAAAATGTTGCCGGTATGGAAAGCCTACATACAACTTCGAATGACACTGGATGGAGAGTCATCATCCTAGCAGAAGCCAAAGGACTGCAGATCAGCAGTACCAGACTGCAAAGACAGGATATACATAAACAAACTTAGAAATCATGTGACAAGAGAACCTATAATCAAATAGATCACATTTTAATTAACAACAAAAATGCATCAAACATACAACAAGTTAGAAGTTATGGAGGAGCTGAGTGCCACAGCGACCACTTCCTCGTTGGAGCAAAATTTAAAATAAAACTTAAGAGAGTTTTCTATGCTAAACTACAAAGGTTACACCCAACATGTAACAGAGAAAAACTGCAAGAAAGTACAGTCAAAGAGAAATTTGCAGATGAAATAAAATGTAAACTTGAAATTCTACAAAACCCGTTGGAGGAAGGCGTTGACCAAACTTGGTTGAACATCAAGAATACTATTCAAACTACCGTAGAATAATGTCTCGGTGTGTTAACCACGCATAGAAAGAACAGATGGTTCAATCAAAAATGTGAAGAAGCAGTCTGAGAAAAAAGAATGCCAGACAGACAGTTGTGGTTAAATGACATCAACAACATCCAAAAGGAAGAGCATTATAGAAATGAATGTAAAGAGGCAACAAAAATAGTTCGACAGCAGAAGTGAGAATATATGAGTAATATAATCAAAGATATGGAAACTAATCACCAGAAAAACGAATCCAGAAAGTTTTTTTTAAAGAATTGAAGTCAGTGAAAGGAGGGCACCAACACACCACATATGGTTTAAAAGACAAAAATGGGAATATGATAAATACCAATGAGGAAATGTGTAACACATGGAAATAATACTTTGTTGAATTACTAAATTGTGAAGCGCCAAGTAACACTTTCCCACAGGAAGCGGTTCTAACGTGTGAACCACAAATTGAAGAACCTGTTTTTGAAGACATCCTATATGTAATAACACGACTTAAAAACAATAAGGCAACTGGGGCTGATGGAATTGCTGCTGAATTTATAAAGGCAGGCGGCCATGCATTACATATAAAGCTATACGAACTAAATAAAAATCTGGAGGACAGAAGAATTACCCCATGACTGGAAAGAGTCATTATTGATACCTATCTTTAATAAAGGAGACAAGTTCCAATGTGAAAATTATAGAGGAATACCACTCCTGTCCACAAGCTATAAGATACTATCCGCGGTATTACTAAATAGACTAAAACCATATTCAGAAGACATATTAGGTGACTACCAGGCGGGTTTCAGGCAAAACAGTTCAACAATAGATCAGATATTTATCTTACGACAAATAGCCGAGAAAAATTGGGAATTTAAAAGAGATCTCCATAACATTTCTGTGGCTTTTAAAAAGGCTTATGATAGTGTCCATAGGAATAGTCAATGGAATGCTATTCAGGAGTTTGGAATACCAAGGAAGTTAATCAACATGACCAGACTATGCATGGAAGATACTTATAATATAGTAACGTATAAAGGCAGGAAATCAGACCCTTTCCAAATAACATCTGGCTTGAAACAGGGGGATGCACTATCACCGCTCCTTTTCAATCTAGCTCTAGAGAAAGTTGTAAGGAAGGTAATTGAGGAATGTGATATTGGAGGAACATCCAGACTGCTTGGTTACGCAGATGTATAAATAGGAAAAAGCTCAACAAATGGGGCTGGTTATCAACTAAGATAAGACAGAATATATGGTAATTTCAAGAGAAGGAACGTATAACAACTCTGGCCACATACAAATAGATAATATGACCATTAAAAGAACGGAAACATACAAATACCTGGGTACAATCTTCAACTGCTCAAACATAATAAGGGAAGAAATACAAGCTAGAATCAAATCTGGAAATATGATATACTATGCACTACAACATCTGCTAAAATCAAATGCTCTATCTCGTAATACCAAGATCACAATATACAAAACACTGATTACACCAGTTGTGCTGTATGGCTCTGAAACCTGGAGTACAACTAAAGGAGACGAAGCCTTGTTACAAACCTTTGAGAACAAAGTCTTAAGACACATCTTTGGGCCCATTAGGGATACACAAAGTGGAGAGTGGAAAAGAAGAAGCAACAAAGACATTTATGATCTGTTCAAGTCCCCGCTAATCACTGGTATCATGAAAGCTAATAGACTGCAATGGCTGGGGCATATATAAAGAATGGAAGATAATAGAGAAACAAAACTCGCTTACACTCAAGAAATAAATGACCGTAGACCCCGAGGTAGACCAAGAAGACGTTGGAGAGATAATATACATACAGACCTACAAGCACTTGGAATTAGCGACTGGCAAGAGAAGATCAACCAGAGAGACGAATGGAGACGGCTTGTATCTGCAGCAAAGAACCTCAATGGCTCGGAATGCTGAAGAAGAAGATACTTAATTTGTTTCGTGATTTCCTGCATCCAGCTACCTAACTTACTTTTCCTTGTGCATACGTCATTGGCCGGTCTCCCTGGTCTAGAGGTTACACGACTTTCTCCGTAATCTCGTATACTCTCGTAAGTAACGTGACGTTGCGCGAGAATCGGTAGTGGTTCTCTCCGCGTCGCTAACTTACGGGGTGTGTGAGCCGGTCGCTCAGAAAGCAATGGCAAACTACTGAGCGTAATCTTGCCAAGAAATCAACAATCTGCTGAAAGATGCTGATGTTGACAGCGATGTCCTGTAAAGGATATGTGAACAAAACAAAACAAAAACAAAATACATCATTGACGTGACGTTTCTAGTCCGACACTCACGGTCCACATAGCATTACATACAATACAATACATATATACATATAAGGAAGAGGTTGCTGAGTATAAAGTAGTGAGATTTACACCAGAAAGAATGTAATGGTGTCATAACTATAACATGTGACATTTCCACAGGGCCAACATTGCCAGCTCCTCTGTGATTCTCGGTCTATCTGCTGTCGTTATGGTAATGTCACAGCAGCTATTAGACAAAGCTATAGTGATCTTCCCTGGCCACATCACAGTAGGGCTGTTGGTGTTTCTCTCAATTATGTGCCTGATCCCGGCCTTTGCTGATGTTCTGCAGACAAGGAGATTGCACATAAGTAAATATTGTAATTGTAATCATTTTTACAACTTAACCTGAAGGTACTGTTGGTCGTCAGCGTGTTATTGTGTGAAAGCAAAAAGTAAAAACATTGTTGCATGTTCTATGTACGGCGCTGCGATCAATTATAACGCCTTTTGATTTAATAGACAATTTTACGTGCTTCAGTTTGCCATTGCTTTTCTTTTTTGAGTGAGAAGTCAATGTTTAAGTCTAACTGACCGGTGTAGAGAATGATCTACGTTCCCCGTCGTCAACACACCGGAAGTTAACGCGCAAACACATTAAGCCACATGATTGCGCTGGCCCATGAAATCAAAAGTACGGACTAGTAAACTGTGCTGATTGGTTGGATAAAAAGGTTGGTTGTCTACTTGCTTGGTAAGTTGTGACGCCTCTGGATAAGTGAGTCTTCACTTTAAAATCTGCTGCAATGACGTTCAGGTCCCCGGAGTCCCGAAAAGGCTACCAAAAAGGGAGTGAAGTTAGTTTACAGACTGTTAGTGTACCGATCCAGTGCTAAAATACCATATTTTCGCGGGGATTGTATTATAGAGCTCTCCTTCCCCGCTCCAAGCAAAGAAACCAGCGGGGTGTGTGAGACTGATACGGGAACTTCATATTCTAGGAGAGGGATAGCGATCCTTGGAACTTTGCTATGTGTAGGGGTCCAGTCTGTGAGTTGGCAACATGACAAAGTGGTGGTGACCCATGGTCAGATCTGGACTAACCGTTAATCAAAATTAGCTCGTCCTAAGGGAATCAAGCGAAGGAAGTGGGTAGAACAGGGGCGAAAAAGGGGGGGGGGGCACTGCAAATGTATATTGACCGATTTATTTGGAGCAAAACTCCTAATGGTGCAGCTGAAAAAGGTTCCATGAAAAGGGCTTCCACAACAAATATGTAAATTGTGTTTTTACTGTTTATGGTTTATGTTTTAGAATATATATATATATATATATATATATATATATATATATATATATATATATATATATATATATATATATATATATATATGTGTGTGTGTGTGTGTGTGTGTGTGTGTGTGTGAGTCTGGGTGTGTGTGTGTGAGTGTGTGTGAGTGTGAGAGAAGATAATAATCATTACTTTGGCAAGAAAGGGAATGGCGGCATATGTCGTTACAACGGAAATGCTGGGGGTGAGGGAAGGCAGGAAAGACCGAGAGAGAGAGAGAGAGAGAGAGAGAGAGAGAGAGCGAGAGAGAGAGAGAGGAGACAGCGACAAAGAGAGAGAGAGAAAAGGGAGAGAGACAAAGAGAGAGAGAGACATAGGGAGAGACAAAGAGACAGACAGACAGACAGACAGACAGACAGACAGACAGACAGGCAGGCAGGCAGGCAGGCAGGCAGGCAGGCAGACAGGCAGGCAGACAGGCAGGCAGACTAAGATGTTGGACTGAACACGGTTACAAAAGTGATTGGCAGTACACAAGGCGGAAGATGGGCAGAAATGATCACCAACACCACACAGCACGGGTAAGAAGAAGATAAGCTGCATTCAGAAATATTCCCCTTCAGTTTTCCGAAATACGTGGTTGACATTTACACGTGGCATAATTTGTACAAGAAGACAAATCTGATCCGTGATTCTGGCGACCAACCGTGTTTGATGGCAAACCATGATAACCCTCGTTTATCCGCATTGCCCATGCTAATGACGTTCATGTATACAAGGGTGCTTCAAATAAAAACCTTAAATGTTTGTGAGTGTGAATATATTCTGAAAATGTAAAGAACAAATGTATCATTTCTCGATGTAGCCACCACTGCTTTCAATTTAAGGCATCCAGTGCCAATAAAGTGCTTGGATTGCTGTAGAAAAAGCATTCTATTAGTCGCGTGTGTAACCACTCTGGGGTCACTACTCGGTGATAAGTCACGCCGTTTTGAAACTTCCTACTCCCCAAGCCTCTTCAACATATACACAGAAAGAATTTTTAAACAAGTTGAAATGCCTGGACTTAACATCAATGGAAAAATCATAAACAATCTTAGGTGTGCTGACGATACCTTGTTACTCATACACTTGCTGGACTGACAGGCATGCATCTCCATACTGAACCTTTATTCGCCGGTGAATTTCTATAGGTTTCACACCTTCACTGATCTAAAAACGGATAACAGAATACTGCTCCTATTTAGTGCATGTAAAAAGTGAGGCGGCCATCTTTAAACTGTTCATATGACGTCACCGTGTTCGTCTGCACCGTGATGTCACGTGCGTAAAACTCTTGACATCCTTAACAACAACATTGACAGGTTACCAGACAATGACATGGTTACTGGAATTTCTATCACACCTTTAGATTTTCATTTGAATCCCACTGATAATTATGGGTGTTGAGCAAACTAATTTATTGCTTTTGACAGTTAGTGGCAACATACGGATGCGAATCATGAATATTTGACAGTCAAAATAAAAAAAGAAAATCGGGACGCATGAACGGAAAATATAAAGAAAAATTCTTAGAAAACCGTCAAGAATAATGAAACAAATATCGATATTCTAAAAGAACTGAACATCACAAATACTGAAGTATTGGAAAGATTAGTTTGTGTGGGAGTCTCTGTGGCGAAGTGGTCAAGCCGTTTGACTCGTGCTCCGAAGGTTGTGGGTTCGATTCCGGGCCGCGTCCTTCAGTTTACGAGTTAAATGTTTCGGAGACTCCTGTGGGTCGTCGCTAAAAGCTACGGAGTTCATGCTTTGTGCGACGCTTTCCGCGCTGCGGAAAGAGACCGAGCCATATGGGATATTGTAAGCGACTTTTTTTTGTTTAGTTTGTGTGACGATTTATTCCATGCTCAGCCTTTGTAGACTTAGATGGATAGGACACGTTAGGAGGATGGATGATGGTAGAATACCAAAGGACACATTTTTGGTGAATTACAGATGGATAGGAGATCTTGGGGTCGGTCTCTACTACGATACAAAGATGTGTGTAAGCGGGACATGATTATACAGGCATTGCTATTGCACATTGGGAGCACGTCGCCGGTGAGCGTGTTGCATGGAGGGCAAAGATAAGATATGGAATAAAGACAAAGGAGAAAATGATTGCAGATAGGTTACACACTGATCGCGTAAGACATAATGACCATGTGTTCACATGTATCCTTTGTGGACGAACATTTACAGAGCGAATTGGTCTTATCAGCTACTGCCATAGGTTGTAGTTATTATGCCTTTTTTAAGCACACATATAAAAAACTATCGTCTGTCAAGACGGCAAGATGCCAATGAATGATGAATAAGAAGTGAGCTACCAATAAAACTGGCCTATAAACAGGTTTAATATTTCGGACTCATAGGAAAAATGTCTCCAATACTAAAGAACAAACATGTATCAATAACTACTAAGAAAGCACTTTACAACACAATCTTCCTACCAACTCTATGTTACCAATGCCAAACCTGGACAATGACAGAAAAAGAGAAAAGAAAAAGCACAACAATAGTAATGAGATTCCTGAGAAGAATACTTAATGTATCAAGAAGAGATAAGATCAGAAATAAAGAAATCAGGACTAAAGCTGCGCTATATTTTTTTAGAAGGCAGCAAGTCAAATGGTTTGGCCATGCAATTAGATCACCAACTGACAGTATACCACAATATGCAATGATGTACAGACCAAATTGAAGCAGAGGAAGAGGCCGACCACGTAAACGATGGACGCAGGCAATAGCAGAGTCCATGGGAATATCGATACCTGAAGCCCATAAGCGATCACTCTCCCGATGTTTATACTTCACCTCGACACCGCAAAGTACAAGAGGAACATGATGAGATGAGATGAGATGATGAGATGAGATAAGATGATGAGATTAGATGAAATGATGAGATGAAATGATGAGATGAGATGAGATGATGAGATGAATATCTCGGAAACTGAAATAATATGACCGTATTAAACGTCACATTGGTTTGGACAAAACAAGCCAAGGCATGGCTCCGGGAAGAAGAGGCTGAGGTCGATCAGCACGAAGTGGGAAACGGGACATTGAAGAACCCTTGGGCATACAAATACACGAGGCTGGAAAGCTGGTAAAGGATCTAGAACAGTGGTTCTCAACCGGTGGGGAATTTCCCCCCCCCCCCCGCCAGGGGGGAATTTTAGGGTTTCCAAGGAGGGGGGGGGGGGGGATGAAGACCATTTCAAGATCGCGTTAATACAAGAACCGATTACTTGATATTGTTTTTCCCTTCATACTTTACAGTTATGTGCGTCTCATCCTTCTAAAATTGATTTTATAAAGTAAGTAGACCCACAAATCATGTTTTATGTGGATGTCTAGACTTGTTTTAGTATATGCTATTAAATTTACCTTCCATTTTTACGTATACTGTGTAGGGGTGTGGGGGATTGTTAGATAGAAAATATGAAATTCCCCCCCGAATGACGTTCTGAAAATACGGTGAAGGGGGGCACGGGCCAAATTTTTGATAGGAAGGGGGGAAATAACGTTCTGAAAATATGGTGAAGGGGGGCACGGACCAAAAAAGGTTGAGAACCACTGATCTAGAATTTTTTGTTGGGCGGGCCGTGGTGAGAGTGACTTCTGCAAATGACCTGCTACATGACAATGTCAATATCAATACTGTTGTTGAGATGAGTTGAGCCAACAACCGGCATCGCAGCACTCAGGACATTCCCATGCATGCTCCGTCCTTATCTTTAATGGCTAGCGAAGAGTTCCAATACTAATGGTGTTTTATTTCACGTGAAAATTAATTTCCATTAGAAATGATCGAACTTGAAATTGTTCTAATGTTTGATGTTTCGGCTTTCATTTCAGACGAGAAAGTTGATGATGATATTGTATGGCAAAAACGAACTAACAGTGCCCATGAAGATTTAGAATTTGAAAGAGGGGAAGCATCACTTACAGCAAGCAAACCAAACAGTGCGGTATACAGTAAACCTGAGTTAATGTGGAAATTCTGTGCCATTCTGTGGTGGGCAACAGGTAAGATTAGTTAGGTTTAGTTATCACCAAATTGCTTGTCCTTTTCCCCATATAAGTTTAAAAAGTTAGTTGCATATCATTTACAGGATGTGGCATTCAACCCCAACATTGTTTGGCTGTTTGTGATTTCTGGGCAAGTGTACGTTCAATAGTTTGCCATTGCTTACTGAAAGACCAGCACCCATACCATTTCATTAACAAAAACCAACGTAAGGCGGTCTGTTGCCAAATCACCGACAGCTGTGTTTCGAACGCGGGTATGCGGGATTACTATCTGGGCCTGTAACTCCTTCGCCACGGTGCAGGTTTTTCCATAATGAGTCTTTCGAAATCTCTCTCTCTCTCTCTCTCTTCTCTCTCTCTCTCTCTCTCTCTCTCTCTCTCTCTCTCTCTCTCTCTCTCTCTCTCTCTCTCTCTCTCTCTCTCTCTCTCTCTCTTGTTCTCTACCGTTCTTCATAATTTCTTTGATTGCTCTCACTTTTAGGTACCATTTGTTTTCCTTCTTGGCAATGACCGTACTGGTCGGTGACCGTTCTGCTATTCCTACAGTGACCGTACTGCTACTCCTACAAAGAGACACCTCTGCCTTTGAGTTTGCTCGCTTTGAACTCAAACGTAGTCCATATAGTGCTACTTCTTCTAGTGCACTGGACTGATTGTTGCATATGGTTTAGCTCACCAGTGTCACTCGACATCAGGAGAACCCATTACGACATTTGAGTTACATTTAATTTATGGTGTAAACTTGAGATCATAATCTACAACTAAATATCCGCTACTCTCAAGCTCAATCCGATACGTGCTCATATGGTTTTGTGTCTTCATTGGTGGGGAGGCACCTGCGGGTGGGGATAAACGGGTACTCTCCTTGCCCAAGAGTGTCCCGTGGTGGCTTACTTCTCTGTTGATAGTGAATACCCCTTTTGGTAAGAGTTAGAGAAAAATATCGCGATGTTGTATGTCATAAAACTGCTTAAATATTCCACTTCTTCCACCTTTCGTCTCGTGATGACGCATAGATCCACGTCAAATATTAGCACTAACAATAAATCAGTACATTTGTTTATTTGTGTTTGTAAAGGTGCACATTAATTACACAGGGGTACTACCATAAGTGATCTAGTTTCCAACTATAGATCGCATTATGAGATTCTCAGCACTGAGCACGAACTCTAATGCACTAACGAGGGTTCATACATGTATGTATGCGAATCACATGTGTTATAAATACTCATTTTTGACAGTTTTTTACTTTAAAATTTAGAATAAGAATCGGCGAATATGGCCTGATAATTTTTTTTTATTTCTAACTGCCAGGGCATGTTTTTCTAGCCCAGAATTCACATGCGTAGCGAAGATGCATGGTGGTTAGACGCTTGCCTGCTGGTATGGTAATCATTAGTGCAAATTGGCATAGAGACGAATGTTTAAAACTGTCCTTGGCTCCCAGTATAAAATAAGTGCCTGGAATTGTTTTGTTAAGTAAAGGCACGCATCACCCCTGGATGCCGACTGGTCTATGCAAATATGGGTCTAGCACCATCGGCCGCGTTAGCGAAGGTGATAGGGAAGTGCACTGATAATGTCATGAGAACGGTCGGAGGCGGGTTCGACGCTTGGGCTCCTGCAAAAGTGAGGGGAAGATTGGCAGTCTATTCCGCCATACATTCAGACCTGCAAACTGTGACGGTCCTATCACATCAGAGACCCATAGCATAAAACTGCTTCCGGACACATTTGTGTAAAGCACGACCTGGGTTGGAACATCATACATCAGTAAGTAAAGCACCACTTTACACGCCTTACAGATTTAGTGCCAAACAAAAAGGAGGATAGTATCAAACAAAAATGGATGGCGAAAAATAGGAAGTCAGGGTGTGTCCAGTTATAACTTAATAGTTGTTAATATAGTAGTAGACATGTATTATAACGCAATGACAGCATATACTCCTGTGGCAGATATAGGAAGTCGCTTAAGACGATTAATCATCTTATGACACTTGATCAGTAAGACGTATCTGCCATATGACGGCACGCGCCACTGAAAATACAAAAAGAGAGGAAAGGATTTTCCCATACGGACACACTAAAGTGGACGGCAACAGGAGAAACTAGGTACGTCAGAAGACAGCAACGGGAGACGCTGTGAGACGACAATACCAAGCGGGTGTGGTTTCTGAGAGCTCCGTGCAGAAGGGAATAAGATCTGGACGACGCAATGTTTGCGAAGATCGGCAAGTGAGGAATAATGTGTTAACGAAGATTCATTCAATGAAAAGGACCGGGCGAGGAAACCTAGACGGTTTTTGGAAAAACGATGGAACAATGGAATAAAAGACTGGGCGTCAAGGCTAACGGAGTGGAATAGGGAGCTAATTCTTAGATAGATAAATAAACGCCGACCCTGTCTGAAAGGGCAGTTTATATTCTAGAATAGGTTGTGCATTGAATTCTACAGCGCATTAATAAATGGCTAAAAACGTTCGCACGACTGCCGTCAGTTATTTCATGTCATTTTCAATTCAGGTGAGGAACTGTTTTCCATTGTTAATTTAATTAACGAGTTGTTCTTAACAGTTGTGGATTTCCTTTATAATAATACAAGGGAAGACACGCATCAAGGCAGTATCTTAATGTTGCTTACCTATGTTATTATCACTACCCTTTTACCAAAGAACGCAGATAATTGTTTGATACGCTTCACTGGCACCTTGCCGTCTTGACAGACGATAGTTTGTTACATCGTGCTTTAAAAACTGCATAATAACTACAACTACATGACAGGGACCAAGGATGAAATTATATCTCCCCATAGCACACGAAAAGTTAGCTTCATATCCTTTACAGGACGTCGCAGTCAATCCAAAAATTTTGTGGTAGTTATGATTTCTTGACAGTCAACACTTTTTGGGCATGTTATGAGAAGAAATGAATTGGAGAACTTAGTGACAACTGGCAAGATCGAAGGGAAGAGAGCAAGGGGAATATCGAGAAGTAAATACCTGGATGGCTTGGCCACGTGGCATGGGCGAGACAAGAACACGGAGCCGATCCACGACTCTGGTGATCGAGTGAGATGGCAGAACATGACCGCCCACGCTTATCGACATGGCATATGATGGTTGGATGATTTCATGGCAAGTTTAAGTTCAGTAATTTGCCACTTTTTTTTTTATTTATTCGCATATCCTTTACAGGACATCGCTGTCAACAGCAGCATCTTTCAGCTGTCTGTTGATTTCTTGGCAAGATTACGCTCAGTAGTTTGCCATTGCTTTTTGAGCGGCCGGCTCAATTATCCCGCAAGTCACCAGCGGGCGTAGAACCGCTTCCAGCTCTCGCCCGCTACGAGACTCTGCGTGATAAACGGGATTACGGAGAAAGTGGTGTAACCCCTCGGCCAGAGAGACCGGCAATTTGCCACTGGTTGCGGATAATGCAATAGATCTACAAAAATTGTTGGATATTCTAGTAACAGAGAGTGCAAAGAAAGGACTCTCCTTAAATATCAAGAAAACAGCAACAATGGTGATATCAAAGAAAAAGGTGACATCAAGATGTGAAATAGAAATAGAAGGGAAATTTCTTAACCAATTGGATAGTTTTAAATACCTAGGAAAATGTATAACATAAGATGGAAGATGTACAACATAGATTAAGAGCAGAATAGGGCAAGAAAAAGCTGCCTTTCAGAATAGGAAGAGCATCCTATGCAATAAGTCACTATCATTGAATATAAGAAAGAGATTGTTAATGTACTATATAGAACCTGAATTACTGTATGACAGTGAATCTTGGAATGTAAATGAACAAATTAGGAAGAACATGGAAGCAACATAAATGTGGTTCCAAAGACGAATGTTGCGAATTCTTTGGACTGCCAAAGTGTCTAACAACGATTGCCTGAAAGAGGCTAATGAAACTAGAACACTATATACAACAATAATAAAGAGACAAACAACTTTGTTTGGTCATGCGATGAGAAGAGAGGCATTGGAAAACATCGTGACAACTGGAAAGATCGAGGGGAAGAGAGGGGGAGGTAGACCAAGAGAAATGATGCTGGATGGATTGAGACGGTGGAATGGAGGAATATCATCAGCAGAGTTGATCCAGAAAACCAAAGACCGAGATCTGTGGAAAGTCATCAACGCCTATGCCTACCGATATGGCACTTGCTGATGATGATAATGATGAGTTTGTCATTTCCCGGTACACATTCCATTTATAAAAACCAAAACAAGGCAATCTGTTGCCAAATCGATAGCATCTGTGTTTCGAACGCGGCATGGGGGAATTACAAATTGCGTCCGTAACGTCCTTCGTCACTGAGTCGGTCTGGGCTGCATTGCAGAGACCACGTGTTGCCCACGAGACCGGCCGTGCTCAATACATTACCACCGCAGTTCGCCCGCTATCTATGTCGCCGGCGCGCCCGCATGGGCATGACATATTTGACACAAATACACAGACACAGATGTGTTCATTTCCACATTTAAACCCGATGAAGTGCTGTTAGAAACGGGATTGGATAGCACACACCAGAAGTGATAGGCATGCGTTTCACTTCTCTGCTATTGAGACACCAACATTAGCACATAAGGAACAACAGTTATGAAAGAAATGGATACACCCCCCCCCCCTTCCCCACCCACACACACACACACACACAAATACACCAAATTCACCCTTTTATTTTTGCTTGCTTGCTTGCTTGCTTGCTTGCTTGTGTTCGTTGGCTTGAGCTCCAACGCGAGGTCCTGTATGTCGGATGAAGGCATCCTGTTGTCCAACATCAGTGTGATGTCATACAGGACCTGAGGTTTGCGTGAGTATCCGTTGTCCCATGTCTGGCTTATTGGTGTGCAGACTGGTGGTTCCTCGCCGTACAGGCAGACACTCTCCGACTTCGGAGGAATCGGCGATCCTATTGACTTTAGCCAGGACCCCGAAGGGACCTGTTGCCCAGGACGCTCGACGAGGACGCGTCAATAGGTCTTGGCCAGTATATAACTCGGCCCTGGTGCCTTGGAAACACCTCTGCGTCCCGCTTGCTTGCTTGTGTTCGCTGGCTATGATCTCCAGCGTCATCATCATCAAGTGCCGTGCCGGCTGGCGTAGGCGTTCATGGCTCTCCATAGATCTCGGTCCCTGGTTTTCTGGATCAACTCTGCTGCTGATATTCCTCCGTGCCACCGTCTCAATCCATCCAGCATAATTTCTCTTGGTCTGCCTCTGCCTCTCTTCCCCTCGATCATTCCAGTTGTCACGATGTTCTCCAATGCCTCTCTTCTCATTACATGACCAAAGAAAGCTGTTTGTCTCTTTCTTATTGTTGTATATAGTGTTCTAGTTTCATTAGCCTGTTTCAGGCAGCCGTCGTTAGTTACTCTGGCAGTCCAAGGAATTCTCAACATTCGTCTCAGGAACCACATCTCTGTTGCTTCTAATTTCTTCTTAATTTGTTCATTTACATTCCAAGATTCACTGCCATCCAGCAAAACTGGTTCTACATAGCATTTCAGCACTCTTTTTCTTACACTCAGTGATAATGACCTATTGCACAAGATACTCTTCATTTTCTGAAATGCGGCCTTTACCTGCCCTATTTTGCTCTTAATCTCTGTTGTACATCTTCCATCTGATGTTATAAATGTCCCTAGGTATCTAAAATTATCCACTTGGTTAAGAATTTTACCTTCTATTTCTATGTCACATTTTGGTGTCACCATTTTCTTTGATATCACCATTGTTACTGTTTTCTTGATATTCAAGGAGAGTCCTTTCCTTGCACTCTGTTATTCAGTGTCCAACAATTGTTGTAGGTCTGTTGATTTATCTGCTTCTCCAGCGTGAAGTCCTGTATTTCGGATGAAGACATCCTGTTGTCCAACATCAGTGTGATGTCAAACAGGACTGAGGTTTGCGTGAGTATTCGTTGTCCCATAGCTGGCTTATTGGTGTGCAGACTGGTGGTGCCTCGCCGTGCAGGCAGATACTCTCCGACTTCGGAGGAATTAGTGATGCTTCTTACGTTAGCCAGGACCCTGAAGGGACCTGTTGCCCAGAACGCACGACTAGGACCTGTTAGTAGGTCTTGGCCAGGATACAACCTTGCCCTGGTGCCTTGGAAAAACCTCTGCGTCCCCCTTTTATTTTAAATATCTAATATTTGGGAGCCACGGTAGCGTGGCGACCAGGCGCTCGTCTGCCGGCGCAATGGCTATGGGTTCAAATCTACATCGGGGGGTCAGCATGGACGAATAGATAAGAGCGGTCGTTCTTAAACATCCGGTGTGCCGATGCAGGTACAACCCCCTACACCGGTCTCGACTTTGACTTGGAGACGTCAATTACAAGTATCTCTGAAGTCGGAGTGTGTTCATCTGATGGCGAGGGACTCTGGTAATAAGGAAAGCTAATCTATAAGCAAAAATCAATGCAGTGTTAGCATGTGTATGGACTACGCTTGAGTTCAAAGCGAGCGAACATGTTTAAAACATCCACATCGGGAGGGAATTTTACACTTGGTCTGAACTCAGCCTAACATGGGTGCCTGGAAAGGTTTTGGAAAGTAAAGGCAGCTGTCGTGATACAGATCACGTCACTCACGGAGTGCCGATTGGTCTATCAAATATGGGTCAAGCATTGTATGCCCAGTGCGCTTGAAGCTTGAAGCACGTGAAAGGGACTTTTACTTTACTTAACCTACAGGGTGTATTTGTAATGACTGTGCATTATTTGAAAATATTGCCGGTCCAAGTTTTGTATTTATCTTTTATGTTGCATGAACTTTACAGAGGGTGAATACAAAACTTGGACCGGCAATATTAAAACACACAATCATTAAAAGTACACCCTATATTTGCATAATGTTTTCCAGGGGTGCATCTCTGTTGCTTCATCACGTCCAGCAAAGACGTCACAACAAATACCAGCGTCGTATCTCTAGTCTGCATCCTATCTCTTGCTGCTTTTGTGATCAAGGGACTGATCACGGAAAGGGTGGCAGCTTGCTACAGTGAAGACAGTTCAGGGAACAATGCTGGGTTCTTCATTCTTGGACTGTTAGGTAAAAAGGTTCTTGACATTGTAATATTGTCCTTATGTTGTGTATGTAATGGTTATGTCAGACAGTGCCGAAGTCTTCGATAGATTTACACAATTTGATATGTTTGATGATGGACTATATTTGTTATTTGCTGAAATCTTCGACAGTTGAGTAGATTAGAGTAGAGCTAAGAACCGATATCACTGCACTCAGAACATTCCCGTACGCGCTCTGTCCCCTCGTTCAACAACCAGCGAAGAGTCATACTACTAATCGTTCCCACCGCTATCTGATTAGCAGTTCTCCTGGTCCTCCCTCTCAGTTTTGAGATTCTTCCAGAACCCCTGCCGAACCCCCGAAATATTCTTTCCACTTATGGGTTCTCAGTCTGTTCCCCCGCCTTCTCCCACAGGCGCTCGACCACCTCTCCCTTATCCATAGGTAATCTAGCACCAAGAGGTGCATTTCTGTCTTAGACAGATTGACCCAAGTTGATATAATTGATGATACACTATATTTTTTATTTGCTGAAATCTTAGACGGATTTACCCATGCTGATTTATTTGATGATATACTATATTCGTTATTGCTGAAGTGTTACTCACAAATATAACTGGTTCCTCGCATCAGAAGGAGACAGTCCACATTCTTTGGGCATGCCATGAGAAGGGGCCAGCTGGAGTTGTGTTGTCAGAACGTGACGACTGTAGGGAGGGAGAGGCAGGGGAAGACCAAGAGAGAAGATGCTGAACAGTTTGACATCTTGGCATGGAGGAATATCGGTGTCAGAAAAGATTCTCAACAGAAGGATGTAGACAGACATGATCAACAACGCCACACGGCATGGACTATGAGAAGAATCACAAACAGTGATTTCTTATTTAATTATGTTCGGAGTCCCAAGGAGAGAATAAGAACTTACTAGATCTAAACATTCTTCTCCATAAATGCGAAATTACAGTTCCGGTTTTGAACACCCCGCTGCCGGGATTTTTTCACGTGGACTTCTAGTAACAAAATTTCCCCTGGTCTATGGGCAGTTAGATCGGACGCCCGTGTGCATTGTTGCGCACGTAAAAAATCCCTTGGCAGTTGGAAATCGAAAAAGAGTAGCCTAACAGTGCTGCCAGGGCAAAATTTCGAGTTAAAAATCTACCTAAAGTATTTCAGGGTCCTCGTCGGTGCTACAGTGTTCGTGCACTGAGCTGAGATTCTCCTGACTGTGCTGTGATGTCGATCCGTCGACTAAACTAAACTAAACTAAACTGAACACCCCGCTGCTATCTGAACTTGGAGAGAGGGGAGATAACTTTTCAACACAGTTCCCTTATAGATATTACTTCGGTACCAAGTCGGAAAGAAAGTCTCTACATCAACAATACTACGATAGATGCAAGTCCATTTCAGTCTTTTATGATACAGAAAGTCTAGAATAGAAAGAATTAACTGATTCAGTGCCAAGCGAAAAGTAGGGTTTGACCGGACATGGTACACAACCAAATGAACAAGTATTATAACGTAAATTTCTATTCACTAATCATTGAAATTGCGGAAGACAAAGAAACAAAAAAAAAAACGATGACCATAGTATGGCGATATATCGTCCTTCCGTCTAATTGAAAGGTCTAGTCTAGTCTAGTCGATGGATCAGTATCACGGCACACAGGTGCAACCCATAAGTGCTCCGTTCTTCTCCTAACTCAAATCTGAGTCTGGAGAAACTCAGCTCAGTGCACGATCCTGAAAATACTTGGGTAGATTTTTAACTCGAAATTTTGCCCGGACAGCGCCGTTAGGCTACTCTTTCTCGATTTCCAACTGTCAAGGGATTTTTTTTACGTGCGCAACAATACACACGGGCGTCCGATCTCACTACCCAGAGACCAGGGGAAATTTATTACTAGAAGTCCACGTGAAAGAGTCCCGGCATCACCCGGGACCTCCAGCACTCGAGGCGGACACCATACCTCGAGACCACGCAGCTCCCCCATGTGAAAGGTCACATTTGGCTAGATATTATCCTTCGACTTGGAATCAGCTAAAATCTAGGACAGAGTGAGTTAATATAACACGTAACTGGGACTGCAAGAGTTAATATGTTTTGTAAACCTTTGTTTCAGGCATTGGAAGCCTTATGTTGAAATTCTACCCACACGTCACTGATGCCCGTTGTTATGCTCTTCTGTTCGTGATAAGCTACTTCTACCAGTTAAAACACGATGTTTCCTACAAGGTTCCTAAGAATTGCAACTTCGCTTGGAAAATCAATCAGTGTTGCATAGAACTTATCTTCACATTGTTTGCAATGATAATAGGATATTTACCCGCATGTGAGTTTGCATGTTTGTGTTTATATGTATTTCGATTGTTTGTATTTCTGTGTATTTGAATGTTTTTGTTTATGTGTATTTTTAATATTTATTAGTTAGTTAGTTAGTCGCGGTTCCAACTTCACGGCAAAGGGTCGTCCCCATTATGATCCGTTCCTGTGCCAGTGAATATCACACAAAATGTTCCCCACTGCCCAATGTGAAAAGCAGAAAAGACAGGAGTCTCGGCAATTCAACAGCCCGCACAGGTACACTGTGCATAATGCCGCCGCCAGATTGCCAACACAACAGTCCTCCACGAAAAATACATTTCATCGTCGATGGAATCAGCAGTCACCAGAAAGACTTGCACCATATTTCCATCTAATCGTAATGTTTGTATTTCTGTGTATTTTATGTTTTCATTCATGTTCTCAGCCTCGCTATGATTGAATTGTATAGAGAAGTGGTATTCGAGATTGCAGCACACCAGTTGCTATAGTCTGCAACTAGAATGGTAACTTTGTATGGATAATCAGTTAGTACTGCATAGAACTTAACATTGTGTGCAGCAGGTCACATGGCCGAATGAGTAAGAGTGCTCGTTCTTAAACATCCGGTGTGCTGATGCCGAGGTAACGGGTTTAACCCTTACACTGAGCAGCTGAACTAAAATGTTGACTTCTCGTCCTTGACTTGGGGACGTAAATTACAATATTTCGGCCACGTTAAAAGACATGATACTCTTATAAAAACCATACTGGAAGGCAAGTTTGAGGGCAAGCGAGTAAGAGTTAGTTAGTTAGTTAGTTAGTTAGCTAGTTAGTTAGTTAGTTAATTAGTTAGCTAGCTAGCTAGTTAGTTAGTTAGTTAGTTAGTTAGTTAGTTAGTCGACAGATCATCCTCATTGCACATCGAACCATTCAGTCCATAAGTGCTCGGATCCCTCCTCAGCAAATATCGCAGCGTGTTGCGGCTAACGACACCAGTTCAGTGTTGGTTTATCAATCTTCTTTGGCTTCCTGCGTAGTGTTCTTGTTTGACCAACCCTCTTTTAATTTGCTGTTCTCGCAGTCTGGCCATGGTTGTAGTTTCACAGTCATCACTTGGTTCTCGCAAAAGTCTTACTTCTAGTAGAGCATTCACAATGTCAGCCTAGTCCATGGCGCATCCGCTCTCCACAGAAGCCTTACCTGCGAGCTTGTTGTCAGAAGTCGGGGTGCCCCACCGGCTAGATGAATGTATTATTCACTGGCGAGCAACCCCAGATAGTCAGAAACTGACTAGGGACAAAATCTAATCATAGACATTGGATGATTGTCAATATGAGGATGATAAAATCATATAACATATTGTGATGAGAAACATTACGTAACTTTACTTGTTACTTCATCTATCTGGAACTGTGGTCCAGATCCCCACTCTCCAGTAGACTCAACAAAAGAACAGCTTGCCGGTATTCTAACGTCTGCCAGTCCTGGCTCTACCTAGTCATAACTCGTTCTTGAGATCTATAACATAGGTGCTCCTTGTGAGAGCTTGAAAGAAAGTCAAGAATGTGTTATATCAGTTCTACATCAGCGCAATCCTAATTAAAACATATCATAACACAAACATATACAATGACCAGTCTGGCCAAGTTTATCTTCCAGCTCTACTGCGTTCACCATCCTCCTTCTCCCTACTGTCTTTAGTCTGGGACGGGCTTTTCAATTGTCTCACACGCCTGTAATGATTACATTTCTGCCGCCCCATGTCCATGTCGCTAATACAGAAATTATGTGTCGTACAGCCGCTCCGTCCAATGTTAGTTTAGCAGCTCACAGGGTCGGTAAGGGTATTATAACAATGCCTGATCATCCGGGCTTGCAAGCCGTGACTAGTAGCTGTGCCAGGTTTCCAAGCATTACCGTGGACGCACGCCCACAATACACTGAGAAAGTTTAGCACCATATACCAATTGTGTGTAATGTCTGTACCATTACACCTCTGCTTCCAACACAATCATTGGCCAATGTGCCAATGCGCAGACAATAGCATAACACTTCATATTGGTAGGTTTGCATATGACAAATCAATATATCAAACATCCAATACACATAAACATATTGATTAAACTAGACATATTATGATACTTTAACATCATAGCATAATGCACTAGTTAGTTTATGAAATTACACATACATACATCCAACATCCGTAAACATTATATTACCTCAAGATGGACATATAATGATACTCAATATAATAGCATCAGTCATTATTAATGAGTACTAATATTGTATAGCTACAAAATGAGATATACAACAGGTCTTAATTGAAGTTACCACACAGACCAGCTATATTTGCTGAGCTGCCCGGTTTAATCACCTGCTGTTGTAAGAATTAAATAAATAGTCAGTTGACTATATTCTGTACAACAAATGCACACACCAAAAAAGCAACTAGTCTAGTTTAGAAAGAGATGGCAAGCATCTGCTACGACACCTCAAGTATATCTAGACAAGACCTGCCTTCCTTAAGTTTCTACTTCTCAGAAGAGTAGCACTTACAGCACAATGATATTGAACACAGAACTTAGAAAGAACACTCAAGTAACCTATGACAATGATAGTTCTTGCAATAACCTAGATCAGATATAGACTGAAAATCGGTCCATCCATCTAAGAAACTAAGAGACTTACTACGGGACTAGTTACTAAGAAATAATTCCTAGAAGCCAACATAATATTCATGCATATGACTACAGACATTGAGCTGGCGGCCTACCTGTTCTGAAGTCAAACTTAATCTAACATAAAACAGGCTAGGGACCCTTATTTAAGCTGAGTCAAGCAGACCGTATTATCCCCTTGGCATTCCCGTCATAAATTCTTCTTATCTCCTCCTGACAGTAATTGCAATTACTCCAAGTCTGTCCAGTCATAAAATTCTTTCTGCATGCACACTAGCCTTCACACCTGTGGGTCTGACCATTATTAGCCCACTGAGTCTTATCAGTGATTTCACACCTTGCGCCTCTAGTCTCTACCAGATGGGGTCATCCATCGCGGTTGGGCGATTTCCTAGCTATTCTTATCAGATGTCATGTCAAGGGAACAATTAGGTTCTCATGGTCAACAGCCAGTTTACAACTCTGTTGGTAAACCAGGTTTTAATTACACAGTCCATGGCCCAGTTCATTGTTGATTCAGCATGTCTGGGTCAGCAGTTTCCCAAGGTGTATACTAATTATCTAGTTGCCATTTTACTTGCCATCTGCAAGCTTACGTCATGGCTAGTTGGTTTTAATTACTATTCAGTCCCTTGAGTCTGCCCTCCCGTCTGGCTGGATTGATAACAAATGGGGGTGACTGGTACTGGTGTCAAATTAACTTCCCAAATAGAAAGCCATTCCTGGTGGTTTGTTTACTTGCAGGTTTTGCAAGCTTACGTCAAGACGGTATAGCCTTGAATATAGAGAAAACAGTTTTGTTCGTCTGTTGATTCTCTACATGGCCCATCAAAAGTGAACCGAAAATTGTTCTGGGAAGTAAAGGCTGCCAATTCGTGACACTTGTCAACCCGCTCATTTCCTTGTACTCCCGCATGCTCTGGCACGAAGATGAAACATCTTTGTCAGCCGAGACCGCTCCAGAGACATCAACCATTCTCTTCGGATCCACCCCATCTCTATTATCTTGAGAATGCTCATTGAGTCGCTAAGGAAACATGCCCTAGTGAATGTCTGTTTCTCGAGCCTTGTTATTGCTTTACTTACTGCCATGATTTCCATAGTCAGGCTACTTGTGGTCTCAGCAAAAGCACCAGAGTCCTCCTTTACAATTCTCTCTCGCCCTGCGTGCTGTATCTCTTGTACATCCAAGAATAATGCGCATAGCTTCATTCTGTATCCTTGCCATCCTTTCTATCTACATACGGCTGAGAGTCAAGATTGCCATCGTGTACTCAGACATGACCAGCCCCTCGTACAGAAGACATAGATGGCGCTGCTCACAGTTTGCTGCCGCCATCACCCGCATCGCAGCCAAACCCCGCTTTGCCTTTATTATCACCTGGTCTATGTGCTCATTATAAGCAAGGCTTAGACAACGATACAAGTGGGAAGATAACATCAAGAGATGAATGAACATCAATCAGCCTGACAGAATGTACAGTCAAAGCGAGAGACATACAGTGTTGGAGATCCATTGCAGCCAACCTTCATTGTGGAGCGGCACCTGATTGATTGATTTATTGATTGGTGCACTGATAGCAAGATAGGGCGTTCAATCCTTACACAGGCATTGAACTGGACTTAAACTTTGACTATTCATTCAGACATCAATGGCAAACTGCTGAACGTAAAATCAGTTTACGGTTTTCATTTGTTTCTTTAAGGACTTGGTCGTTGGTTTTTTTGTCTGACTAAGGCAGTGGTTTTCAACCGGTGGGGATTCCCCCCCCCCCCCCCCCCCCCGCCCCGTCAGGGGGGATTTTAGGTTTTCCAGGGATATATATAGAGTTAAGTATTCATTTTGTATATAATGTAACAAAGATATCGTTTTTAAACAAATGTTATATTAATTCATAAATGTGTGTATACTGGAGTTCTGTCTAACATATACTTATATATATATATATATATATATATATATATATATATATATATATATATATATATATATATATATATATATATATATATATATATATAGGTGTGACTGTTTATACTGATTATCAAATAACTACACTTAGTAGTGCCATGTTACTACGAAATACATCTTATCAATTCTAAATTCAGTGGTTTTAATAATGTGCTAAAAGACTACTAAATAAGTCAGGAAATTTTCCTTTGGGTAAATTTTCTTCAAATAAACATTTTAAAATATGGCTACATAACGTGTATGCTACTCCTAGGTGCTTAGATGTGATTTCTATTTTCTAAACTCTTTCTGTTATTTTCTCTTAACATATTTTCTTCAAATAAATATTTTAAAATATAGCTACATCCATCCATCATTTGCCATGCCGGTAAGCGTGGGCAGTCATGATTCGCCATTTCACTCGATCACTAGTGTCGTGGATCAGCTCAGTGTTCTTGTCTCGACTTTGCCACGTGGTCAAGCCATCCCGGTATTTACTTCTCTGCCTTTCCTTTGGTCTCTTCGCCTGGATCTTGAAAACTGTCACCAAGTTCTCCAATTTATTTCTTCTCATAACGTGACCGAAAAATTCTGACTGTCTACGTCTAATTTCTATAATCAGTTTACGGTTTTCATTTGTTTCTTTAGGACTTTGTCATTGTTTTTTTTCTGTCTGTCCATGGTATTCTTTGCATTCTCCTCAGAAACCACATTCCCAAAGCCATCAGATGTTTTTCAGCTTGACTATAACTACATAATGCTATATAATGTGTATGATACTCCTAGATACTTAGATGTGATGTCTCTTTTTTAAACTGTTTCTGTAAATTTCTCGAATACAATTTTCTTCAAATAAATATTTTAAAATATAGCTACATAATGTGATTGCCACTCCTAGCGACTTAGATGTGCTGTCTCTTTTCTCGACGTTTTTTTTTTTCTCTTGCAGACATAATTTACAACAAAACAGTTCCGCAAGGTCTTTCCCGCCTTTTCCCTGGTAGGTAAAATGGCTACTTATTATATTAATAGCAGCCAACTTTTTGTTTTTGCAAATGTACATGATAAATTATGCTAATTCTCTTTTGTTTTAAGTATGTGTTTATCTAAATATTTATCCCCAGCACCTGCGTATCGTATTTCATTAATACCTAATATATTGACATTCATTCCATCCGTTTCATTTTTTTTTCTTTTTGTATAGTGTTCTAACATTTCATGAGAATACTGTGTAAGCTATTTTTTTTTGCTTTTTTTTACATTTTTTACATAGGAGGTCAACATGGCAGAATAGATAAGTGATGCGGTAGTTATATACAACCCCCCCCCCCCTCCCTCCCTCACACACACACACACACACATACATATATATATATATATATATATATATATATATATATATATATAACGAGAATATTCACTTTATATAAAATAGTCAGCTCCAAACCCCGACTTGCTTGCAACAACTCAGTTGAACTTCCTAAAACGACTAGTAAAAACCAGAAATTTATCCACCTAGGGTGTATTTTTAATGACTAGTAAAAACTAGAAAATAATCTACTTAGGGTGTATTTTTAATGACGGTACAGTGCTTGAAAATATTGCCGGTCCAAGTTTTGTTTTCACTCTCTATAAAGATTATGCAACATAATATGTAAATACAAAACTTGGACCGGCAATATTTTCAAGCACGGCAGTCATTAAAAATACACGATGTACATAGCTACCTGATGTGTTCATGGCTGACTGATAAGACAAGATAGGACTATATATTTAGTGGGTCATATTTATTTTAAACACATTTAAATGTATTTTAATATTTGCGAAAACATGATTGACGTATTTTGTGTTTATTATAGATGTTGGTCTGCCCGTATTGGCTACAGCCATGATACTTGTCTCTGTGAGATACAGCATCAGGGGAGACAAGTCTAACAGCAAGAACAACAACAACAACACAGAAAAGCCTACGTGTGTGACCCAAGCATAATGTTTGGGCAACAAAAAATAGTGGAGACACAGGATTGCATAATTTGTTTCTGGCTTATTTCGTGACTTGCTTAACATTTAAAATGGACAAATGCTAAAGTTTGCGAAGACCATTGCTATTCATATATCTTATGTTAAAAAACAAAAACACGTGCAGTTTAAACTTAGACAATTAAAATTACCGTGAGAATATGTGTTGTATAATTCAGCTTTAAGAATTTATCTTGTTTCTTTAGCTTATGTTTTTTTTTTCTTTCTGTATACGCACCTGGCGTGATTAGCGAAATATTTCAGGCAATAAATTGTGCAGTATATTGGTTGTGTCTTCACTATTCAAAAACCACAAATAATATTTAAAGTTATCTGTATTTGAAGATATACATTCAATAACAAAATTCAAAATATAATTGGTGAGGAAGTAGCTGAATAACAGTTTGTGTTCCACTAAAACAGTATCACCAGAGAAGCCATAACCTGTTTGAGGATGTTGACTGAAAAATATATAGAAATTCAGAAAAAAAATGTTTTATAGAGTTTTAAGATGTTTTATTTTTATATTGTATTTTAAAACTTTGTTTAAACTTCTAACCACGTAAAGTAGATGCCATATTCCAAATCAAAACAACATAGTCTCATGTGAAGGGTACAGTAAATGCTGTGTGTATGCTGCGATCAGTTATTGAACGTTATATAGAAGTAAACAAAGATCTACATCTTTGCTTTATTGACTACACAAAGGCTTTCGATAGAGTAAGACATGTCAGCATGGTAGATATGCTTTCAGACATACAAATTTATGGGAAAGACATTAGACTTATTAAAAACATATATTATAAACAACAATCTGCCATAAGGATTGATAATGAAGTAGGACAATATCAGCCTATTAAGAGAGGTGTGAGACAGGAATGTGTAATGTCTCCAGATCTTTTTTCCCTATACAGTGAAAATAATTTCAGAAATGTAGAAGATATGAATAGAATCATCATTGGGGGACGAAACATCAATAACATTAGATATGCAGATGATAACAGTATTGATTGCAGACGATGAGCAGGATCTGCAACAATTAGTAGATGTGGTTGTTGCACACAGTGAACAACTGGGGTTAGAATTAAATTGTAAAAAGACACAGATTATGGTTGTCACTAGGAAGAAAGAAATACCACAATGTAATATACAAGTAAATGGGAATATTCTTCAACAAGTGAATCGGTACAATTATCTTGGAACAGTCATAACATCTTATGGGAGATGCCTTGAAGAGATTAGAACTAGAATCGCCATGGCGAAAGTAGCCTTTAGCAAGATGAAAAACATACTGACCAATAAAAAGATGTCAATTGAGACTAGAATAAGAGTCTTGAGGTGCTACATAGAGCCTGTACTTTTGTATGGATGTGAAACTTGGACAATGAGCCGTCAAGCTGAGAAACATCTGATGGCTGTAGAAATGTGGTTTCTGAGGAGAATGCAAAGAATTCCATGGACAGACAGAAAAAACAAACGACCAAGTATTACAGGAAATAAATGAAAATCGTAAATTTATTAAGGAAATTAGACGTAGACAGTCAAAATTTTGTGGACATGTTATGAGAAGAAATAAATGGGAAAACTTGGTGACAACTGGTAAGATCGAAGGGAACAGACCAAGGGGAAAACCGAGAAGTAAATACCTGGATGGCTTGGCCACGTGGCATGGTCGAGACAGGAACACTTTTTTTTTGTCAAAAGTATTCCATTGTTTTTCAATAATTATTGTCTAATGCGTACTGCAAATACCCATGCAAGCTCATGCACGCACACATATACACGTCTTTTCAAGTCACATCATTTGGTCTAACGCCCTATAGAGTTTCTGAATGTGTAACTTCTCCATTCTAGACGTGTATCCTGCTATAAACTTCCTCTTGGGAAGATACTATCATGGTTTCTCCTGGGCTTCAACATATTGTCTATATCATATTATACATCTTGCCCGGTGTCAAGTAGGCCCTGTGGGCCACTGATGAAGTAGACTCCCTAAACAATAGACAATACGTTTAAAATATGCATGTCCTTTTAGTTGTTTGCTGATCCGACAGCTTCTGCAGCTGGTCTTGTTCCAGATGTATTGATGTTAATTTTCCTCTGGGGTAAAGTAGGCAGGATGAGAGAGCGATCATGTTGCATGGGCAAGACATGGTCTCCAAAATTCAGTCCAGGATGTGTGCTATGGAAAGGTATAACCCCATCCCTGGTCCCAGCATGGTGTTGTAGTTATTGTGCCTTTTTTTTTTTTGTTATTTTTATTTTTATGTTTAAGCACACTGTAACAAACTATCACCTGTCAAGACAGCCAGGTGCCAGTAAGAAATGTCCTCTTAGTAGAATGATTTACCAGCAATCATTGTTTATAGACCCAGACCACCACTCTGTGAGAGTGCGTGTGTGCGTATAAAATAATTTGTCAATTCTATTGGCATCAGTTCTGTTGAAACTATAAAGGGTATGATCTTTGTGAGGATTTCCATTGTAGCTTATATAGTACAATATTTATTGTGTCCCTACATGGTATCTGGGGAAGGATTACGAATGCATAATCCCGCATACAGCTTTCGAAACACAGCTGTGGGCGATTGGAAAGTAGTCGACTTGCGTTGGTTCCCATACAAAAGTATGATGCCAATCGTTCAGAAAGCAATGGCAAACTACCGAACGTAAACTTGCCAAGAAATGATTAACAGCCATTTTTAAAAAATGCTGAGGTTGACTGTCACGCGCTGTGAGGGATGTTCAATTAATATTTTAACATGATCTCAACCGGCCCTGTTTATTGCATTTCAAGTAACCACTCTGTTCCGTCACCAATCTTTTCCCAAAATACAA
This sequence comes from Cepaea hortensis, assembly GCA_963921405.1. Taxonomy (NCBI): domain Eukaryota; kingdom Metazoa; phylum Mollusca; class Gastropoda; order Stylommatophora; family Helicidae; genus Cepaea; species Cepaea hortensis. Next base: position 46,134,069 of record OY992885.1, read on the forward strand.
CCCCGAATGAATTCCATTCTTCCAGCCTTCTTCAGAAAAGTGTGTGTCGTGTGAAGCGACCAATACGTATGGCTAGTTTACAATTAAACAAAGAAGGCTCAAATAACAGATTGCATGATTTATTGCCCGACATATTTCATTGCTTTTCGCCACACGCACACACATTATTATGTAATAGGTACCGGTCTCTGTGGCTGAAGGGCTTGCGAACGCGGTTTGTGAGCCCGTATACCCGGGTTCGAAACACGGCGGTGCTGGTTTTTTACGAAAAAGGTATAGAGGCCGGTCGTTCAGAAAGCAATGGCAAACTACTGAACGTAACACTTGCCTAGTACATCAACAGCAGCTGAAAATGCTGGTGTTGACTGCAACGTCCCGTAAGGGATACGCAACACAATTTAATTTAGGTCATGTGTACAACGTCACCCTCGTCACGGCCCGCCAAAAAGATTCTGGGACCTTGACCTTATTTGCCTGCTCCATGAACATTCGTGTCCAAAGTGTCTTCAATGGTCCGTTTCTTTCATCGTGTTAGTCATTTTCTGCCTCTATTCCCAGGAACCACGCCTCCTATTGCTGTTCCCCGCCCCCCCCCCCCCCTCCCAAACCACTGTGTCGTTAATTCAATTCAATTCAACTTTATTTTAAAAGGGTTACAAATTTCAATCACTCATCTTTCATTCATCAATAGTGCATGATACATTCATATAGGAAAATACATTGTAACATGAATGTTGTAAACATAAACAATGCATATTAAAATGTTATGAAACACATCCCTCACCCACTCACACGTCCCCCTCCCATCCACATACACCCCCACCCACCTACCCACATATCACCCACCCATACACACACACCCTCCCTACACCCCCACCCCCACCCACCCACCCCCACTCTCCCACCCCCACTCTCCCACATACCCACCCCACCCACCCATACACACCCTCACCAAGCCATACACATCCCCCACCCACCCACACACATCCCCCACACAAATCCCCCCCCCCACCCAAACACCCACCAACCCACCCTTCCCTATTAAAACACACAAACACGCCCATCCCCCAGTCCACACACTCCCACCCACCCACCCATATCCACACCCCTCCAACCACCCAGCCAAACAATCATCCCCTAACCACACATCCCCCACCCACACAAACACACACACACACACACACACACACACACACACACACACACACACACACACACACATCAATCAATTCGTTAAAGTGGCCACGGTATTTCAAACATAAGCCTATGACAGGTTTAGCAAACCGGTAGGAAATTCACTTTTTCCTAGAAAAATTATGCTCACCAATCAAGGAGGAAATGGGAAGAAAGGCGCTGGGTAGAACGTTGAAACTTCAATAACCCCTTCCCACGATGGCTAGCGGCGGAAGACAGCAACAACAACAACAACAACCACAAAAATCAATCATGTCAAGCGAAGAAATGAAGGCATATTGCTGACATGCACTAACATAGATAGTAATAGTCAATGAAGTCAAGGACACGTTTGCACACCTTAAGGCGAACAGGGCACGCGGTGTCAGACTCATATTTGTATAGAGCCAGTGGTTCTCAACCGGTGGGGAATTCCCCCCTGAGGAGGTGGGGGATTTTAGGGTTTGCGGGAGAGGGGGGGGGGAATTAAGATTATTTCAAGATCGCGTTAATACAAGAACCGATTTCTTGATATTGTTTTGTTTTTTTCCTCCATACTTTACGGTTCTGTACTTCTCACCCTTCTGAAATTCGTGAGTGGGTGCAAGTGCCAACAGACTTCTGCACATCCTTTTCAGTTTGCATCCAACTAGATAGAAAATGCAGACAAGAAAATCCTGCTGCTGTTGAGGCTGAAGTACAAGCGTTGATTTTCGAGAATTCGCTAGACGGTGACGCGGTCATCTACACAGATGGGTCGGTCGTCCGACATGTGAGAAGCTCATGGGCCTTTACAGCTCGGGCCGGAGGGAGAATTGTGAAGGAGGACTCTGGTGCTTTCACTGAAACCACAAGTAGCCTGACCATGGAAGTCATGGCAGTAAGTAAAGCAATAACATGGCTCGAGACACAGACATTCACTAAGGCTTGTTTCCTTAGCGACTCGATGAACATGATCAAGAGGATAGAGGAGGGGTCGATCCAAAGAGAATGGTTGCTGCCTCTGGAGCGGTCTCGACTGGCAAAGATTAGTTTCATCTTCGTGCCAGGGCATGCGGGAGTACAAGGAAATGAGCGGGCTGACAAGCTCGCAGGTGAGGCTACTGTGGAGGGCGGACGCGCCATGGACCAGGCCGACATTCTGAATGCTCTACGAGAAGTAAGACTTTTGCGAGAACCAAGTGATGACTGTGAATCTACAACAATGGCCAGACTGCGAGAGCAGCAAATTAAAAGAGGGGTGGCCAAACAAGAACACTACGCAGGAAGCCAAAGAAGATTGATAAACCAACACAGAACTGGCGTCGTTAGCCGCTACACGTTGCGGGATTTGCTGAGGAGGGGATCCGAGTACTTATGGACTGAATGGTTCGATGTGCAATGAGGATGATCTGTCGACTAACTAACTAACTAACTTATAACGTGAGTAGACCCGCAAATCATCTTTTATGTAGACGTCTAGTCTTGTTCTAGTATGTGTTATTAAATTTAGCTTCCATTTTTACGTATACTGTGCAGGGGCAAATGTATAGGGAGGAAATACGAAAGGGGGGAATGACGTTCTGAACATGGTGAAGGGGTGCATGGGCCAAAAAAGGTTGAGAACCATTGGTATAGACCAATCGTCACTCGGCTGGTGATGTGGTTAGTATCTAGCCTGTCGCCTTTACTATCCAAAGCAGTTCCTGGTTATTGTTTTAGGCTGGGTCTACGTAGCAGCAGAGGTCAATTTTTAACAAAGTATTTCAAGTGCATTTTTAAAATAAAACAATCCAGGCGACTCGAACGATCGGTGTAATTTTGCGGACACAAACTTACGTAGAAAGTAAGATTCATTGCCATGGTAATCACACACTGACCACAAAGTCTGTTATAGTATGTTCCGATTTGAATGCCTTCATTCACGATCAATTATTTTGAAAACTGTCTGTTGCATCGTTATGAAATTTTCCCAGCGGTCTTATATTTACCCCCACCCAAGGAATATGTCTTTGATAGGTCCAAAAACAATTTAAATCATCAAAAGCGGCGACATTCCTTTGATGTTTTGCTGAACAACTAGTGATTACTCGCTAACAAAGTTAAGTTTACAGTAATTGGAGACCTGCCAATTCAGATGACACACAAAGGCGTATCCGGATTCGTATGGGAATGGGTGCAATGAAAGAAGTAGCTTAAGTTCGACAGGTTCAGCTGCATTGCACCGGGTTTTTATTCCATATGGCTCAGTTTCTTTCCGCAGCGCGGAAAGCGTCGCACAAAGCACGAATTCCGTAGCTCCAGCGACGACCCTCGGGAGTCTCCGAAAAAATGCACTCGTGAAATGAAGGACGCGGCCCGGAATCGAACATGCAACCTTCGGACCCGAGTCAGACGGCTTGACGACTTCACCACGGAGATTCCCGAGAGGGGTGCAATGTGTAATATTAGTAAAGACAGAGAATTTAGAGGCACGGGGTAAATAATTTGTAAATTAACAGGAAAGTAGAAGGACTATATTTCTTACCTTATTTTTCATTTCCTTCTTGTTTCTTCAGCTGATGCTGATGCTGTAATGTTTAGGGCCTGCAATTCGTCTGAATAGTTGGAGCAAAATATCCCAGTAAGTGTGTACGTAGATTAAGGTCTGCGATCTGCTCAGACCTTAATCTGTGTCGGACGATTCCAGTAGGTTGATGATTGCTCTCGGTTGCATAAAATTCAATCCATCCTTTCTCCAATAGTCCTCTTCCTCTTTCAACACATGGTCCTCACATTTTTTCCAGTAACTTTTATCAATATTTAATAGCGCGGACAGACAGACAGACAGACAGACAGACAGACAGACAGACAGAAAGGTTTGTAGGTAGGTAGGCAGAAAGGTAGGTAGGTAGGTAGGCAGAAAGGTAGGTGGGTGGGTCGGTCGGTCGGTGGGTCGGTGGGTCGGCCGGCAGGCCGGCAGGCAGGCAGGCAGGAGATAGATAGGTAGGTAGGTAGTTAGGTAGATAGCTAGCTAGCTAGATAGATAGATAGATAGATAGATAGATAGGTAGATAGATAGATAGATAGATAGATAGATAGATAGATAGATAGATAGATAGATAGATAGATAGATAGATAGATAGATAGATAGATAGAACAAACTTTATTTTCAAAGGGTTAAGAATTGGACACGCAGGCCCGTCTAACATTCTGCCCTTCTATCACTCTCTTTCATACATTATTTCATTCACACATATTATATATATATATATATATATATATATATATATATATATATATATATATATATATATATAGATAGATAGATAGATAGATAGACAGATAGATAGATAGATAGATAGATAGATAGATAGATAGATAGATAGATAGATAGATAGATAGATAGATAGATAGATAGATAGATAGATAGATAGATAGATCCCCGCCAGAAGCCGGGCCTTGTCAGCTAGTTTATTTATATAATCACGTTTCATGAAAGAACCCCCATTTGGAGACACCTCTGAACAATCCCATTTAACTTCGCGCTGTTTGTTTCAAAACGGAAATCACGTGAAAATTTTAAAAAATGTGGGGACGTGTCTTGGTGAAGCTGTAATACTGTTAAAATGATGGACGTAATCTCTAAGTCGTAATTTATATACCGCATATAAACAAACTTTGAAATCTGCTGTAAAATCTCCAGAACAAAACTTTTTTTGTTGAGTGGACATAATGATAAGGTTATATACTAAATCTCATCATTTTCCCTCAGTTGGTTACTGAGATATTGAGTTTTATATTGAGGCAACAAAAAAAAAAAAAAACACACACGCTATATATATATATTTTTTTTATAGCTTACTTCTTCTTTTGTCCTACTGCTATTGCCGTGAAGCGTCGCAGACGTAATTTTCTGTGCTTCGCTTGTCTTGTTGCTTGTACTAACGTCATGTTTGATTTCTTCGGTGTTTCTTTCACTCCATCTAGCCAACTCTTTCTTGGACATCCTCTCGCCTTGTATCCATATGTTGTCACGTAGAACGCTTTAACTGCTGGTTGATCTTGTTCCATTCAAGCAGAAATGACCGAACCATTGAATTCTTTGGTATTCTGTAAGTCAGTAATCGGTGTTTTTCTACACTTGTGTTAAGTTTCTCATTTGTCTCTCTATCTCTACTTGTTTTTCTAGCGGCGTTATACACCTCATCTCACATGACACGAGTTTACATCTTGTTTCTAGAACTGATAATGTCTGGTATTAGTAACACGGTGTTGAAACGAATAAAGCGTCTGTCAGCATTTTTTCCCCCTTTTATGCTGCCGTAAACTAATTCATGAAAAATTAATGGAGGGGTTTTCTCCCTTGACTAACTGACGTACATGCTACAACTCTTCTGTTGTGATTAGTTTGATTACATTTTGCAGTTTTGCCAGGAAAGCTGCAAATATAGCCTACTCATTATGATTTACAATTGTAGAAGATTTAGTAGGAGTATTTTTTATTTTGTTTGGTGCTCGCTTGCTTTAAACCAAGCGTTGTCCATACACCTTACTTCTAGTAGTGATTGACTGCATTTTGCGTGTGGATTAGCTTTCCTTTTTAACAGTGTCCCTCGCTATCAGGCGAACCCACTCCGACTTCAGAGGTACTTGTAATTTATGTCCCCACGTCAAGGACGATAGATCAACATTTTAGTCCAACTGTCCGGTGTAGGGGTTGAACCCCTTACCTCGGCATCAGCACACCGGTTGTGTAAGAACACGCGTTCTTATCCATTCGGCCATGGTGACCTAAGGGTGGGTTTTTGAATCTGATCAGTAGTCACATGGAACCTACTGTTGTCTCTGATCAGTAGTCACATGGAACCTACTGTTGTCTCCTTTATCCAAGCCGGTATAACATCTTTGCCTGGAAAGCATTAGTGCGATCACGTGATTGCTAATAATAGTGCATGCCCTTTACAGGTAGTTGCAATCAGCCTCAGCTTGCTTTTCTAGGCCTTTTTATCTTCAGTAGTTTGCCATTGCCAGTCTCCATGGCGAAGGATTTACGGACGCGGTTCGTAATCCTGTATACCCGCGTTCGAAACACAACTGCGTGTGATTTGGCAGCAGACCGCATTTGCGTTGGTATCGGTGCTGGTCGTTCAGAAAGCAATGGCAAACTACTGAACGTAAACTTGCCAAGAGATTACAGCGGCAGAAATGCTGGTGTTGACTGCGATGTCCTGTAAAAAGGATATGAAATTTAAAAATGTTTGCCATTGCTTTCTGAATGAGAAGTCAACCGTTAAGTCCATCTGGAATGAAAGGGATGGGGGAAGGGGGGGGGGGGAAGAGAATGTTAACCACGCCACATTAAACCTGTCGACCACCTTGACCTTTGTTTATTTCCTCAAGTATTTTATTTGTAAACAACGATACACTTTTACAATCGTTGTTTATGTTTCGTCTCAGTTTGTTAAATGGCTTTTAGTATATTATATCTAGCAGCCGGTGATTTTTAAATGCATTAATTCAAAACAATGTTTTCCCGTAATTAATTTGAATAATGAAGACACAAACAATGGATTGACGATTTACTGTCTGGCAAATTTCGCTGCATCTCATCATACTACAGAAATCACACAACGTAAACAAAAGCAATTAGGTAAATACTTCAAGCTTAAATAAACAGCACATATTCACACAGTAATTTGAATTGTCTACCGCGGTAATTTTAAACTGACTATCATGTCTTTCTCTAAATTGGCTTCTCTAAATTAATGGCGATTTCTTCTGCCAGCTTTAACATGCGACAATTGTGCGTGTTAAACAAGACACGAAACGCATTGTCCCTATCAACCACGTGACCAGTTTCCAGAATATGCCATTCAGTCGATGAGGTAAGAGATTTGTGGTGTGTCGGCTTGGCCAGGTTCTTCAGAGTCTGTTTACTATTCTGTCAATCCAATTGGGTATGTTCTCGACCACTCTATTGTTTAATTGCTTCTCTATTATACCGATGTAGGTAGACTGGCACCTGCATGCAAATTGGTAAATACAATTGGATAAGGCGTATAGGGGGACAGGTGCTTTTACTGCTTGGGTGGAATAATATGTGTGCTATATTTTTCAGCTTGAAGAATTTATCTAATTACCTTAGTTTATGTTGTGTGATTTCTGCAGTATGTACCTGACGAAATGCAGCGAAATATGCCAGGCAATAAATCGTGCAATCTATTGTTTGTGTTTTCGTTATTCAAATGCATTAATTATATTTTGCATTCAAGTTTGAGGCTTTGGCTTCTGGATAAGCCATTTAAACATTCTTGTTGTGTGGATAATAAACTATGTGAGTTAGGAACTAACATTTTCAGCTACAATAAAATAAAGCAAATACTAGCGATGTTTCTGTGCACTTCCTATGCTAATTTTCCGACTTTTACTGACTACCACAAAATAATAAAAAAAAAAAACATTCTCTCTCTCTCTCTCTTTCTCTCTATCGCGCGCGCGCGCGCGCCTCCTTTTCCCCCTTTTGTTATTATTGTGTCCGCGCTACCACTAAGTGAGGAAAAGACTGGCCGCCTACTTCCCCTGCACTCAGGACTACAAAATGTGATGGCTCTAGCACGTCTGACACCACAACATCAAGTCTGAGACTGGAGGAGGAGGCAATTACAGCAGCTTTCCGCTGCTTGGAGAACAAACTGTATACACATATGGTGATTGTAACTGATTCACAAAGCACGCTGACGATGTTGATGACTGGCATGCTTCGTGCAAAATGGCATGCATCGATTCAGAGGTCGCAGCTTGTGAGCATTTGCTGAACATTTTCTCCATGACACTGGCGTTGTTGGACATGAACAGGCAGACAGATTGGCTAGTGCCGCATCATTAAGGGGTGATTTGATGCATGATACGGCAGATGTGTAGAAAGCTCTCTGGGGGTGCGTGAATAATGCAGTAGAACAGATAAACTATCATAGTCTAGCGAGAATGGAGTGTCATGGGATGGTCAGAGGATCTGGTAGACTGTTGTCATTCAAAGGTAAAGCAAGACGGACATATAATCATATTTCAACGGGCACCATTAGTATTGGGACTCATCGCTGGCTGTTGAAGATGAGGAATGAGGGCTTATGGGAATGCACCGAGTGCAGTGGTGTCGGTTCTTGACTCAACTCAACTCATCTCAACTCAACTCAACTCATCTCAACTCAACTCATCTCAACTCAACATCATAGATCCATTGAAGGAAACAGCTTCTGAATTTATTTATTGTTAGAGAGTGAGGGGGAGGCGGACAGCCAGAGAGAGAGAGAGGAGGCGGACAGCCAAAGAGAGAAGGGGGAGGCGGACAGCCAGAGAGAGAGAGGGGGAGGCGGGCAGCTAGAGAGAGAGGGGAGGCCGACAGCCAGAGAGAGAGAGAGAGAGAGAGAGAGAGAGAGAGAGAGAGGAGGCGGACAGCCAAAGATAGAGGGGGGAGGCGGACAGACAGAGAGAGAGGGGGGAGGCGGACAGCCAGAAAGAGAGAGAGAGAGAGGGTGAGGTGAACAGCCAGAGAGAGAGAGAGAGAGAGAGAGAGAGAGAGAGAGAGAGAGAGAGAGAGAGAGAGGAGGCTCTGAGGGAGAGGATCGAAGTTTCCCAGAAACATAGCTAGTGATGTAGATTTGAATTATCCTATACACACCTAACAGAGGAATCTATATGTCTATGTGTTGTAAAATGTTGTTGCGTTGTTCTTGCAAGTAATACGGTGCTGAAATTTATAATATTGAATATTAACTATAAGACAAAGTTGTTAATGTATGCTTTGCATTGCATCTGTCATGCTTCATAAGAGAAAATTAAATTTTGCCTTGGTGTGTAACATTGGTTTATTTGTGTGTAACATGTATGTTAAACACGTCATGTGTTCTGTTCTACTTTACAATGATCGCTGGTTGTTGAAGGTGATGCCGGAGCACGTATGGGGATGGGTTCAGTGTTTTGATGTCAGTTCTTGAATCAACTCAACGTTGACTTCTCATTCACTTAGAAATAAATGTTTAACTTTTCGTTCAAAAAGAGAATGCCAAACTACTTAACGTTACAAACAAAAAGCCTACAAATAGAACCCGATGTTGATGATAGCGTCCTGCAAAGGACATGCATAATTTAAAAAAAAAAAAATTATTTGCTGCTTATGTAGCCCCCTTTTCTAGTTCAGACCCGAGTCTTGTGTTTAACGTACCAGTCTGAAAAGAAGTAATGGCGATTACATGGGATATAATGACTATGAATAACAAAGACACAAACAATAGATTGCGCTATTTATTGCCTGGCATATTTCGCTTCATTTCGATGAGATACACACTGAAGAAATCACACAACGTAAAGTAACTAGATAAATCCTTCAAGCTTAAATATACACATGTTCGCAAGGTAATTCCAGTTGCAATCGATGACGCAGGAGGGTTGTGGTATGTCGGCCTGGCCTGGTTCCCATCACCTGTGTGTAGAATCTTGTCAATCCAATTGGGTATGTGTTTAACCACCCTGTTGTTTAACTGCCTCTCTGTTCTGCCGATATAGGTAGACTGGCACCTACATTTGAATTGGTAAGTGCAACTGGATTTGATGTACAGAGAGACATGTACTTTTACTACCCGGGTGGGAATAGGTGTGGTTCTGTACCTAATAACTGGAGTTGCAGCACAGAATGTTTGGCAGATTGCTATAATGAGCCGGTCCTGTAGACGTTGCATTACACCATCCCCTCGAAAGGTTCATCATCATCAAGTGCCATGCCGGCTGGCGTAGGCGTTCATGGCTCTCCACAGATCTTGGTCTTTGGTGTCCTGGATCAACTCTGCTGATGATATTCCTCCATGCCACCGTCTCAATCCATCCAGCATCATTTCTCCTGGTCTTCGTCTGCCTCTGCCTCACTTCCCCTCGATCTTTCCAGTTGTCACGATGTTCTCCAATGCCTCTCTTCTCAGCACATGACCAAAGAAAGCTGTTTGTCTCTTTCTTATTGTTGTATATAGTGTTCTGGTTTCATTAGCCTCTTTGAGGCAATCGTTGTTAGTTACTCTGGCAGTCCAAGGAAATACGCATTTCCAAGTTCTTCCTAATTTGTTCATTTACATTCCAAGATTCGCTGCCTTACGGCAAAACTGGTTCTATATAGCATTTTAGCACTCTCTTTCTTACATTCATTGATAGCGACTTATTGCATAAGATACTCTTCATTTTCTTAAATGCGGCCTTTGCTTGCCCTATTCTGCTCTTAATCTCTGTTGTACATCTTCCATCTGATGTTATAAATGCCCCTAGGTATTTAAAATTATCCACTTGGTTGATAATTTCCCCTTCTATTTCTTTGTCACATTTTGGTGTCCCCATTTTCTTTGATATCACCATTGTTACCGTTTTCTTGATATTCAAGGAGAGTCCTTTCTGTGCACTCTCTGTTACTACAACGTCCAACAATTGTTGTAGGTCTGTTGCATTATCCGGCACAAATACTGTGTCATCTGCATAGCGCATATTATTTATATTATAACCTCCAACTAGTATTCCTAGCTTCTCTTTGATCTCTCTCATTATTACTTCGCTATATAGGGAGAAGAGATCGGGTGACAAGACACACCCTTGTCGTACTCCTAGCTTTATCTGTTCGTAACTACCCTCTTTATTTCCCATTTTAATTGCTGCTACTTGGTACCAGTATATATTCTTTATTATTCTTAAATCTTTCCCATCAGTGTTGATATCTTCCAGCTCATCATGTTTTACTTTATCAAATGCCTTTGTATAATCTATGAAGCATAAATATACGTCACTCTGTTTCTCTATTGACCTTTCTATTAGTGTTCGTAATATATATATATATATATATATATATATATATATATATATATATATATATATATATATTGCATTGTTTGTACCCTTTCCTTCCATAAAACCATACTGTTCTTCACTAATTTCCATTTTTATTTTCTTTCTTGTTCTTCTCATTATAATTCTGAGTAGAAGCTTAGTGACATGGTTTATGAGGTTAATTGTACGAAAATCTTCACATTCAATTGCTCCTGGTCTCTTTGGTATTGCTATAAATACAGATTTTAGCATATCGCTCGGTAAATATCCACTGTTGTAAATATCATTCAGCATTTTGGTTAATATATCTACCCCAAATTATCCCAATACTTCTAATTCTTCTACTGTGATTTCATCTGGCCCAGCTGTTTTTCTTTTCTTCATATGTTTCATAGCGTCATCAACTTCTTCTTTTAGAATAGATGGGCCTTCTAAGTTACTTTCTTCTGTTAATTCTTCCCTTTCTCCATTATATAATTCTCTTATATGCTCATTCTGTCAAAGACTCGACCGCATCCCCTCCGCCAGGGAGAGCGGTCAATCCTGGAGGGAACAAGAGGAGATACGGTGCCCGAAGCAAGAGCAGGGGAGATGAGGGAATAAGAGAAGGTTAGCCACTCCCTCATGAGGCACGCAGGCGGTGTTCAGAGAGTTAGCACTCTAATCACGATAGTACCACACCTCGTGAAGCCATAGCACAGTTGAGTAGACACTCAACAGGCCACGTTTACCAGCAGAGTGCGATGTGAGGTAACACGCACGAAGGTGAAGGTGACCCCGCGTGGTGTGTGACCACGGGAGAGATGTTAGGCAGGCGGGAGACTGGACTTGAGGCGTTCACATCGTTTAGAATAGCGTTAGGAGTTTTGTGTTCACTGATAGATAGAACTAGCATAGGGTTAGCAGTTTGTGTTAGATAATTCTGTGGCTGTATATTGTGTATTGCATTAGCGACTGTTTACCGCTTGTAAGCGAGCCAACGGCAATAAAATGGACCATGCATTTTGCCTCCCACACGACTTGCAAGTTGTCTTGTATGGGTGTGTGAGAAGTACCCGATGATGCCTGTCAGTTAAGTTGTTGACAGGCCAGGGTAATTGTGGTGTCAGAAAGTGGTGCTTGGACGAATGCGCCAAGCTAATACCCACAGTAAAAGGTAATTGTGGTTGTCAGAAGTGAAGCTTGAATGTAATATTCAAGCTACTCCACTCGTCCACGAGGCTCTAGACTAGGGTTTAATTTGTGTAGTGACGGTGATGTGTGCAGACGAGAGAAATTTTGCAAGCTAGAAATGTGCCTATCGTGACGTATTAAACTGTTTAATTGTGTTTATGAAATATTTATTTAGTCAAAGTATGTATTCATCAGAGCTGTAAGTATTAATATTCTTGTTTTCTCATATTAATTTATATATTTACCTTTTTGTTGAGAAATGAGTACCAAAAATGATTCACGGCGGAGCGATACAAAGCCAGCCGACAATATCGATTTTTCATCGCGCTGTGCTGTGACGTCAGATGATTGACAAACAGTCGTCTGGGCTCATTAGCATACAGCAATCGAGTGTGTAGAGAATTGCTAAACGGCTGCCCGCCTGAATCGGTACGTTATATCATTTATTAGTTATTTATTTCAACTACTAAAGGAATATAATTATTTATTTACACATTATTATGTTATTTTGATTTCTTTACAAGCATTTATTCATTTTTGGGTCTATTTTCTCTTTGCTTATCGTCACGATGGAACTATTTTCGGGCTAAGCATCTGATACTTAGCTGCACAACGTCTACAGAAATTAACTAGGTTAGAAACGAAAGGCAATTATTGTTTAAAACAAAGACAGGACATTGACATTAAAATTAATTGATACATGTTCTAGTTGTTCGTGAGTCTGTCATTGTCTAAGTCATTGTCCTTAGTGGTCGAGTAAATCATATCGTTTAGTAGGGGTGTTTACTGCTGCCCTATATATCAGAGGGCAAACAACAGCTGTGCACATACACCTGTGGGCCAAATACGGTGTGCTACTTACGAAACGTGTCTCCACCCCAGTGTACCAAACAAGGTGACCTGTGTCAAAGGAGCTTCGTTCCCACATTAAGCTGAGTACAACTATATTTTTGGCATGCATTGTGATTAATAGTGCATCTCTTTTTCAGCTTGTGACACACTATAATAATTTTTGTGCTCTGATTTTCCAACATAGAAGTTTGTTCAACATATAAACTGGAAATAAAATTAATATTCCTTAACAAGGAACAAATAGATAACATTGGAAATAAATAGGTAAATAAACAAAACAGTGTAGGTCAACACAAGCTACATTACTAAACATCATGGCTACTCTAGCTGACTTCATAAAAACGGGTAAAGAGTTACAATATACGGGTAAAGAGCTAGAAGAATATGCTGATAAGAAATTTAAAGAAGCAAAAGATGCTGAAACAGCTGAACGCATACGAAAAGAGAACGCTGAGAGAGACGAACGTGCTCGTGAAAGACAACACCAAATACAATTAGCGGAGGTAAATAAGCTAAAAGAAATAGAAACAAAACAACAACAGTTAGAACATGATAAGGAAATTAAACAACAACAGTTAGAACATGATAAGGAAATTAAACAGAAAGAACTAGAATTAAAACAGAAGTCATTAGATCAAGAGAAAGAATTAAAACAAAATGAATTAGATCTAAAGCAAAAAGAGATAGATGAAATGGCAAGAGTCAAAGAAAAACAGATTCAAGTAGAATCAGAGACACAGTTGAAAGTGAAAAGCATGGACGTAGAGTCACACGCAGAGGTCTCTGCCACTAAACTAAGAATGCAACAAGAGGAAAATAAGTTCAACAAATACAAAAATATTATCAAACCATATTGTAAAGAGGACTCCATATCTGCCTGGACAGAGAATGTAGAGTATCAATTTAAATATCACCAAGTTCCTTTAGAGATGTGGGCTCCTATTTATATGAAGAATCTGAGTGGTGAGCCCCTTAAAGTAATAGAGTCTATTCCTATTGAACTTAGATCTAGCTATCAATACATCCATGATAGGATTATGCAGCACTTTTTACTTGATGCCCCTGGGTATCAGGTTCAGTTCTCAAATTTAAAACCTAAACCTAGTGAAACTTTTATAGATTATTTTTCAAATGTGCAGAGTGTACTAAACAGGTGGCTTAAAGCAGCTAACATAGGAAAAGACTTTGATAGATTAAAAAACCTAATAGCTATGGACAAGTGTATATCTACTATACCTTCTCCTTTTGCTAAGTTTTTGCAGCAGTCGGACATTGAGAACATCGAGCAGTTCGAAAAAAAAGGCTCAGCATATTTTTCTTCTAACAGAGACATTTTTAAGACCTCAAGTGACTCTGAGATAGTTTCCTTTGTCAAAGACCAATCAAAAAACTATCAGGGTAACAGAAAACCTTTTCAGAAGTATGATAAGAAAGACAGAAAAGTTTCCAAATGCATGTACTGTCAACTAATGCACGACACTTATGCTATGTGCGACAAATCGCCGAATTATCCGGCGCATCTTGAAAATGTGATCAAGAAGCAGCAAAGCAAACGGTCTGCATACAGGCGTGCAATCAAATGTTTTTTTTGTTCCTCTTATGGCCATTATTCTAATAAGTGCCTTGGCCGCCAACGTTTGAAAGCTAACAACGCTATGTTGATTGACACCTCTTCAGATAGTGGTAGTGAGAATGAGTGTGAGGTTGAAAGTGACTTACCAACTAACCAAGCAGAGGATGTGTGTGCTGCTAACGATATATTAAGCTTTGACAGCTGTGAACGATGTCACCAATTCCATGCAGACGGAAAACTAGAATGTGGACATACAGTACCATGCTCATCTGAGAGTGTGAATGCAGCATTAGCCTCCAGAGGCAGTTTGGTGTTCCACAATGCAATGGTCAATGATGTACCATGCCAATGTTTGCTGGATAGCGGCAGCACCCTTATTGGTCTTCGAAAAGAACTAGTGAGTCCGGGTGATTACACAGGTGACACTGTGAAATGCCGAACCTTTTCGGGTAACATTGAAATTTACCCTTTGGCAAAAGCCCGTATTGATTCTCCTTTTCTTTCCGGTACCTTTACTTGTGCAATACTTAACAACCCTTGTACAGATTTAATTTTGGGGTGCTTACCTCAACTGAAACAATGTACTAGTGAAGAAATAGTTGCATGGGAGAAATTAAATGCAGCTAAGGCAACAACCAGAGTTGACACTTCAAAACATCATGACCCATTACAAAATGAAACACTACTAATGCTTTTTCCAACCAGCACAGATGACACAAACACACAGAAATTTATACACCAGCAGAAATCTGATCTTAATGTGTCTCCATATTTAAATTTAACGAAACAAAGAGCCAAAATCACCAAACATTCATCAGTGTTCGCTAGACTGAAGAATGGCATGTCAACCAGATGTCATACTACAGGTAACCATGAACAGGGGTTACCTGAACAACACCGTTTAACTGTGCTAAAGAATGCACATGAAACACCGTGTGCTGGTCATCTTGCATACAATAATAACAGGCCAGGTTTTTTCAATAATATAAAATTATTTTGTCATAATGTATTTGCTTGTAGTGTCTGTCAACAAGTAGTACGAAAGTTTAAGGGTGGACATCCTACAGCTGAAGTACAACCCTCTACACTGGCACCCAAGCCATTTGATAGAGGAAGGGTCAGTTCTACCACAAACACACAAACAACGGTGCAAGAACCAGTGATCTTGAACTTGATCAAGACAGATTTAGGCTACTTCCATACCAACGAAATGGCAACGACTATTCAAGGTGGTACATAACCATGGTACATGTTGACTATGAAATATCGATAAACAGACACTTAGAGATATTCCATGTCAACATGCGTAAACTTTACTTTTCAAGACAAGAGACAGAAATAGTGACAGACGAACATATTGCATCCACACCTAATAATAAGACGACAGACATACACAACGCAACTACACTAGTTAGCGAGACTGGCAAATCCGACAATGTACATACATATAGTGAACTTATAGAATACACATGAATATATCAGAAGACTGATGACTGGACAAAACACTGACTGAAGCTCAGACATGTCTTTAATATGTTGCGACTCTTCGGTCTCACTGTCAAACCGAGAAAAATCGAATTAGGCCTAAAAGAAATTCATCTTGGGTCATGTCATTTTTCAAGATCAACTAAAGACTGACCAGAAAATTAATACCAAAAGAATAAATCTGACCATGTCTACCAGAAAGAATCAGGTCAGAAGCCTTCTGGAATTAGTGAATTACTCAGAAAATCAATATTCCAATGTTTTATAAGTATTTGTAAAATGAAATGTGAAAGATGCATTATTAATTTCTGCATTGTCAAAATTGAAAATTCTGTTTGTAATATTCCAATCCTCCGCTTGCCTAATCCGAGGCTCGTTTATTATTTTAGGACAGATGCCAGCAGTACTAGGCCAATTTGGTGAGGGCATCTCCCACCCGAGCTGCTACGTGAGCCGTAAGATCACACCTGCTGAGTCCAGAGATTATATATCACAGGTGCAGCACTATGGGTCATCTATGCGGTAGCAAAGCTCCAGCGAGTTCTGACGGAGGTGCGCTGCAATGTCCAGACTGACAACTCCCCGAGTGCGGTCATTCATAGTGGTGTGCATCAAAATGACCGGATATACAGGTGGTCACTAATTTTACCATCTGGGGTAGAAATACCTGAAATCCAACAGTTAAATGTAAAGTGATGGTTGGTACATGAATATTTGATAATATAAGATGTAAAATAGCTTACATACATATCCACATTATTGGCGTAATCATGTACCAAAACACTGAACTATCATATGTCCGTAGACATCAGATTAAGAACTGTGCTGCTATACTTAGATACCACCGTGTGAACAAGGACAGCTCATTTCCAACTAAGCTCCATTCCGGTGTATCATGTGTGTTAAACGCAGAAAACAGTGTCAGAACAGTGCTTAATTTCAGACACAAAAAGGCTGAACTACGACACCAGTTAACTCTACACGTGCACTACCGAGAGAACATTAAGATGACTGTGTAACGTATTTCAGATACCCAGGCAAAGTGTGTAGTTATATTATGCCTATACAACCATGGTACATACAGGAAGGCAACTACTAACCTGTGGGAACCGAATACTATATATATAAACTTATTGTGATATGTAATATAATATTTTAAGATAGTGATAAAGTAGATGTAGGTTAGGAACTATAACAGTGCTCATGTATTTTAATAGTGTAGTTAGTACAGTAATTAACCCATTAAAATTAGATTAGAATATTAGTTTAGACATAAAAATAGTTTATTACAAGTTAAATTAAATTTATGATATGAATAGTACCATTTAGATTGTTATATTTCACTTAGTGTCATTTTAGTTTAGTTTATTCCATCGTAATGAAACCATACCAACTTTCAAATATTACCATTTATTAGTATCATCATTTGACATCATAATAGATTAAAAAGTGTAGATAAGGTAACATACATCATTTACACCATTTAGATTAAGAATATCACTCATATAATTCCTTTGTGCAGTTAAAAACATTATTTAGCATAGTATTTAGAAACATACATAAATTATGTTCACATCACCCAGTTAATTAAGGTACATAACTCACATCACAACAATCACATTTAAATAGTTAGATTACATCCCTTAGATTAGAGAAAAATAAGAAGTAATATAATAAATTTAGGTAACACATTAAATACTTAGGTATAGAATTAGAATAGTATGTTAGAATGTAGAGTTTTATGTTAGTATAATATAGTGGATGATGAGACCAAGGGGACAAACCATAAACCCTTTCTCGTCCATGTAAATATATTGTAAATACATGACTCGTGCAGCGATTGTCGCACAGTCATTGGGCTCAACTATCTCAAACTGAGCCAAACCTGTATAGTGTCACTACAAGGTTTTTAAATAATCGGAAGGGTTAGTGTGGAAGGATAAAAGATGTGTGACAGAATTAAGGGTGAAAGGAGTGTGACAGAAGTGTGGAAGTGAGAGCGAATGTAAAATAGATGGGAGAGAGTGAAATCAGTCAGCGAATTCTTCTGCTGCCTGGCGCAAATTTTAATATTTGTCTGTGTTAGTGTTGGTTTTCGTTAGTGAAATTGTGTTAGTGTGAATGTGTTGTCTGTAATATAGTTTAGAACTTAGATTACAGTATTTTGGGTTTTCATAACAAGGGAATGTAGTCACGAATTAGTGTTATACACCTGTTTGTGGCCACATTGAACCAAATTATGACACTCAAAAAACTAACATACATACACATAGAATTTATAAATAGAGGATAGAAATTAGATTAGTAGATTTATTACATCCAAACACACAAACAACCAGAAAAACAAACATATAAATTGCATGCACTATTTGTAGATCAAAGACAGATAACTATGGGGCCAGGGGACATAATAGACAACGAAGAACTAAATTAACAGTGAAATAGTCTTACGCGCGGAAGCGAAGGAGGTAAAGCCTGTCGCACACACTCTTGTAGAATGGTTGTTAAATATTATATGGGGGACATGAAGTAATTCATGTGTTGACCCTAAGAAAGTCAACTTTGTATGGGTAGTAAGTTAATTTACTATGTGAGGGCAGGTCTTATAAGACAACGGTCCGGTTCAGACATACCTCTGATAAATATAATATAGCATGTGAGAAGGGGCTCACGCCAACCAGTCAAGTTTGTGGCGATTGCCAGTAGCCAAGTAAGGCTTTGCTACATTGTGACAATAGTTATTAATAGTCTATTGGAATGCCCAAAGCCAGGTTATCTAGAGTCTTTGACAAAAATTAGAGACACTAATTTTTTGTTTAGGAACCTCTTGCGTCACAACCAATGAGTGAAAGTTGATGACGCAACACAAGAGGGGCGGGTGTGTGTCAAAGACTCGACCGCATCCCCTCCGCCAGGGAGAGCGGTCAATCCTGGAGGGAACAAGAGGAGATACGGTGCCCGAAGCAAGAGCAGGGGAGATGAGGGAATAAGAGAAGGTTAGCCACTCCCTCATGAGGCACGCAGGCGGTGTTCAGAGAGTTAGCACTCTAATCACGATAGTACCACACCTCGTGAAGCCATAGCACAGTTGAGTAGACACTCAACAGGCCACGTTTACCAGCATAGTGCGATGTGAGGTAACACGCACGAAGGTGAAGGTGACCCCGCGTGGTGTGTGACCACGGGAGAGATGTTAGGCAGACGGGAGACTGGACTTGAGGCGTTCACATCGTTTAGAATAGCGTTAGGAGTTTTGTGTTCACTGATAGATAGAACTAGCATAGGGTTAGCAGTTTGTGTTAGATAATTCTGTGGCTGTATATTGTGTATTGCATTAGCGACTGTTTACCGCTTGTAAGCGAGCCAACGGCAATAAAATGGACCATGCATTTTGCCTCCCACACGACTTGCAAGTTGTCTTGTATGGGTGTGTGAGAAGTACCCGATGATGCCTGTCAGTTAAGTTGTTGACACATTCCACCTCTTCATTATAGCACCTTCCTCCAATAATATCTTTCCTGTTTTTGATTTCAAACACCCTGTATTTATTCTTATTTTTCTTCCTGTGAGCTCACTGATTTGTCTGTGTATACTTTTTTTAATCTTTAATGGAATTTAATTCATTTTTTTTTTTTTTTTGCATTGCTCGTTTATCAAACTTTCTTTTGCCTTCACACATTTATCTCTTATTTCTTTATTTATCTTAGTATACTCTTGTTTGTCATTTTTATTCTGTTTCCTTTTGTCCATCAGCATTAAGATTTCTTCATTCATCCATTTTTCTTAGCTTTATGGCTTCTCTCCGGTAATATTTCTTTGCTAGTTTGATGAATGGAGTCCCTTAACATTTCCCATTGTTCATTTATACTCTGTATTTTAGCTATTGCATTGTACCTATTTTTCACAGTCACGCTGTATTGTTCTTGAATTTCTTTATCTACTTTCAGAACCTCTTTATTAAGCCTCAAGTTCTTAACCATTTTTTCCCCTCTCTTTAATCTTACTTTTATTTCTCCACATAGCGGTACATGATCACTGTTACCGTCAGCACCAGGCATTGTCTTTACATTAATTAGAGCATTTCTAAATCTTTTATTAATAAGTATGTAGTCAATTTGGTTGCGTATTTTCATATCAGGGCTTTTCCATGTGTATAGTCGTCTTTTATGGTGTTTAAACCATGTGTTTCCAATTATCATATCATTAATATTTGCCCATTCTATTAGTCTCTCTCCTCGTTCATTTCCTGTACCTAAACCGTAAATCTCCACTATATCCTCTATTTTTCCCTTTTTTACTTTTGCATTAAAATCTCCCAGTATTATTTTTATTTCTTGTGATCCAATTTGAGCTATTGCCATTTCTATTTCATCGTAATAGTGTTGTATTTCTTCATCACTACTGCATGTTGTTGGTGCATATACTTGTATAATATTTATATATATTGGTGTGCCTTTGATATTGACCATTATAACTCTATCTGAAATACACCAATATCCATTAATATATTTGGCTGTTTTTTTTTCACCAAATATTATTCCTACAACTTTTTCATGTGTCTCCTCCAGAATAAATTATTGTGTGTTTGTGGGTTATAATTTTGCCAGATCCCTTCCATTTCATCTCACTTATGCCTCATTCATTCATTTTCATGTTTTCCATTTCTCTTAGAACATTGTTTAACTTTCCTAGCTCATTTAATGCCCTAACATTCCATGTTCCTACTCTAAATTTATTTAGTTTAGTTATAGTTTTAGTTTTGCCATCAGTAGCTGAATGACGGTCCTGGTGTCACCTGTGGCTCATGGACTGTCCCTACCCGACGAGGATTTCCTAAGACAGCCATTAACGTCGTTCACTATTTCTGAAAATGTGTGTCGCCATGAAATCTTGGGAAGATAATGTGGCGGTTTCCCCTTAACTTCCACATTCACATGGTGGTCTTTTAAATTGACAGCCATTTCCGACTGTCGGGACAAGTGAGTGCCCTGCTCTGCTCAGCTGCAGAGTTGTCCACTTATTCCGGTGGATACTCGGTCCCCAGAGCTGTGTTAGCCACACCGTAGTGTGTTTCCATCCTCTACCACGTGGAGGTGCAGTTGGGATTTTCCCTCCTAAAGCTATGGTCTATGCCCAAAACTCCCCAGTACTTTTGTTGGATAAATACCTTGGGTTTAGGAACTGAGTTTCGTTGGGTTTTGGTTTCGGCTTTTGGCAGTGGCGCTTTACAAATCCCGTGGAGTACCCATTCAGGTGTAAGACATTCTTCAGAGTTTCAATGTTCACATAATAAACAATTCCAATACAAAAGCCTTTACAATCTCGAGAGAGGCGACAAGACATCCATCGTGCTGTTAGAACAGATTCTGGAGGAGATCGGCTAACTGACACACTGTACAGCTGTAATAGACCGGAAAATATCAATGAACTGCTGACCACTCGAGGGGCAGCCATGGAAGTAGTTTTCTAGTTCACAAAGTGGCAATATTTCAATTACAGTGAAATACACTTGCTTCACCTGGAAAACAGTCTTCGCGGGAACGCGTATGTGTGTGTGTGTGTGTGTGTGAGAGAGAGAGAGAGAGAGAGAGAGAGAGAGAGAGAGAGAGAGAGAGAGAGAGAGAGAGAGAGAGAGAGGAGAAAGAGAGACAGAG